>JARYZH020000481.1:0-172825 GCA_030021035.2 Notholithocarpus densiflorus | reverse complement strand
GTGTTTTGTAAAAGTGGATGTGTAAAATAAAAAAAGTAGGTTTTTTCTTGTAAAATAGACAGAAAATTTAAACGAGCTAATGTGGATGCTCTTATATATAATTCAAGACTCATTTATGTGTGTAACTAACTTTAGTTGTTGCAGACTTATTTGTCGTAGGTACCAAATCTATACAATAGATAACATAATAACGAAGGCTTTGCATTTAATTTTGTTAATTGTTAAGCATATGTTGCGCCATTATTTGTAGTAGGTTACAAATCTATACAATAAGATAATATAATAATGAAGGCTTTGCATTTAATTTTTTTTATGAGAAAGACGAGAATTTTTATTAAGAAGCGGATGAAAACAAAGCATCCTGAAATACAAAGGATTCAATACACTATGGAGTTTCCTTTATCCAAGTGACAAAATTATCAATTCCTTTGGCATGATGTGCCAAAGTGTGGCTGGCTTGTTACCATGTCGCCCAACATGTTGTATCTGTGCTCTTCGAAAATCTTAATTTTGTTGAGCATATGTTGTGTCATTAACAACTTATTATGCCATGTCACTAGCAAAATCAATTTATATCTATTTAAATTGTTAGATATTTCATTCCCCATCTTACTATTGCACGTTGTTATACATTTTCTTCTTCATTTTTTGGACTGTTTTTCTCCCCCATAATTTCACATTTCACCGTTACTCTTCATCAAACCCTTCTTCCATCTTCTTTTTCCTATAAATTTTTTAGGATAAAGTTTGGTTACAAATTTGGTTATAGCTTAAGGATACAACTTCACTAAATATCTTTTTATTGGATATGAATTTTGACAAATCCACTATTGGATTACATTATCTTCTTATATCCTTTATGCTTGGAAAATTTTCAAGAAATCAAAGATAAATAGCTATGTCATCAATCAATTGTTTAAATTGTAAGTTTTTGTAATATAAAATTATACATAAAAAATAAGTTTATCAATAATATAATAAATAACATCCGATTGGTACAAAATTTGACATGTGTGTAAGAGCATAAAAAACATGCAATCCAGTAATTAGATTTTCAAAATATGTAGCAATATTAATTTTTTGAAGGAAAATGTTAACAAGCACGGTGCGGTGTTTGTTAAGGTTTCCCTAATGTGAGTCATACGTAATAAAAAAAATAAATAAATGAAAGAAAAATACATAAAAGTACTTATAAAGCTGAAAAAAATGACACAGAACTGAAAAAAAAAAAAAAAAAAAAAAAAAAAAAAAAAAAAAAAAAATTTATCAGAAAAAAGTCAAAAAAGTTGTTGTTAACCCTTTTTAAAAAAAAATGAAGTTGTAACTTAAGACTACAACTAAGTTTATAGCCAAATTCTATCTAATTTTCAATTACTCCTTTTGTATCTCTCTCTCTCTCATTCATTTCAAGTTTTATTTTATCAACAACAAAAGGAGGTTATTTCTGTCCACTTTCTTTTTCTTTTGGTGGATTTTTATGGTTTATGTCATCAATGTAGTGGATTTCTAATTATTTCTTACAAATCTATTTTGGGCTGAAACATTTTACTATTTTTGACATGTTTTAGAGGTTATTATCTATTTCTTTGCTTTTCTTTTTCTTTTGGTGAATTTTAATGGGCTTGCACATCTATTTTGTGCTGATATATTTTACTATTTTCGGCAGATATGTCTTGGCTTATGCATTTTTTGCTATTTTGGTGTTTTACGTTCCCTTCACAAGTCCTTCCTCTCTTCTCACTTTGGTTTGGTTTGGTTTTAGTTTTGATTAATATTTAATTGTTTTAAAAGTGAAAATTTGAGTTTTACACAATACTTTGTCTATATATTTATAATTGTGTACCAATTGTTTGAGTGATTGTTTATTATAAACTTTATCTCATATGTATGATAATAATATAATATTCCTTTTGAGATTAGAGTTTAAATTTATAATACTTGCTTCATGATAATTACTCTTTATTATAGGCTAAAACACTATTTAATTTTTGATGTTGACAAGATCCAAACTTAATTATTTTATTTGACGATAAGAAACTTTATTTGTTGAGCTAACTAAATTCACGAACAATGTTCAATTGATGATTGGAAAATTTCTTCTCAAATTTTTAATTTTTTTAATTTTTATGATTGGAATTTGTAGTTTATTATACCACCATTGTTTGGGTTTTTTTTATTTTTTATTTATTTTTTATGACTTATGAAGTTGGGCAAATCTTAAGTTCATACTTCATACAACTTGACCTATGATATTCAACTGCACAAAATAGAATATCATAAAATGTACTCAATTATTTCTGTGTACAACCAATAAGTAAACAAATGTATCTGTTTTTCAAAAAAAAAAAAAAAAATCTTCTTCGTTTTATTTATTTATTAAATGTACATTCCGATTTATTTTTAATATATGATTTTTTTAAAGTGCATCCTTAAATATACTTTTCTTTTAATAATCCGATACCTACAACAAGAAAGATTGAGAATTTAAATCCTAATTTCTTAATAAATAAAACAGCTTAAAGACAGCCTTTTAACATTAATGTATTTTACCAAAAACATTTATGTAGAACCATTTTAAAAAATTTCATGTAAAAAAAAGTTTTAAATAAATAAAATCAGAGAAATGAAGTAAACATGTTAATATTTCTTCCAAACATTTCCATCCCCCCATGGGTTAGCAACGTGTGCTAATAATAAATGACCAATGTATAAAAAACCATCTTTTCAAAAATAAAAAATAAAAACCATCATGGAATCAATAAATTAAATTTATAAATAAATAAAAAGCTTAGCTTCAAACCAATCTTCCTTAAACTCACTATTTGATTATTGAAGAAACCATTCATATATAGTTTTAACCGCATTATTTTTTTTAATAAACCATATCACTTGATTAAATAATACATATAAATAGTCTTATAAAAATAGCCACTTTGTGAGTTGAAGAAAATAACTCCAAAGTCATTCGAGACAAAATTTTGTCCATTTCAAATCTATACAGGGTTTTAGTTTTACTTCAAATTAGTTTAGGGAATCTCTTCTAACTCAATTAAATGCTTTGTTTTCTCGATGGAAAAGTTTGTGTAAAAATAGTTTTCCGAGTTTTTCGGTATTTATTAGTATTAGAAAAAATGAATTAAGGGAAAACTAACTTTGGTTAACATAAAAAATATGACTTACTTATTAAAGAATATTTTCCACTAATTCTTTTGAAAAATAACTCTATCTCATGCTAGGCTATATAAGAAAAGTTAGAAGATTGTTTTCTAATACATTTAAGGTTGTTACCAAAAATTAGAAAATGAAATAATTTTATAAAAAATGTTTTTTTTAAAATAACTTATTTTTTGGACAACTTTAAAATAAAAACAAACAAAACGTTATAGGAACATAAAGATATATATCACATGACATATTAAAAAATGTCCTATGATATCATAATTGCTTTATTTAACCGCCACATAGTCGAAAATAAATTACACACCGTTAGTTTTTACCATTTTTTTTTACCGCAACCTAGTTGGAGACAATTTTTTTTGTCTTTTTTATGGGAAAATATTTTTAAATCAGTTTGAAGGAAAATATTTTCTTTATAATCCTATATTTTTATTATTTTTTTTTATAGAGATAATTATAATATGCTGCTAACTTTACGGTTCGAACACTTTTCCCTTGTACCTTCAAGTACTTTGTGTATGGAAGGTGCCAATTCAGCTATATTTGTTATATATATATATAAATTTTTTTTTTTTAAAGTACCAATAAAGTAACTAGTGTGGTAGATAACTAAGATTTGAAAATTATTTAATTTTGTTTTTTAAAAAACAAGCAAAACCCAAAAAAACAAAAAGGAAAAAGAATGCCCAGAAGCAGAGACAGAGACAAAGACAGAGCATGAGCAACAGGAACACGGACACGGACACGGACACGAACACAGTAGAAGTAGAAGAAGAAGAAGAAGAAGAATTTGTCATTGATCTCATCAATCACACCGGCGGCGACTCAACCACATCCTCCTCCTCCGCCTCCGCCCATGCCGATCCGATGGCCCCGCCATCACCACCACCACCTACGCCGGCCATCGTAATGTCCTCCAGAGATCCCGACGCCATCTTCAGCGGTGGCGGCATCAGGTTCCCCTCTCTCTCTCTGTGTTGATTTTTGTTTTTTACTTTCATTTCAATTGTTACGAGAAAACAACAAAAACATTGATTCTGAAAAAGCAAGTTTTTTTTTTTTTTTGTGCGTGTGAATTAAATTCCAAGAGAAATGAAATTTAGGTTGATTGTATATGATTTGAGAATTTGAACTTATTAGGTTTCAAAATCTAGTGTGATATATTTTTTCATTTCAATTGAAAGTAACCTAGTTACTTTCAATTTAATTCTCATGAGAAAACAACAAACATTGATTATGGAAAGCGAATTATTTGTCTGTGAATTCAATTCCAAGAAACGAAATTGATTTTTTTTTCTTTTTCTGTTATTTGTTTGAAAATGTTATTAGGTTATAAAATCTAGTGTAATTTTTTTAATTAAAAAAAAAAAAGGTAAGTGCAATTCACAGAACTATACACGAATCAAACTCAAAGTTTGGGGTTTTTTTCAGGGAAAAGTGATTTTTTTTTTATACCGAAATGGTGGATTTTGTTCGATTTTAATGGGTCCCAGTGAGGTGGGTTTGTGAGAGACTCTGAATTTTAATGCAAAATGTTGTGTATGTAGTAGAACTTTATTTTTTTATTTTTAGGAAAGTAGTAGAACTCTTTTATGAGTATATATTTTGTGAAGGAAAATGCTACAGGTGACACAAGTTTTACTACATACAGCTTACGATCTGATGAGTCAATGAATGTGATTAGTGGGTTTCAACAACCTCGTAACTGAATATTTGAATTGTCTCTTTATGATTGGTGACATATCAGTTTGTAAGGTCAATGTAGTAAAACTTGTAGTATCAGTAGCAATACTCGTTTGTGAATAATTATAGAGAAAAACCTAATTTCACAACTTGCTGACTTGTGTAACTGTGAGTGGCGGGACACTTTTTGCCCATGTAGACCCACCACTTGCTATCGCATAAGGCAACAAGTTGTGAAATTGGGTGTGAGGATGGGTGTGTCCATAGGAGAACTGATATTTTGAATTCAGTTCACGCAAAAGCTATGGCTACATGTGTATTCATTCTTGATTTGGTTGATTAGCCTGTGTATGATGATGAACGTTTTGGGAGTAAGTAAGCCTTCTTAAATAAACATGGAGAGTAGGGGGCATTAATGACTTATTTGGGAGTTAATTCAAAGAAAAAAAAATTAGGTTTGAATTGGGTGGTTTGATGTAGGCTTTACTAGTGCTATAAATATTTAATCATAGGTGAGTGATGTCAAAAGACAAGGTTGTTGAATTGAGGTTGACTATGATTGTGGAATTTGAAGTATATTTTGTGGTTCAAGAATATTTTTAGGTTTAAACTCTAGTGCTTTTTCTTTTTCTAAATGTAAACCTATTTTGTAAAAATTAAGTACATTGCATACAACCATATGGGATTCAAACTTTGAGTTTAAAAGTTAAGGTCTTTTCCCTTATATTAAAGCTATAGCTACATATGTACTCACTCTTGAGTTAGTTGGGACTCAAAAAAAGAGGGGGGGGGGGGGGGGGGGTGTAAGTATGAGCTAAACTTTCATTGCATTGCCTACCAATCACCTTTCCTTGACTCTGTACAAGTGTACAACCTATTTATATGTTTATAAAGCACATGGGTTTGGGTTGTATGATTATAATCTGGCTCTGATAAAGTCCTGAGTAAAACATTCATTGCAGTGGACTTTATTGGTTTTAGTTTAGTCCTGGTGTTGATCTGCGGGAATTCAACCTGAATTGTTGTTATCTTTTACCTGAATCCTAAGTATGTCTATCTTGTTCATATATGTAATGGTTTTGATAGTTTAAAAACATAATTTCTATAGTGAGTTTCCCCTCCAAATTTCATGGTGATCGGTTCTGATGGAAAGTTTAAACTTTTTGAAATTCTGTTATGCCAGATTTGAACCTCATGCATGTTCAATTTGAACAATGTGAGCATGGCTTGCTTGGATTGTACTTAATCTCATTTAGATGTCAGAGATCAATTACAATATTCAGCAATGACAAGAATTTTGTAATGATTTAAGTCATGGGAATTATATGATTTCGTAATTTTAAAGGACTTTTGAACCCTTGATACATGTTTATAGAGAATACCATGGGTTTGGTAAAATACCTTTGTTTGGAATCTTGTCTTGGTTTTTTTTTTTTTTTTGGCAAAAGGAAGACTGCTTTATAGTGTAATTTCGACCGACAGTTCTTGAGACTGGTTGCAGTTGTAAGTCTGACCAAATCTTCTATTTATTGTTTAGCTTTCTCACTGGAAATCAAAATGGAAGTTTCAACTATGGATATTCCACTTTCAAGGGTAAAAGAGCTTCCATGGAGGATTTCTACGAGACAAGGATTTCAGAAGTTGATGGTCAGATGGTTGCTTTTTTTGGTGTTTTCGATGGTACGGCCTAGGTTTTTATTACCTATCCATGGTACGATTTTGTTTTTTTGAGTGTCTTATATGAGGAGAAAATTCATGGCTGGCAGTGCCTTGTTCTTTCTGCTAGACTTGTTACCTTTCTAGGTTGAATATTTTTCTAGTGTTCAGGTCCTTGTGGACAGTCTAGATGCTTGTTTATCAACTTCTTTCATTGTTATGTGTTTACATGGATGTTGTGGTCCAATTCAGGCCATGGAGGTTCGAGAACTGCTGAATACCTTAAAAACAACCTTTTCAAGAATTTAAGTGGCCACCCAGATTTTATCAATGACCCAAAGACAGCCATTGGTATGAAGTTGGTGAATTTCTGGTGTTATTATGTACGAAATGCTGATTCAAGTTTTTTTTATTCACATGGGTAATGAACTAGAAGCAATTTACATTTCTGTTTTCTGTTATAGTTGAAGTATTTAAACAGACAGATGCTGATTACCTCAATGAAGAGAAAGGTCAGCAAAAAGATGCTGGTTCAACTGCAACAACTGCTCTGCTCTTAGGGGACCGTCTGCTTGTTGCAAATGTTGGTGATTCTAGAGTTGTTGCCTGTAGAGCTGGTTCAGGTTGATGCCTTCTCTGTCAAGATTGTGATTTATTGGACTAATGCCTGTAAATTAAGGATGAACTTAGAGAAATAAAGAATCTCTCACTGCTTATAGTTCTTATTTTGTTTTGATAATGATTTTCTTACAAAAATTGCTTTTGCAATGACATCTCTATGCTGGACTGATGGATTGACTTCCATAGGTTTTATGTTGATTTGTATAAGAATACAAATATTTAATCAACAATTCAATATCTTGTATCTCTTTAATTGTGTGATCATTATTGCCTCCTTATGCAGCTATCCCATTGTCTATTGATCACAAACCTGAAAGATCTGATGAGCGCCAACGGATTGAACAGGCTGGAGGTTTCATCATTTGGGCGGGTAAGTTGCATCTTCGTGGTCTTGTATGTTTGCATTTGTTGTTTCTGGGACCCTGGGTTTGCTTGTGATGTGAACTTCTGCTGTGGGAAGTTTTTATCTACTTTGCAGTTTTTGCCTAAAGAATATAGTGCCACTGGAGAACAACTTGGGCTGTGTTTAGCTAACTACACCTAACATTTAAAAGTTGAAAAGTTGTGTCAAAATTTTTTATAGTTTATTGGTTTAGATCTCTTTTGACTTTTGTGAATTACTTCACTCTTAACATTCAGAATAAGAAGAACAGCATGTGAAAAACTTGACTTGTATTGCACATGGATTTTGGAAATCAATCGTGGTGATGTTGTAGTAAGCACGTTGCACCAGCCCCTCAATTTGTAACATAAACAAACTTTTGTTTATATCTTATGCAGCCAATTTTAATACTGATTATATACAAACATATCATTTAATTATCTGCATATTAATCTACCTTAGGAAGAAAAGGAAAATAATACTAATAATAATTTGCCCATTAATCAATCATCTCCCCCAGGGGTGGGGGGTGGGGGGATACCTTACTAATAATTTAAAAAATACATAATAATCTACAATTTGAGAGGCTGAACAGTTAAGTTGGTTTTTTCACAATTCATTTTTGATACAAATATAATTGCATTTGAAACTGAATTCTTGTGCAAAGAATGCCAATGAGCTATAGCTCAACTTGTGCTTCCTTCCCTTGTAAGTGCTAGGTTGAGGGTGAAGTCATGAGTTCAAGACCTATTGGGTGTGTGCATAACTTACCAATCAAACAATCTTTAGAAAAGAATAATTCAAAAAGTGTAAGTAAACATAATGATAACTTACCAATCAAACAATCTTCCTGTACATAGTTGTTTTCCTTTCTTTTGTTTTCCTTTCTTCTCTTAATACAAGTTTTCTTACCTATAAAAAAAAAATTGTGATAAGTTTTAAATTAATTAAGGGGTCATTCTTTGACTTGGCAAGAGAAGGGGGGTGGGAAGGGGACGTCTAGAATCCATATAATTGTGAGAGGAGGAGAAAGAGTCTTGGAGGTGTGAGTAGAGAGGAAAGAAAAAAAGAAAGAGTTACAAAGAAAGATTAACAGAGCTGTGAAAAAAAAAGAAAAAAAAAAGAAAAAAAAAGCCTTCTGATATGCATGTTATGCATCTTGGAAGGCCAGTAACAATGAAAGGTGTTAATTTTAATGAAATTGTTCCTGACAATTAATAGCATTTTATTTTAATTTTAGGTAATATCATTGATCCAAGGTATGATTTGGTTTCATTTCAAAGTGTGGTTCATTTTAAACTTAATCTGATTGGTGTTTATAGATTCTGATAGTAAACTGTAACTGAGAAATGTTGATGATATCTAAGGTTTCTACTTCTAGTCTTTTCCAGTACTGTTTTTTTAGATTCTTGCAATCATGGTTTCTTGTGTATTCCCCTTTTATTTTTTTCACAATAAAGTTGGTGTTTTTTTTTTTACATTATTTGGGATATAGGTCAGACATTTTCCACTGCTGCTGTCTCTGGTATCTATTATCATTTTTTTTTGCCTTGTATAATAATTAGGTGCTGACAGATCAGTTATGGGCTAGCTTTGTTACTGTATTGTCTCAAGTGATAGAAATCAGTGTTTAGGCAACAATTCTCGTAAACTTCTAATCTGTTGCCATGCTTTCACAGGAACATGGAGGGTTGGTGGTGTTCTTGCTGTTTCTCGTGCATTTGGAGATAAACTACTCAAGCCATATGTTGTTGCTGAGCCAGAAATACAGGTGAACTTTTTCCTTTCTTTTCTTTTGCAGTTGAATGTTGAGGTTATCATCTGACCACTTTTTTGCATTTAAAAGATGCATTTAACTATGGTCAGTTTTTCAATTATAAAGTAAGACATTACACATATGCTCAGTCAGTTTCTCTTGTAATTGTATGCGATAAAATTAAATAAAAATAAAATAAACAAACAAATTTTTTCAAACAGGTGGAACATAAGATGGCTTTCACTCAAGTTGTAAGGAGGATGGGTTTGGTTTGTGATAGGTCTTAGGTTCAACACTTACCTTGCACAGCAAAAAGGGTAAAACACACTGACATTAATTGAACTATAGCCAATGAGCTCTTGCACAAATGACACAGTTGAATTGTAAAGTATGGAAGTTTAGGGTTTGGTGAGAAGAAAAAGAGAGAAGAATGAACTGAGAAAGAGATTAGAAAATAGGTTTATGGTTCAATAGTATAGTCCCTTCACCTTAGCGTATATTTATATTAGAGTGATGTGACATGATTACAAGAATACCCCTAAGCTAATACAAGTATAGTAAGTTAATTGTAAAATAACTATATAGCAGGAGGTGCACACTTCCCTTGGAAAAGAATCTAGAAACCTCAAGTTGCTATACAGGTTGCTTTCTTCCTTTGGACGGCTTCATTAGGGAAAAATTTATTAGCGGAAAATCTTATAAGAAAACACATCATTTTGGTGAGTTGGTGCTGTATGTGAAAAGGTGATGGGGAGACTGTTGATCATTTGCTTCTTCATTGCCCTATGGCCAAAGAGATGTGGGATATGGTTCCATTGATAACCTAATGCACAATAACCTGAAATAACACATTATGATCAGATCACCACTATGAAGAGGTGTACATCTCCCTTAACATCTTTTAAAAAATTTCATTCTCTAATTGCTTTGGGCTAAGAGTTTTGTAGCTTAGTGGCATTGCTTGGTCTCCTTTATGAGGAGAATCAAGGTTCAAATTTCCCTCCCTTATTGGTTATAACAATTGAATTATTAAAAAAAAAACCTCTAATTGATTTACGTACCTGTCTGTAAGTTCTTATAATTTTCTCTTAAAAAGGATTCATACATGAATAGTGGCTAAATTTTATACTAGTCATCAACCTACTGAAACCCTCCTTTATTTGGTTTTGGGATTAGCTCTGTGCATAATATAGGGTAGAAAGCACTGACAAGGCATAATTTTAATTTTCTTTTTATAATAGCCATTTTACTTTGCTGAGCATATTGCTTTACTATCTCAACTTGCCTTGTTAACCATTTATTTTATTTTATTGTCTACTGCCTAGGAAGAAGAAATCGATGGTGTAGACTTTATAATTATTGCAAGTGATGGACTTTGGAATGTCATATCAAACAAGGTGAGTGTTTGTTAAGGCATTAAGTTATCTGCCATCAAATATAATGAAATTAATTTTGAGTTGCCTTTTTAGTTTTGTTCCAAAAATGTTTTGGCTTTTAAGCACATAAAAATTCATTTAGATTCTTTGAAATGGATTTTCCTTCCTCCCCCTCCCCCTCCCCTCCCCAAGGAAATTAGAAAGTGGTGGCAGTACTTCTTTGATATCGTGAATCGTGATTTAGAATAGTTTAGGGGAGCTACCAAATATTGTGGTTTTTCTTCTTTCATATAGTGATTATATTAGTTAAAAGAGCTTTTGTAGGGCTTATGTGTTTGGTACCTAATTTTTTGTTGTTCAATTCCTTTTAGTGGTCATATTCTCTATTTTAGATTCCTAGTTTAATCTACACATTATTAGGCTATTTGAATTGTTAATGAGAAAAATTTTAGATATTAGATTGTTGCGTCCTTCTCTGTAGATGTCTTGTTTTTCATTAGGTTGATTATGAGCATGTGTATTTAAGGGTGACAATATATTTGTCTTTGGTGGTTGCAAGAGCAGCCTCAAAAGGAATTGGCTGCAAACAAGAAAATAAGTGATTATTAGCATTGTTAAATTCAAAAATGCCGGGCATAAGTTATTTTTTGTTGAAGTTTGATAGAAGCTCTTGTATTAGTCTGGATTAATTTGAACCTCCTACAGTAGAGACTTCAGGCAGCTTGGCAAAATGATCAGGATGGCTTCCAGGATCATGCATTTTAGGTTCTGAGCTACTGAGATGCATTAGGTTCTTCTAGGTAGGTAGAACCTTTACAGTTTACAATATGTTGGAGGGAGAGGAGTGATAGAATCCCTGTTTTTGGTAGGAGGGAGAATGGAAGGTGGTGAAACCCTCTGGCCCACCAAAATTAAAACCTCCAAAAGTATAGGGATTGGTGGAGGGAGAGAGGATGGTGTGAGTGGTTATTAACATTGGTTATTCATCTGAAGATACAATTTGTTTTATGTAAGAGTTTAATGTACATGGACACATGTGCATGAGAGAGAGAGAGAGAGAGAGAGAGAAGGGAGGGGGGTGGGGGAGCAAAATGCTGTGTGCATAGCGTGTGAATGTAGATTGGATCTGAAATCTCCTTTTACTTGCTTTTCAAAGTTAAGTCCCCCTCCCCCACACCCCAATGAGAGGAGGGTGAAAATTTCTAGCTTCACTGTTAATCTTCAGCCAGAATTGTTGTATCTTTACTGCTGGAAAACTGTTTCCCCATCTTTACTGTTTCCCCAGAATTGTTGTATTCTTAAGTTTGGACCTTGAACCACAGAGTTCTGAAAGTCAAAGAATTGGCTATGAAGCACTCCTTTACTTGTGCACATGTTATTTTTGTGTAGTGGGTGTGAGGATGATAAACGTAGTAGATTACATGTTTTCTGTTTTGCTGTAGCAGTAGTTTTATCGTCTCTTTTTTCTCCTATAATTGCATGTCATTTACTGCATAAATTGTTTTACAAGAAACTGCAATGTCTCAGAGTGCTGTATCTTCTCTTTCAGGATGCTGTGGCTTTAGTGCAGGATATACCAAATGCAGAAGAGGCATCAAGAAGACTTATAACAGAAGCTTATGCACGGGGAAGTTCAGATAACATTACTTCTATCGTAGTTCGGTTTGATAAATCATGAGCACGTATTAAGAGTATCAGGTATTAGTCAGTGGTCTTGCCTATCATTTTTTAATATGATGGAATGCTTTTTGTAATTATTCTTCTTTTTTAAATCTTGCAGGTTTTAGGACCATTAAAGTATCTGCGCCAGTTATGAAAAAGCAGTTTCTTTCAATGTAAATTTTTTTTTTTAATGTTGTTATTAGTTTATTATTGTGATAGGCTTGACAGCCGAGTTTTCATGCTGTTGATCCTGAATGACACTTTATTTTGTGTTTGATTGATGGTTTATGACATTGATATAAATTTAAATCTTAGTTAATCTCACATTTGAAAATCCTAGCCTGTATTTTTTTAATTGACTTTACTGTTTGCTAGAGCTTATTTTTTAGTTTAGTTGGCTTATGCAATCTTGGATCCAGGTTCGGTCACATTATACAGGGTATTAGAATGATTAGTTCTCATTTAATGGGATTGTCTTTTAACTTTAAGCACATCAGCAAGGTCGCAAATTATGCAACCCATAGTTTGGCGAAGCATGCGCAGTTTGGGCAAGAAAAACAAATTTGGTTAGAAGACACTCCCCAATGGGCTTTTTTTGTGTGCCAAATATTATTTTTTACAGAAAAATATCACTAAAAAAAACATCAGCCTAAAGTTATTTAGTTATGTAACTCCTTTTAGAACTTGAGCTTGTTAAACTCGAGTTCCAAGCAGATGTGGATTGTCTGATGTGGTATTTTCAATCTAACTCTCCATGTGAGAGGTTATCTTCTTCGAATTTGAGTTTGCAAACTTGATTTTCACGTGGAACTCGAGTTCTAAAAGAGGTTATATAACTAAATAATTTTGGGTGGAAGCTTTTTAATTATATTTTTTTGCTAAAAGATAATATTTGGAAAAAAAAAAATGCCCCTCCCCAATGTATTGTAGACTTTGTCAGTAATGATTAAGTCCTCTATGAGCTCTGTAGCCTATCCTCTTTCTATTATTGAAATTTTCTCTGGTTTAAATGTTTAATACATCATTGAGTTTTCCATTCCAAAAAAAAAAAGACCCCAGTACCCTCTCTTTTTCAATGGACTTCCAAATCCACACATCCTGTCTCTTCTATTCTTTCCTCTCTCTCAATTCCAAACATCACAACCACTGGATCAAAGAGCACTTCAACCCTCACTCCACAGATCATGCACTCATGCGTCACATAGACCCACTCTAGGTCCCAGATCAGAGAGTGAGAATTTAGGGTGTAGTTGAAGCGGGTAGAGAGAGAGCAGGAAGTCAGAAAGAAAAATGGAGATTGGAGGTAAAATTGAAAGTACCAATCTTGTTTGATCTATTATTTTATGTTTTTTATGGCTTAAATAGTGAAAATGGTGAGTTAAGTTATGGAAGGCTAGCAAAGTTGACCTCAAGTGGACAAAGTATCAACTTTGAACTATGGGTCGGCAGTGTGAAATCAAGCCTGACCTTAAGTAGGTAATATGTAATTAACCAAAAAAAGAACAATTAAAAACAACAAATGCCACCCTTATAAATAAGGGAAATGCTAACGGATGCCCTTAGAGTATTAGTTAACAATCTATTTAAAGAAAAGTTTTATGGGAAAAGAAAAAAAAAAAAGCAATTGATGTTTTGACAACTTTTTTCATTTCCCATAAAAGTGATGTCAAAACTTCTCTAAAATGGATTGTTAACCATTGCCCTAAAGGCACTCATTAGCATGACCCTATAAATAAAGCCATAAAATTTGTTTCTTCACTTGTTAATATATTGATAAAGAAAAAATATACACTTGCTAGAGTCAAAACCAGCATGATCGAGGGGAAGAAAATCTTCAATGATAAATTGTGTTAGGCAGCTGGCCCTTTGAGCAAAACCAAATAAGTAGGAGTAGCCATTCTCAATAATCATTCATCCCCAACCCAATAGAAAATAACAATACTTGGAATTGCAAAAAAATGGGGGAGGGGGAGGAGAGCGAGTGTGATGTAGGATCAATACCCTCTAGGAGGGGTGATTTTATTTAGGAAACAAAATAAATGGATAGAACCTAGGACTTAAAATCAGTATCAAGCGAATAAGAATGTTTGAAATCGATACCAAGCATGATAGAACCCAAAAATCAACCCTTGGAATCAACACCAAGCACTAGAGAAAGACCTCTGCCCCATATATTCATAATCATTTCATATGCATATGATACTAAATTTTGTGACCTTTAATAGAATCCTCAAATTCCATTATAGAAATATATAAATATATATATATATATATATATACTAGCCAAAAAAAATGAAATGAAATAAATTTCTAATCTACCAAGAAAAGGAAATAACTTGTAATGTATTACCTTAAAAGCAAAATTAAAGAGAATAAAATCTTTAAAGTCTCAACATTCATTGGCATCAATCACGATCAATAAAGTCCAAGAAAATCAATCATTATTAATATAACACTTATGATGTCCGCACCAAAATGCTAACATTGGACAAGTTTCTTAAATATTACAACTTGGTTATAAAAACTCGTAAAAGAAAAAGTTACTCACCTTGGGTTTATGATTTGATGATGGATTTGTTGGAATTTTGAGTGATTTGTGAATCTCTTGCTGTCAATGTAAATCTCACTCTAAATCTTAACATTAGTAAGATAGAATTGTGGGAAATATGTTTGATTTGGGTTTGGCAAAGGTATTATGGGTTTGGGGATTTGTTTTGGGGATTTTGGGTGTATTGAGTCATTCTAGAGTATTCGGTTGAGAGGGTGAGCTAAATTTTATTTGCTTGCCTATCTCCAAAAAAAAAAAAAAAAAATCTAAGCCAAGTATAAAGCATAAAAATTTAATAAGGTTAAATAAATTGGTTGATACAATTTTGATGAGTGAGTTTTCTCAAAACTCAAAACTCAACTGAATACCCTTCTTTGAGTAGTTCTCACCCATTATCAATTGACCATTTCGTCAAACTTGATTATGACTACTCAAGTATGATCAGGTTGGTCAAGTGGGTCGAGTTGGGCGGTTTACTGCTAAACCATAGCCAAATGTATATTTTAGGCCTAAAATTAATAATTACAATCATCTACACAAATTTTTAATGGGATAATCTAAATACCCCACTCAAAACAATTGGGCATCAAATCAAATGTCACAAATCCCTTAAAGAGAAAGTATATCACATGACCATCTTATGGAGCACTCCTCTCACATTTGGTGGACCGTACTATTTGTACACATCTATAATGTAAAGTTGTGATTTACAAATATTTTGTGTTGGCTTTAATTCTGTACCAAATTTGATTGTAATTCTGTTCAATTTTATGTACCCTGTATTGTATGTGGGATTTCATTGTACGGGTTGTGTATGAGAGAGAGTGTGAAGACTCAAGACAAAATTGAAGGTCAAAGGAGTTTTCGCGGGTAGCTTGTGAGAAGACTTCCCGTGAAGTGAAGCCATGTGCTTAGCACATGACTGGAATGCGAAGAGTCATGACAGATGGTGATAGCTGGTTTTTGCCAGTATTTCGCAGGTAAAGGCCTTCCCACGAGATACCCGCGAAACATTTCGGTTTTGCTATTTTGTCATATCTGATACACCATGTCTCTACCCACACTATATATACCCACATTACCCACATATTGAGAGAAGTGCTTTCAGAAAGAAAACCCTAGCCATAACCCTTGAGAGTGAGAGATTGTCATACCCACAATCCTCTACATAATCCATTGTGGTTTTCCTCAACTTCTACCTCTCCATATCCAAATCCTTGAGAGGTTGATAGCCCAAACACTTACCATACCCATTCTGAGTGTAAAGTGTGGTTTTGGTGCTGCTGGGAAGTATTGGAAAAAATCATTTGTTTGGTGGATGCAATTGGGCTGAATTGTGTGATCCGGAGAGCTAGAAAAGACAAGGCTTCACCAAGTCAGTTGGTAGCAGGAGCTTGGAGGGCTCGAGTACATGGGGTAGACTGGAGGGTCTTTTGTTATTCGTGTACTCCAACTTATTCTCTAGTGGATCGATTTATCGCTTGGAGGGCGGCGGAGAGGTTTTTCGCCGAGTACTTCGGTTTCCTATTCGATAATACATCGCGGTGTTATCTGTGTTTGTATCATTCTTCCCTACTATTTTAGCTGTCATTTTATTGTTGATATTTGTTGAATATGGCTTAGAGTAGTTCATTGTTTGTTCGCTTGCATTTACTCTATTCCGCACTTAATCTAAGTTAGAGTAAAATTAATCGAGCCGTAAATTTTAATTTAGGGGCCTAAACAGCTCTTGTGTTTTCACACATATTTGAGCTTTCATATAAGACTTACATACGGTGAGAGGGCGCTGCATAAGCCGATCTCATCAAAATAATTCCCCAACCCACCCCCAAAAAGCCCACAATAAAGTGAAACCCAGCCCACCCCACATGTTATTTTTACACTAAAAAAAAAAGTAACCCCAAATGGATCCCCACCAAAAAAATAGCTCCTTACAAAGCCCATACCAAGCCCACCGACAGCTCACCAACACCAAAAAGCAAAATCATAAGTGACAGTTAAAAAAAAACTGTTTCCTCCCGCGAAAAAGCGGATTTTCAGGTATTAGTTTATTAGTGTTGAGAACTGGAAAGTTAAATGAGGCTCGTGGTCCTCAAACACTTTCTTCTTATTCTCTCTCTCTGTTTTTTTTATAATTTATCTTTTTCTTGCATTCAACAAACTCTACGAAAATACCCAGAAAGGATCAAGATTCAAGAATGGTTAAGGAAACCGAGTACTATGATGTTCTTGGCATCAGTCCCTCTGCTTCAGAGGAAGAAATCCGCAAGGCTTACTATCTTAAGGTCTGGATTTTTTTATATATAATGTTTGATTCTCTCATGTTTGTTACAGTTTTAAGGTTGTCTTTACTTGGTGGTAGTTCTTTTTTTTTTTTTGGATATTATTTGGTGATAGTTTGGGATACATATTATTGGTATTGGTATTTCTAATATTTCACATGCCATTTTTTTTTCTCTAGATCTTCATAGACAATTACTAAATGGGGTTGTCTTATTTTATCTGTTATTGTATTATTAGGATTGATAGAGGAAGCTTAGCTAGGAGACTATGACATAATAATTATGAGACCAGATGGTCTTTGATTGGTCATACAAACTTTGTTTGATACAATCAAGCCTTAGTTCCAAATTTTGGGATCGGCTGTGGATCCTCAATAGTCTAGTCAGGAGGATTGACTAAATGTATTATTTTTCGCCGTTATGCTATCCGAAATCAAACTATCTTTTACTTCCTTAGTTGGCATGTATTTGTTTCATGAAATATCATTTAAATTATGGGGTAGGACTTTCTTTTATTTTCCTTTTTCATATTTCATTTAGTAGTTTTTTCCGCCTTTGAGATCATATAGTGAATGATATATATAAGAGAGAGCTGCTAAATTTCTGGTGCAGGCTAGGCAAGTTCATCCAGATAAAAATCCAAACGACCCTCAAGCTGCTGAAAGATTTCAGGCAAGTTCATCCAGATCAAAATTTACTAATTTTTTTCCTTATAGAAAACTTCAAGCCTGCTACACCTTTCTTAATTTTCCACTTCTTTGTCATAAAGAAGTAACAATAGCCGAGAATGGGCAAGCAATCTTAGTTCCAAAGTATAGTTGATGTTTCTTTTATCATAGTACTCATGTTATTTTTTTTATGTTCACAGGTATTAGGTGAAGCTTATCAAGTTTTAAGTGATCCGGTGCAAAGAGATACTTATGATCAAAATGGAAAAAATTGCATATCTAGGTACTGTTTTTAAGCTTGTGCTCATGGAGATATTGCGAGTTATTTTATTAATGCTCTGTTGAATTTCATATTACTATCAAAGAAACAATAAGGAATCTACTAGCAGAAAATTTTTTATTTTCAATACTATTTCCTCTATTTTAGTGTTGTGGAATGACCTTTTTTACACAAATTTTGGCTTCATTTCTTCAACTTTTATTTCAGAAGGTGTTGTTAGACCAGACCAACAGTCAAACACAACATTGCATTGTCTTAAACTTAATTATGATTGCAGATTAAAAATAATAATAATAATAATAATAATAAAGTGAATGTAAACACATATGGTAGAACAAGGTGTTAGTTTATAAATGTGTCTTTGGCTACTTGAGTTCTATGAGAAGCAAACTTACATTCAAAAACAAGGTGTTGTTTGGATAGTGTCATTAAGAATTTTTTCTTCTTAATGTTCTTCCTTGAAGGTTTTCCCCTACACTCCTAATAATGTTTTGTTTTTCCATTCCAGAGACACCATGCTTGATCCCATGGCTGTCTTTGCTCTACTTTTTGGAAGTGAGTTATTTGAGGAGTACATAGGACATCTAGCTGTGGCATCAATGGCTTCTTCTGAATTAGTGAGTGAGAGTGACAATCCTGAGAAGCTGCATGAGAAATTGAAGGCAAGTCCAGTTAATTTAAAAAAATCATTGTGTTCTGTAAGTATTTAACTCTTTGGAAATAGCAGTCTATTTAGCATATTTCTCCATGTAAGTTAGCCAAACTCAAAATAAAATGGTTGCAAGATGTTTGATCAGAATATTTTTTTGATATTTTCACATTGTACCCCGCTAAATGTCATTCTATTTCTCAGTTTGTATATTTGCTTTGTGATTAGAATTCTGAGACACAAACAAATCAGAAGCATTAGCTGGCTGCAACCATCAGCCAAATACCCATTGTGGATCTGAATAGAAATGAGAATCCCTCTTGATATGACCTGGACATCATTTGGCCTTTTTCAGATCTCCCGAGTTACAGCCAGATGTAGCTTTAACTTACTCCTTGCTTAAATTATCATCCTTTACTGATAGCTACTGTTATTTATGTTTTCTAGTACATTAAAAAATAATCAAACCCTACTTGGTTTCTATAGTAAATTTCTCTAACCTATACCAGCAACTTCCTGGTGTGCAACTATATATAATGTAGGCTGTTCAGAGAGAAAGAGAAGAAAAGCTAGCTAGATCACTGAAAAGTTTTCTTAATCAATATGTTCAAGGTGACAAAGAGGGATTCTTATGGCATGCAGAATCTGAAGCCAGACGGCTTTCTGGTGCAGGTTAGTTAAGCTTCATCCCGCCTCTTCAAATTACATTTTAAACATAATGTTGATAGGGCAGGGTTATTTGTTTTGCCTATATATTATGTGTTTCAATGATTTTCTTCCTAAACTATGCAAGGGATCTCTAACTCTAAAATTTAACAAACAATATTGAATGATTCAGCACATTAGGTCTTCCATTACTCTACAATATTGACAAAAATAAATTGAAAGTCACATTTACTCTCAACTTTAGTAGCTATTGCTACTATTGATAGAGAAAATGATTAATGTTGTCTTTCAGGACTTCTTTTTTTTCTTTTTTGTTTGCCTGACTTAATAAAATTTACCCCAAACAAGAGCTTACATTGTATAAATAATTCTCCACGTAGTAGTTTCTGATATATCAACAATATCATACCTTAAACAATTAAGTTTAAACAGATCTCTTTATTTTATTTTCCATAAACTTGATTCATATATACATTTTATGTTTGTTTTTCATTACCATAGATTATATTCCATGATAATCATTAATCTAAATTATGAACAAGGAAAGGGGAAAGTAGTGACTAAAGAAGTTGCTCAGATTCTAAGGGCTTGGCCAAGAATGAGAGTTGATAATTGAGAGAAAAAGAAAGTAAGGGAAAACAAAAAAGGGAATATGACAACCTACATTGAAAGATTAATTAGTCTCGGCTCGTAATAAAAATACCTTTTGGAACTTAGATACACCTTGGTTCCTAAGAGTTCCAACATCAGTTTCTTCATTTTCTTCAGTGTATAAGTTTGTTATTTTTGTAAGTTCTGCTTCTTTGTTGGAAAAAAAATTAGTTTCTCAATCATATTCACTCTCTTGTAATTCAGTTGAAGCAAAAGACTACTTTCATAGCAATGAAATTTAGATGATGATGCGTTATAAGGCTGAATGTTGTCTATAATTTATGCCTCAACTATGGAAACATGTTCTTTGGGATGAGAATCTTACACAAGCTTAATGAAAGTTGAATTTTCTATCAATTTAAAGAAACCAAAAGTTTTCATTGTATAAATAAATTATAGGCAACAGTTAGTCATTTGTACAAACCTGTTAAGTAGCCTCTAGTTAACATTCTACTTCACTGATAAATGTATTAATGTTTGTAATTCTATTCTAAAATGTTACAGACACCAAATTAATGTTTGAGCCTGCCACTAGTGCCCATACATGATGTTGCTAAATGATTTCTATTGTCTTAATATGCAGCTTCTGGAGTTGACATATTACACACTATTGGCTACATATATTCTAGACAAGCAGCACTAGAGCTTGGAAAGAAAGCCATTTATCTAGGAGTCCCATTTTTAGCTGAGTGGGTTCGCAATAAAGGACATTTCTGGAAGTCACAGATAACTGCAGCTAAAGGTATGTTGATAATATATGAGCTAACCACACCACCCCCTCCCTCCTCCTCCCTCTCTCTTCTTTCTCTCTTCCTAAAACCACATTTCTGCTTGGAACTTTTGATGCTTTGCTGCCTAATTGCATTGAGAAAATATATTCAGGTGCTTTTCAGTTACTGCAACTTCAAGAAGACATCCGGCGCCAATTTAAAATGGATGGAAGTGCCCCTGAAAATGATGTTGAATCACATGTACGCCTGAATAAAGACACATTGATGAATTCTTTATGGAAATTGAATGTAGTAGATATTGAAGTAACTCTAATACATGTGTGCCAAATGGTAATTTCCCTGTTTCCTCCAATTAACTATAACTTGTTCATGTTCACTTTTTGTTCTTTCCTACTAATAAGTAGTTATTCATACAGAAGGTCATTCTCATGAATTTTAAATATTGTTGCAGGTGCTAAGGGAAAACCAAATTAGGAAGGAAGAACTTAAAGCTCGTGCGATGGCTTTGAAAATTCTTGGGAAGATATTTCAGGTGAAACAATTACTACAATTTTGCAAAGAATCTTATTTTTGTAGTTTTTATGAAATATTGGAATAAATTGCATTTGCTTTATTTTTTTTATGTATTGAGAATATTAATTTTTTTTGCTAGAACTGGTTTTATTGAATAAGCTGTAAATCAGTGATTAGACAGGGCTAGAGCTATTTATGATGATGATGATACTGAATTTTTTTTAAAATTTTTTTAATTGTTAATAGCTAGTAAATTGTTGTTTCTTTCAGAAGGGAAAGCGTGCACAAATTGGAGGTACATCAAATAATAAACAAACTGCTGACACAGATGATGATGATGGAAGCAGTTCTGATAGTAGTTCTGGCGATGATTCACCAAGACCACTTTCATATCGAACCCCCCTACTAACTCAGGCATGTTAGAAATTTTTTTAGACTAAGCAAATCTCACTTATGCACCATCCATGTATTGATATATGATATGAATTAGTTATAAACGACATATATCATTATTGGGTTTTTTTCGTTTTCTTATATGACAGGGTATTGGCAGACTATTTAGATGCCTTTGTAATCCAGCATTTGATGTGGACGATGAAGAAATTGTCTACAAAAGCAAATGATGAATCATGACATGTATTTTACATTAGGGTCCACAGATGAGGCCGAGTACAAAACAAATATGTCAACAAAGAAATGAGAGTTTTCTCCCATCGAGTCATGAATATACTGAAAGGACTTCTTGTTGAATGGGGGGTTGTGTTCCATTGGAGACACTGGTGCAAGCCATGAATTTGAGTTGTGTGATGATGTATTTAAATAGAAGCACAACATTAACACCATTGATATGCTCTGATTTTAAAGTGGCTAAATGCATCAATGTAGAAGTGACTTTGTCATTTACAAACTGAACAGTATTATGATATTGGGATACATTCCTATATACAGTCCTGTTGATCTTTTGTTAGGTGAACAATGGGTAGAGATTCAAGAGAGCTTTGATTGCATGTTACATGAGTTGGGCAGTCATCCATGGAAATCAAGGAAGTGAATTCCGTACCGTACTAGCCGGAATATACCGTACCGGCCAGCAAACCGGTACAGAATACCCCTTTGTTTTGTACCGGAAAAAATACCGGCCGTACCGACTAATTTCGGGCAATACCGGCCGGTACAGAAATTTTTTTTTTTTTTTTTTTTAAGCTTTGTAATTTTTGAATTTTTATTAGGGCAAAATGGTAACTTATTTGCATTAACTTATTAGTATTATTTGTTTTCTTAGTATGCAATGGTAACTTTTAAGCTTTCTATTTTTTATAGTTTTTTTTTTTTCTTTTAATTGATACTAAAGTCTAAAACTATGAATAATTAGTTCTGAATTAAGGAAATGTTTTATGGTAAAATTTTTATATTTATTATAATATACACACACACATACATACATACATATATATACATATATATATTTATTTATTTATATATATATATAATTAGTTCTGAATTGATACTAAAGTCTAAAACCATGAATAATTAGTTCTGAATTGAGGAAATGTTTTATGGTAAACTTTTATATTTATTATAATACACACATACATACATACATATATTTATTTATTTATAAATATAAAAAATAGCGGTAAACCCGAAACGGTATACCGGTATTGACCGGTATCCGAAATATATCGTACCGCTGGCCAAACCGGTACAGCCTCCGGTACGGTATTGACTCCCTTGATGGAAGTGGACTTGATGGAAATTCCACTGGAAGTGACTCGGTCCAAGAGAGGTATTGCAGAACAAATACTAGAACCTTATCCTGCTACAATTCCTCTGCTACTAAATGCTTCCTACTTGACCTTACTAGGATTTGAGATCAACCCTATGGTTGCCCTGTATAGACAGTAGAGTTTTTTTTTTTTTTTTTTTTTTTTTTCAGGTCATCTGTTACACAAGTAAAGCTACCTAGGGCTCAGCTGGAGTCCTTGCTGTGATTCCTCCTACAGTGTTGTTTTGTTTTATGACCTGAGCTGCAGGATAGGCTTGTAGTTTCTAGCACTATATTCTCATCTGCACAAAGCCAGTGTATTCAATACTGTCACGCTCATGATCTCTCTTCTCAAGCATTTTTACACATGATTGCTAAGGACTTTCTGTTACTGGTGATTAACCAGGTGTCCTTGTCCTCATTCTTCCGACACAAGGTAAAAGAAAGAAAATAGAGAGAAACAGACAGAAATTAACCAGGTATCCATGTCCTGTCCTCATTTTTCCAGAACACCAATAGCACAAATTAAGAGAGAGGGAGTAATCATGAACTATCACTGAACAACTTAAATATCTAACAAATTTACAAGATAATTCCAACTATTCTGGCAAATACTAGTTTATTATCTTCAGGCAATTCCCTCTATATTACATATAGGATAAACAATTCCAAAATCCTGTGGGTATATTACTACAAGAAAAGGTGCCAAACAGAAGAAGATAATATACTTGATAGTTACTTGGCAAGCTCCACCCAGAAGAGCATCCGCAAATGCCACCAGTACTTAATAGGTGGCTGGTGAGATCCAGAAGAAAAGCACAAAAAGATATGCTATGTGAATTTTAAGTGCTACGATGAGGATGAACTTTCATCATCTGAGGAGCCATAATGCTGCCTTCCATTAAATTCAGGAAATACTGGTGGAAGGGTTGGATTCACAGGCATAGGAAATTGGCGGGATGAACCAACTATAGTTCTCTCATTAACTTTTCCAACTTCCTTGCATACCTGGTCAAGAGTAGAAAGAAAATCCCTAACCACCAAGAAAATCCGGAATGGATGAGCTTCTTCTTTAGCTGAGTTCCCATGGAAATACTCAGTTATTTCTTTCACCAGAGAGAGAGCAACTTTCTCTTGGGCTTGGATCTTTACAATCTCTTCCCCAGCCTTCTTCAAGAACACATTCATTGACTCTGAAAATTTTCGACTAGTCTCCTTCAATGCAAGTTCTTCATTTAGTTTCACAACTTCAGATATTTTTGAGATTCCCTCAGCAAGTTTCGCAACTTCATTACTGAGAACATCTGAATCCATTGCAGCAGCTTTCTTTACATTGGTGAGCTCCCCACTCAAACCTGAAACAACTTGCAAGCCAAGCTTCCTATATTCAACTTCATCCCGCAAAGCAGACTGCTGACTTTTCTCGGCCGGTTGACTCTGATTGGCACCAGAAAGACGAGAACCTTCAGTTCTAATGATTTCCTGTACAACAAAATGCAAAAGAGTGGTTTTTCCATCAGTTCCCTTAACATCAACAAGCTTGAGCAGTGTGTCCAGCTTGAATGCATGGGCATCTCCACGGTTGGTGCCAACATTCATGCGATTCCCAGTTTTGAGCACTGCTTCAAGAAGCTTCATGAACATTCTGCTGTTCTTCAATTCTTCACAAGCTACCTGTGGAAAATGAAGTGTGAACAGCAGCTGGTAAATATCTACATAATCAGGAAAAATTAAATCTTACTTCTCGAATAAATGAAATAATAAATAGCAGGAAGAAGTTTTACTGCTGGGAGAACTAAAGAGGAACTGCAGCCACTAGAATCATCGAGATTGATAAATTTATTTGGACTTAATTTAAAATTTCTCCTATACTCTGCCACATGTTCGGGCAGCAAGAAACTAGTAGAGGAGAGATGGTCACATATGTTAATTTGGCCAGGTGCACTTGGACAAAGTGATTGATCCAGGTTATTGGATATACGACTCTATACTAAGCAGGCAAAACAATAAAAGGCAAAACATATAACAATGCATGTAATCTGGATTAAAACCTTGTTGAGTTTACTTTGACTCATTCACCATATTACTCAATCACCACATGCACTTGCACTTTAGTGGTCATCTCTACTCTTGGCGCTACTAAAGTACTAAGTTTCTTGGAGAAGAATAGTGATTTCACCCAATCTCAATGTTTTACCTATTGAATGCACTATATAATAACTTAGTGGAGCACTTAAAACTGGTGTTTTCAATATAAAGCAATCCACACACACACACACACACATATATAAAGTGTATACTTTCTGGATCTGCTCAACAGAAATACGCAGTTTCTTACCCTAACTGGATAAGCCAACCTTGCTATTCTAAGTGGGGAGGCCAAATTAATTAGTTGGAGCCATAGATGGAACCCCCTTTGCTCAATTGACAATGAAGGTATACCTACCTTTCATTCCATATTAGCCATGCATGAAATTAATTAGTCTCATCTTGAAGGAGTCCATCCGTTTCCAGTTCTAATTTCTAAATGGTATGCAACTCAAACAGTCAAACTAAAGCTTTTCTGTTGGGTAATCATAATTCAGGAAGAAGGTCTTGAATATTATTTATATTTCTTTAGGCATTAGCTGCAGTAGGAGATGGGGGATAAGGGGCTTGGATTAGCCTTTCAAGGCTACCATTTGGGAGATTCTTTAAAACATTGCATGAAAAGATGTTTGTGAGCATTTGGCCAAGGATTTTATATATATATATATATATATATATATATGTTCATAATTAGATTGGTTGCAGTTGCACCACTGTAGGTCAAGAGGGGAAAAGAGCCCAGGAAGTAATGAAAAAGTGACCAGACAATACAAATTATCATAAGCTTTGTTTGTCAAAATGTATTGGCTTTAAAGTTTAAACAATAATTCAAATTAAAAAGAGGAAAAGGAACCACAAAATCCTCTCCTTTTTCCCCCTTTTTTTCACTGTTATACTTTTGACTATATTGAAGCTCATGTGAAGTGTGCTCCAGCCTTCTGATCACTGTTCAGGATATAAAGGCATATGTCTATTGGGACGAAAAATGATTAAGACTAAGGAGCGCTGCAAGGACCATATTGGTATATATAGATATGCAGCAAGCATTCAAGTGGTACAGTGATAGAGCGAAAAGGGTTTTATTTCAAAATATTCCCACCAAACATAAAGCAAAGGAGAGCGTGCCTAGTTAAATTAAGGCACTATAAGTACATGAACATATCTGAGAATTAAAGATGTACCTCCAGAGTCTCAAAAGACCTTCTAAGGTATTCTACTTCTGAATCAAAATTGGCAATGTAGAGCATTGCATCCACCCTTTTAAATGCAAATGGTATATCAAGCACAGCCTTTAGAAATTTCTCAGCTGGGCCTAGCTTAAATGGTGATTCATCTTTGAACTCTTTTAGTTTACGTTCTTCCTCTTTTGTAGGAGCCATCTTCAGTAAACTTTCAAGAAGTTCTGTCCCCAATGTATCAGAGTTGCCTGTTTGCAGGTAGATAGAAGTTCAAAATATTCAGATCTCCAATTGATTGGGTGATAAAGGATTATATAAATACAAATGCATTTGTTATATATATATAGCAGATACAGAAGGGCTGATGACTTTGACACAGGCATAATAAGACTAACAATCCTAATGAGACAAGAATGAAATGCAGCAACCCATTCTAGAGAGGAGGAAAACTCTTTTAACTTCTGGTAACTAGAAAACACAGAGAGCTTCCTATTTAGCCATGTCTCAAATTCAAGGTCAGAACTGCACTATGGTACATGCTTTATTAAGTAGGAGATGGTGAACATAGAAAGGTTCAACAACCATAGAGATCATAATAATTTGGTTTCGGCTTTTGAGATGAACAATGCTACTAGCACTAACTATAAGTACAAAAATTAAATACTACCTTATGGCTACGTTTGGTTTGAGGGATTGGGGAAGAAAATAAAAGAAGAGAAGGGAAATAAATTCCTTTGTTTGGTTTGGAATTAAGATGGATTGGAGCGAAAAGAGAATGGGGGGATTCATTTTCCTTTCAGTTGTTTGGTTTGTATGACCCACCAATAAGGTATATTTCCTTCCATTTCTCCCTTACAAACCAAACATGTGAAAGGAAAGTCACTACCCTTTCCTCTCCCTTCTCTTCCTCCCTTTCCTTTCTCTTCCCTCTCCTTTGTTTTTGCCAAACATAGTGCTAATGCTTTCCATTCTAAATTTCTTATCATTATAGTCAAAACAGGATTTTGGGGCCTACTTACAGTCACAGAACCACAGAAATTAAAAACACCAAGGCTATGCAGTAAGAAAAAGACTGATGGTAGTGTTTTCTAGACTGGCAGGGCCCATTTGAAAAGTGTACCATCTTAAAACAAAACCACTGATTTAAAAAAACAAAAAAAACTGTCGCATTCAGAATATCTGGTTTCCAAAAGCTTGAGATTATTTTTAAACTTGCTACAGGATGACAAGAGCAGCTAAACATTCCTCATGTTAAAGTTAGGCGGCACAAATAAACATCAATTTCAATAATTAAACTGCAATGCCTAGTAACCATAAATTGCCAACAAAAGTTCAAAATAAGGAACAAATTTCATATCAAAAAAACAATTGACTGTACAATCACGGAGGCAATTGTTATTTTGACAATGGACATCACAATACTACTATGGTTAAACATAAAGTTAAATCAGTTACCTTCCAAAAGACCTTCACAGACTTCTTCAATGGTCACATTCAGTGCCCTCAACAAAATTGCAATATTCTGAGACTTCTTCGGATCAAGCACCCGATTCTCCTGGCTCGACAAAGGGAGAACCAGACGCCGGCCATTATCTTTCAGACTCATATTGGAATTACCATTATTAACCATAAACAGTGTCTCAATCATTTCCTCATTCAATCTGCAACCAAAACAACAAGATTCTACAAACTTTAACATAACACAAAACAATCTTCCTAAGAAAAAGCAAAAAAAAAAAGTAACACACAAAACACAAAACACAATCCAAAACATGAACCTAATCAACAAGGAATTTTTAAGATATTCTTAAGAAAGTGAGTAAAACAAGAGTATAAGAAAGTCATTATAACTTACTGGAAAGAGCTAGATTTTAGCTGATCCCACACCATAGCTCGATCCGAACTTGCTCTAACTTTATCCCAATGCAAAGGTTTCAACTTTGGCCTTGGAGTCTCCTCATGCCTCTCCAAATTCTCATTGCTTTGAGGCTGTTCACTACCTGACATTGGTGCCAAATTCTGCAACACCACAGGCCTAGTAGGCGGAACAAGTACTGGCGGCCCTGAATTTGGTTCTCTGCTCAGCCTAGGAGCTGCCGGAGCCTCCCAATACCTCGGTGGCGGCATCGGTGGTGGTGGTGGAGGCAGTTTTATCGGCACATACCGGTTCGAAACACTCCGGTTCGAAACACTCCGAATCATCCTTGGAGATTGCTTGCTGCTCTGCCCCGAAACATCAGAATTCCTCGCCGGAGAGTTCAGAGTATTTCCCGAACCTCTCTCTGAAGACGAAGCCGACAAAGAAAGCGGCGGCAGTGATGTCAGAATCGGCCGAAATGGAGCTGAACCCGGAAATTGTCCCATGCCCGGAACCGGAAAACTGATCACAGAGTCCGGAGACTTGGATTTCAAGCTTGCAGGACTGAAATTCAAAGCAGGGGATACAGTATTCGACACAGAACTAGCTGGAGAAGCCGAATTCGAACATGGGTACGATGGAGTTCTCGAATTGAAGCTTCTACTCCCGAAATTCTCGACATTGAACACTCTTTGTGAGCTCGACCCGTTAAGAACCGGACTCTGATCTTTTCGGCCCGAGGATCCTCGTGGCGAAAAGAACTCTTCTTCTTCTTCCTCCTCTTCTTCATTTCCCGAAGAACCCATTTCGGCATTCCGATAAATGGGCCCGAAATTGTGTTTTGGAAGCGGCGGAAGTGGTTTGAGCTCAGGGGACCCGAGTTTGTGATACTGAGTAGAAGGTGGAAGATGGGTAACGGTTGAACTTTGTAAAGTCGATGAATTTAGTACAGTTTCGTCGTTTGGTGCTCGTGAATCGGGTAAAGTGCCGAGATAGAGAAACTCGGAGCTATTCGAATGCGAAGGAAGTGAAGAAGAGGAGCGAGGTTTGCGAGTTCCATCGGAGGTGGCGAGGTGTGGAGGGTAAAGGTGGATACTGTCTGAGACGGAGAGCGAGGCCTTTTCGTCTGTGGTGGTGTGGTGAGTGTATTTTCGGTAGTAGAGGAAGGCGGAGAAGGCGGAGAGGAGAGCGAGGAGGAGGAGGGAAGTGGAGACGGAAATGGCGATGAGGTGGCGGTGGGAGGAGGAGGTGGTGGTGGTGGTGTGAGGGAGGAGGAGGGAAGAGATGTTGGCTGGGAAAGTGGCGAGTGCGTTCGGCGATGGCGGCGGTGGCGGTGAAGGGTAAGTTGGGAAGAATGGGTTTTGGGTTGCGGTGGTGGCGGGAGTGGAGGAGGTGGAGGAGAAGGGCTGTTTTGGTTTTTGTTTTGGGGAGACAGAAGGTTGAGGTGATGGTGATGGGGAGATAGTTGTGGTGGTAGTTGACGGTGGGAAAAACGGTTGATGGAGGAGGTGGCGGTGGTGAGGAGTGGTGGCAAGAATGGTAGTAAAGAAGAGTGTGATAAAAAGCAACAGAATGATGCTGGTGATGGTTGGCATTGCGTGATGTTGTTTTTTTTTTTCTTCTTAGCCTTAATCAGTGAATGCTAATTCAGTTACAAAGTTTGTTGGTGAAAGAAAGTGTAATAAAGAGAGCAAACCCAACAAATGTGTGTGTAACTGATTTTGATTCATGATGCCATACACAACCAACAACAACAACAACAACAACTCATGTCACAATGGGTTTGTTGAAGTTGGAAGAGAATAGAATGGTAGTTTAGACTTTCACATGAGAGAGTTTCAGTGTTCACAGCAAACTGTTTCTTTTTCTTCTCATAGGGCCAACTACAGTAATACCTTTTTGTTTCACTACTTCTGAAAAGAGAGATGGCACTGCTGCAAAGTGTGTAGGTGGTGATGATGATGATAAATTGAGATGGGGTGTGTGTCACTGTGTGAGGAAATTATGGTAAAGATGAGAATAATGTGTAAGAGAGAAATCTTGGAGAAGATGTAGAAGAGGTTAAAATCTTTCTGACAGACTAAGATATATGTAGTTCATTATTGGGATTTGTATTTCGTTTCTCTCATGACTCATCTCATATCTGATATCTCTCTCATGTTATTGAGATTCTTTTCAGTCTTTTACTACCGCCACAAACAATAATATCAAACAGTGGTGCAGATGAGCTGGTTACACTGTAGTGGTGAAAGTGAAAGGAATCAGTAATCAGAGAGAGAGAGAGAGAGAGAGAGAGACTTTCTTTTTTTTTCATTGTCCTTTAAACCTTACGTGTTTGAAAAAAAGTGGGCATTTTTTTTGGTTTTGGTTTTAGTTTTGTCTGCTGGTGATACTGATAGCCATGGCAGAAAAAGTAAGGAAGGGCTTTTATTGAGCGGTGGGGAGTGTTGAACCACGCTCCAATGATGCGTGTAGAATTTATTTCTCGGTAAAAAGTGTTTTCTTTTGAATTTGACCATGGAAATTGGTTTTCACTTTTCACTGTCAACTTTAGTGCCACGCGCTTAGAAAGAAAAGACTTTGCATTTCTGTAGACGCGGCAAAAAGGGTCGGGACATGGCAACCCGACCGAGACCGACCTGAACCCAAAAGATTGGGTTGAGTTGTCACCCGAGCAGACTAAGATCCATTTTTTTATTATATTTTTAAAAAAAAATAATAATAAAATTAAGACATGATCATTTAAGCTTTATAATTCACAACTTAAAATCAATTGACAAATATAACGTTAGTGTCATGTAATTTTTTTTTTAATAAAAAAATCAATTTTTAAAATTTTTTTATATTGTCATTTAAATACAATGACTTTAAGAAAACAACCTAATTGCACACAAGCATATTGAAAAATGAATAATTGAGACATTCTTCACATTTAAATAACGCGATAATTTATTTATACAAATAGAGGCAAAATATATATATATATATATTTTTGAAACCATAGACATGTATGATAATCATTCATAAGCATGAAAAAGAGTAAAACTGAAATATATCAAAGAAATTTACATAAATTATGGATGCCTAAGCCTATTTTTTAATAGTCCATAACCAAAATAAACGGCCTTTTACAATAAAAGATAATATTTTCTGGAATGTGTGCTACTTAACAATTAAATGATATTTACAAAAAAAAAAAAAAAATCATGAATAAATAAGTAAACAATCAAACTTTGATATAAATTTCCAAATTGAAACAAAGTGTTGACAACAGTACATCTAAAATTAAACATAATTATTATATTATGAAATTAGTTTTCAAAATTGTAAATTTCTTATATATCTTTTTTTTTTATCAATTAGCCATCCAATAGGGCATTTGTATTTATATAAAAAAAGGTCATTTGTAATTTTATTCTTTGTTTTGGGATGTTGATATTGTGTAAAAATGAAACTTGTGTATTTGTTTTAATTAGATTTTCAAATGGTTGACTAGACTCCTTTGTGTTTGTGCTATTTTTTTTAATTATTAAACAAGTCAATTTGTTTATTTAAGCTCTTTTTTTATAAATGTGCTGAATTCAAAGTAATGCATTTCACTAAAAAAATAATAATAATAAAAATAATGCATTTCACATTAAGGGTCCGTTTGAATACAACTTATTTTTGCTGAAAACTAAAAACTGAAAACATTGTAGTAAAATAATTTTTAAATGTGTGAATAGTGCCGTGAGACCCATTTTTAATGAAAAAGTTGCTAAAAAGTGAAGTTGGTGGGTCTTGTGAACAGTGCATAGGACCCACTGATGTGCACTGTACACGAGAGAATAGTCAACAACTGCGACTAAAAAAAAGGAAACGCGATGTACAAAACACAGACACGCAATTCAGCCGGATCCAAACAGTCACTAATTAGATTTGATGCATGACTTACCAATGACAAATATATTTAGAAAAAATTAATGTAAGAAAATACAAGTCAACCCAACTCAATTCAACCAACAATTCAATTTACCCGATCTATTTCTAACTTAAGATGACCCATTTTTCAGCCGAATCGAACCCAACAAGCCAGTTTTGCCACAACCAAATTTATGTGTGGTTTGAGAACAGTGTAAAAAATAATTATAATAAATCCTACCAACTTTGTATTGATATTGAATTTTTTGATACGAACCCAATCTGACCCGCCCTGTTTGCCATGGTGAGTTTCTGTGTTGGTTTGAGAGCAGGGTAATAACAGTATAAAAAAAATAAAATACAAAACAAAGAAACAAACAAAAATCTTACTTCCTTTGTATTATTATTGATTTTTACATAACATAAATTGGGAATCTAAAGAACAGTGTAACAGCATTCTTGTCATTAAACTTTTTATATATTCCTCGCTTGATGATGTCAAATTCCATCCCCCTGCATTTCTGGCCATATTGTCAGTAAAAAAAAAAAGAGGCAATACCATATCAATTTTTTACAATAAATTATTTTTAAGTCACATATTGCTTTGGTTAATTATCAAAAATTCTAATTATGTTATCAACCAATAAAAACTTGGTATTTGATCAATTTTAAAGAGAAAGTACTGTATAAAGAGTTAAAAATTAGAGATTGCATATCTACTTTTAATTTTTTATCACATGCGTTGTGCCCTCATAATTATAATTGGCATGGATGTGATGGGTGGCATTGATATTATACTAATATTAACAACTTCTACGCAGTAATTTATTTAAGAAAAACTTTTTTTTTACCTATCATATTGGATCAATTAGAATTGAAAATTTTTTTAAAAAATCCAATTTAGGAAGGTTAAAAAAATAGTACTAGTATGTAAATATAAGTATTATCTGTAGGCCTATAAATCTTATTTAAGAAAATTTAATATATGGATGAAAAAATTTTCATAAATTCTTTTGTTTTAATTCTTCGGAATGACAAAACTAATTCCACCACACACAAAGTGTGCATATATTTTTATTTAATCTATATTCAAATTATATATATATATATAAACTAATCTTTTTTATACATATATTATTTATAATTTATTTTTATAAATATTTTATTTCTCTCTCTCTCATCATTCTTAGAGTCACTTTAACAAGTCTGAATTCAATTTTGTCAGGTCTAAATAGAAATCGTAATGCTTAGTTAAACTGCAAATAAAAACTGCTTCATAAAGTCTTTCTTTCATTTCTTAAACATTTTAAAACTCAATTTGATACTTATTTTTTGGAGGTCAATAAAGTTTCTTTTACTACTAGGATCTAATATAACAAAACAAAAAATGCACAAAGGATGAGTGATTTTGTAACAATGATTAAGTCCATATGGTTTGATTGGAACTTAGGCTAAGCTTGAACTTTCGGGGAAATTGGTTTTTTTAGACTTTCACTGAAAGATTTTATTGAAATCCAAATGGTTTGAGATCAAGTTATGGTTACGCTCAATCTTTAATAGATCGATCATTACTCTCTCTTTTTTGTTAGGAGAAAAAAATATATATCTTCCTCTACTTTTGTCTATTTTAATAGTTTTGCCAGCATCCACAATTTCATCAATTCTAAGTATTTGGACAATTTATTCCCTACCTTCTAGCAAGAAACTTTAATTTTGAAAACAACCATTCCTCTATGAAATTTGGTAGCATGAACTACTTCTTTAATGGGACCATGCGGTTGTTGCTTATTTGCTATCACATGTATCATACACTCATGTCTTTGCCACAAAACTTAAAAGAAACATCTAAAAAGTAGTTGAAGGATGTTGTCAAATTTAATAGAATTCAATCTTCATCCTACACATACTTAAATAGTTTTGCATAAGAGGTCCACATTGAGATTTTGGTCTGTACTTCGCAACAATTGATATCATGGGTAGTTATACAATGAGGTTTTATGCGAGAGAATCATACTTTAAATACACATTATAACAATCCTGGATTCTTAATTATTGTTTTATGTTTCAAAAATCGATTGCCACGTATACTATAACCAGCAATTAATTGAGCTCAAGAAGTATGAAATGCTCACTATTTTTAAAATTAGGCAAAAAGACTTGGACTCTATTTGGTGTTCCCTTAGTAGCTTAATTTGTTCCAATATATCATATACTTATATATACTCTATTGCTAGAGATTAATAACTAAGATTATTTACCACCGTACACCTTTGGTGTGATGATCACTCCACGAGTATAAGTGTTTGTGGGGTATGAAAGGTAAGGGTCAGGGTTTAAGTCTTTAGGAAGAAGCTTCACACACATATACATTTAGATTATGCTAGAGTAGAATTTCTATCTTAAATAAATAAATAACTAAGACCATTTATATGTTTAGGTAGTGCAAAAGTCCAGTTTTGCCATATCTCTTTTAAGACTTTTGTGTGTAAAAATTCAATTTAAGAAAGCATTTTTAAAAAGAAAGCTATAGGAATATGCAAAGATTTAAGTCAACAATAGATTGTATAATCATTGCAATTAACTGACTAACTTCTAATTTAAGTCAAACAGTTAAGATTGAATTATCATAGCAGGTATCACCAAAATTGAAAAGTCAAAAAAAAAAAAAAAAAAAAGTAAAAGCACGTGCTAATTTGGTGATAGAGTGAAAGACTTTTGGAAAAAATTTCAAAAGAAAACAACTCGGAGGTAACCTACTTACGAAAATTTTTACTGTATAAGAAACAATTACAATAAAATTATACCCACAAATCTTTGTAGTCTAAACTCAATATTTTATAGAAACCAATGCTACATATGAACTCATCTACTTTCTTTCGGAATTTTAATAATCTAAATTGTGTCTATTTTGAAGCTTCAGAAGCCTAATTAAAAAAATTATTAAAAAAAAAAAAAAAAAAAAAAAACTAGTTACATTTCAAAAGTTCTTTATATTGTAAAAAATATGAACAAAAAACTTTTTTTTTAGAATACTAAGTATTTTTAACACACACATGGAGAGGGGAGAAGATCTTAAAGAAACTGATGGATGTATATATCTAAAAAATGTCTAACTCTTGGATACACAGCACATGGTGAACAAAAGACTATTAATTCATTTTTTTTGAGTAGAATATAACTTCATTGTATTTGAGTAGCTTTTGACCTAAATTCTACCCTGATAAATTTTTTATTGATACAACTCATCAAATTAAAACTTAGTTTAACAATGTAATTAGCCAAAACAACCTAAAACTCAACAGTGAGATCTTAGCTATTTTTGTCATTAAAATTCTCTATCTATTTACAAAAGTTGAGATAGTCTGTAAATTCTGAAGTAAAATCTTCAGAGAAAACATATCCTAATAAATGAGAAAACGATATTGTATCTACTATGTATCTTAGCCTTTGATTTCGCTCCTTACCTAATTTCATCAAGGAAACGTTTAATAGAAGAAAGTAAAAAATAAAATAAAATAAATGCAAAAAACTTGGGGTAGAGTAGCTATCTGTTGTAAATGCATGTCTATCAAATATTGAAGCTGCATGCAACGCATGGAGAATTTTGTGTCATTGAGGATCTGTTCATGTTAATCTTCTTTGTTATATTATATCGACAGGAAAGTAATACCTTATAGGAAATTATTTTATGAGAAGATTTTATAAGATTTCTCTCACAATATATGTAAATTTCTTGTTGATCTCATAAGAGAAATGTCTCTAAAGATCATCTCATAAGATATATAGTGCCCGCTTGTTTCAACTTTTTCAGCCCAAAAGTCACGTTTTGAAAAAAGCCAATCCAAAAATAGCGTTTGGTTAGTATAAAACGCAATTTTTTGGAAAAAGTTGCGTTTTATACTTGTGAAGAGAACGCACATCCCAAATTTGGAGCTCTTCAGGTCCATTTTGCCAAAAGTCCGTGCGCGTTTTGATATATCCGTTGGGGTGAGTTGGGCAATTACCAAATTGCCCTTCAATAAAGGATGCTCATGTCTTCAGAGTCTCACGCACAGTGCCTCATTCCTCTCGTCTCATCTCTCTGCTCTGCGCAAAGCCAGCTCCCTCACGCCTCTCATCTCTTCTCTCAGCTCTGCCCTCTCCATGCTGCTACAAGCCTCTCCTTGTGCGTAAGTCTCTCTTTTATTTTGTCATCTGTTGAAAATCTTCTTTCTCTTCTTCTTCTTTCTTTGTCTTCTTCAACGGGCATTCTTCTGTAATTTTTTTTTAAATTTTATTTGTCTAATCTAATCTGAGAAATACATTTTGAAGGTAGAGTTTTGATCAACAAAACACCAAGCAACACTGATCTGCTACCAAAAACCACTAGGTACCAACACCGATCTGAATTTTTTTTTTTTTTACCTATCAAAAAAAAAAATTTTCAGATCTTGCATGCTTTGTTCTTGCTAAAGATCTATTTGTTCTCTTGCCGGGTACTGAAAAAAATCTGTGGGTACATGCTTTGTAATTTTTTTATTTATTTTGTGGATGCATTGTCTTTCTAAGTTATGCGATATCTGAGAAAAAATCGAAATTGGGTATTTTAGTCCAACCTCCCTTTCTCTGTTCAAGACTTCAAGTCACTTTGGATTGAGATCTGATTTTTTAAGTTTAGCATGATTTGGGTATTTTAGAAATATAAAGAATGAGAAAGAAATAAGAATTTTCAGAATAAAAATAAATATTTTTCATGCTGGTTGTCACAGAAGAATAGAAGAATTTTTCTAGTTGACTTTAACTTGATTATGGCAGAGCTTGTTCAGGTCATACATAACGTTTTCATTCTCATTTCTCACTCATCAATTATGCTCTTTTGTTGTTGTTTCAACAGAAAATGTTTTCTAGAAAATCGGCCTATTTTTTTTTGGGTGTTTGGTTGTGACCTTGAAAATAGGCAGAATTTATTTGTCGTGGTTCGTTGAGTATGTGACATTCTGAAATATTGGGCTTGTTTTCTGTTGAATTACGTTTTCCAGTGTACCAAACACCAAAAAAAATACCATATGATTGTAATGCAGCCCAGATATAGTTACCAGTGACTGAATAGTTTACATATAATATAATTTTGTTCTATCACAGATCAAATTTAATTACTGAGATTAAGAATTGAGAAGTGCGTGTGGTGCTAATGAGAAGTGCGTGTGTTGCTGCATGGTGAGGTGCTGCAGGGTGTGCGTGGGCTGCTGATGTGGGGTGCTGCACAAGCATGCCCCATCACCAGCAGACGCACCCTACATCAGCAGCCCATGCACACCTTATCAGCACCCCACACAAGTTTTTGTATTTTAATGTTGATTATTAGTTATTTAATTATCTGGGTTTTTAAGGTTGTGGTTGAAAGTCTTTTGCTTAATATGAATTTTCAAGTTTTAGTTATGTTATGGGGTTATATTTATTTTTATGTTTTCTAGTACTGAGTGGTAGCTTGAGTCTTTTAAGAGGACCTCTTGTATACATATACTTGAAGCACTCCTATTCGTCTCTAATAAATTATCCTTTACTTTAAAAAAAATAAAAATAAAAATTAAGGTCCACAGAAGCAGAAGAGTTACTCTTGTAGGTTTGGTAAAGAAACCCAATTTAAATGAAATGGATTGTTATGGTTTGGCATAACTTAGTAGCCTAGAATTATGGAGGAGATAAGATTGGGTTTCAGACAAAGGTTTTAGTGTGTTCTTCCCACCTTGGTGAAGTTTGCATACACCAGTTTGGTTTCCCATGTTCTCCTCTGGCCAGAAACATGCCATCTTTTCCATTCCATATCCAAATACTTATCGTATCTGCTACTATGGCTCTTCATAATTTTGTTAGACTAAATGATAGGGATGATAGGGGCTTCATAAACGCCAATCGAGATTCAATTTCTAGAAGAGAACATAATAGTGAAGCAGGTAGCAGTTATGAGCAGAACTCAGGATCTTTAACAGACCGTGCGATGGTGGTTCTTCGTGATTCCATTGCTAATTCCATTTGGGGGGATAATAATTAGTAGTTGTCTTTTATTTTATTTTATAATATCATGTAGTACAATTTAAACTTGAGTTATTGGTATGTATTTTATCATCTTTTTTACATTTTTATGTTGTACAATTTAAACTTGGGTTATTGGTATGTATTTTATATCTTTTTACATTTTTATGTAGTACAATTTAAACTTGGATTATAGGTGTATATTTTATCATCTTTTTACATTTTCATTTTGTGCTTCATGATGATGAAAATTATTTAGATTTAATTAATATTGATAAGAAGTCATTAATGGTAATAACAAATAATTATGACACTAAAAAAGAAAAATTGCCCAAAAATTATTAAAATAATACCAATAATATATATTTATTATTATTATTATTTTTTAGTAAGTATATGAAGTAGTTGATTTAAGTATGAAATAAACTCCCTTATATATACATTGTCCTTTTTGGAAATTTATCCCTCAAACTACAACTTTTATAAATGCTAGCCAAATACTCAACTTTTTCAAAAAGCACTTTTTAACAGCTTTTACCAAACACTAAGCTTTTTGAAAAAACACTTTTTCATTATGCACTTTTTGAAAACTCAACTTTTTCAAAAAACCCAATTTCAAAAAGCTGAACCAAACTCACCTATAATTTAGAAACAATTCCTTAGAAAATTAGCTAGGCCTCTGGTGGAACATGCTTTTAAGGTAGAAAATGATTTTAAGTAAATAAGTTAACTTATTTCAATCATAGTAAGAGCAATGAAGTTTCCATAAAAAATTATGAGCAATTAAGTTGCAGTTAAATTAATTTATTCTCTTAATGAGATATAAAATGACTATAAATAATTAAGCTACCAAATATTAAAGGCAATTAATTCTCACACACACTCTAAATCCATCCAAACACATTATATACTTCTAGGTTTTGGAAAATAACAATATTATGAACAAAACCATTTCTACTTCTAATTTCACGAATTGATGATTTGTGTAATTGTGAGTGATCGACAAAATGTGGTGGTCTATATGGGTAGAAAGTGTTCAGCACTCACAATCACACAAATCAATAAGTTGGAAGTTGGATATACGATCGGTTGTGTCTCTATAATTAGTCTTTAAAAAATGAAAATGTTATGGCAAATTTACACCAAAGCACCAACAACCACACTGATCAATTTCACAACTTGCTTAAATGTTTATTTGTTATTGAATTTCAGTATTTACACATATAACTAATCACAAAATAGCACTTAAGTTTATTATGGATTTGGGCATATAGTTAATTTAGTGTGACTCTAGAGTCTAGACTTTCTCAATTTACATACACGTCTGGTGAAAAAAAAAAAAAAAAAAAAAAACCTCACAACCTAGCTAAAACCAAACATTTTTTTTTTTTTACATCCTTTATTAGAGTGAGATCTTAGCTATTTTTGTCATTAAAATTATCTCTATCTATTTACAAAATTTGAGATATTCCATAAATTCTGAAGTAAAATCTTCAGAGAAAACATGTTCCAAATGATAAAATGTTATTGCATCTGCTGTGTTATCTTAGCCTTTGATTTGGTTCCTTACCTAATTTCATCAAGGAAACGTTTAGTAGATGAAAGTAAAAAAAAAAAAAAAAGCACAAAAAACGCGGGATGGGTACTGGGAGGAGCTAACTGTTGTAATGCAAGTTTACCCAATATTGAAGCAGCATGCAACGTCTGGATCTGTTCATGTTAATACTTTTTGCATGTATTATATCGACAGGAAAGTAATACATAGGACTATGAGACCATACCATCTTATGGGAAATTATTTTATGAGAAGATTTTATGAGATCTCTCTCGTAATATATATGAAGATTTCATGTTGATCACACATATATAATTGTGAGAGAAATATCCCATAAAACTGACTCATAACACAAAATGTCAAGATTTACGTGGTTCGGTAATAGCCTACATCCACGGGCAACCACGAACAAATTTCACTATAACAAATTTGGGATAATACAAATTGGTGTAGAGGCACTCTCACAAACCCAAATTCCAAATACACCCAAATAACTCTCTCTCACAAATACAAAACCAAAGGTTCACAAATACCAAATACCAATTGCGCACAAACCAAAGAGAGAGCCACAAAGCAAATCCAAAAGTTGCAACGCACCAAGAGAGAGCAAATCACCAAACCGCAGAACCAAGCAGCAACAAACCTTTCTCACTATTCTAAATTGCAACCCACAAATATCAAAGAACCAAACAAAGGAGAGCCTCTTTTTCTCACACTCACACACTATTTTTTTTTCACTCTTTTTCTATCCAATTGCCGCAACACCTATGTCCTATTTATACATAGAGATAGTCGGCTAGTAGTGATTGCTTTGCACCAAAATTGCTATGAATCCAAGTCTATTACAATTAGGAAATATAGATGCACTTGAAATAGGAAATAGAATCCTACTTGAAATAGAATTCAAGTCTTGCATGCCACTCCAAAAAATTCATGGATTAGGATAATCAAGCCACCGACATCACAAAATGATCATAAATAATTAAGCCACCAAATATTATAAGGCTATTCAGACATACTCTAAATCTGTCCAAATGTATTATATATTACAGCCAAAATTATTTTTACATCAAATTTCACGAATTGTTAATTTGTGCAATTATAAGTGGTTAACAATAAGTAATGGATCCATATGAATAGAAAATATTCAACACCCACAATTGCTTAAGTTAATAATTTAAAAGCTGAATGTGTGATTGGTCGTGTCTCTATGATTATTCTTTAAAAAAAGAAAAATACTAAGAAAAATTTATACCAAAAGCACCTATGACCACACCCAATTTCACATATCACAAACTCAATATGCATAGATTCTATAAGAGCTAGTTGATCAAGTTCCTTGAATATTACTCAATTTTATTCTTTATATATCAAACTTGGTTATGTTGAACTAGCCAAATGATCTCATAGTCATTTTTATTTTGGTCGTTTTGGTCCTGGTATCTACCCTCCTAGTGTAGTTTATTTTCTTCAATAATAAAGTTTTTTATTTTAAAAAAAAATTAAAAACTTAAACATGTTACGGATTTATGAATTGAGGTGTAGAGTTTGTCGTGACTCTAGACTTTCTCAATTTACACACCGACGTCGTGTAGTAGTCGGTGAAAAATAAGCTCACGATGTAAATAGAAATACCACCGTACTATACAATGGAGAAAAGAACAACAATGCATGGCAGTAACCCGTGATTCACGCTTATCAGAGAAGCCTTGAGAATACGACACCTGTCAGTTTCTAGATACCCGTGCCCCATTTCGTCACCGCCTGTGCACTCTGTCATTCGCAGAGAAAGAATAAATCTCTGAACAGAAAATAGAATAGTAAAGTAAAACCCTCATTGTAATTTGTAATCATCATCAATTGTTTTAACTTTTACCATCAATCACCATTTTAGATTTTTTTTACCCTCATGGTTAATTCCTTCCCCCACTCGCGGTATATGGTGCAATGTGTACCGTACAAAAAGAGAACACTATATTCAACTCAAAAAAAGAATAGAGAAAAGAGAGAGAGAGAGATTTTATTCTTCCTTTGATACTAAAAAAGAAATTGAGAAAGGCAAGAATTTTGTGATAAAGCAATGAATTTTGAGTGCTTGGATTTATCTTCGTTCGAGATACGATTGACAAGTGGGTCCAAATTGTCCCAAGAGTGCAAAATGGAAATGACCAAAAAAAGCTTCTCAAAAAAAATCGGTCAGTTTCGGCCGCTGGCTGATACGATCCGATACGGTAGAAATGACTCGATTCTGGCTGAATCGGCCCGGTTCAGCGCGAATCTGTAAAAAAAAAAAAAAAAAAAAAAAACTCAAACGCGGCACCAATGCGAGGGCAGCGGCGTCGCTCGCGCGTCGCCACATCAGACGCAGGTGCAGCGCCCATTTTGCCGCGTCCGTGCATCATAGGTTCAGCCTTTGGTGATTTGGGTGGCTGATGGCACTTTTTGTGGTGGAGGTTGATGGTGGGTTATGATAGTTACATGATTAGTGTTTGGTTGCTAGGAAACTAGAAGTAAAGAAAAGAAAATTGAGTAAGACTCAAGCGATCCCAATTGAGCGATTAATCTGGTTTTTTTTTTTTTTTTTTTTTCAAGTTTAAAGAAATATGGGTTTTATTAATTTTTGACTGAATGGATATCTTTAATTTTGACATTTTATCTATGTATACTACTATTTAAGGGGCTTCCTCTGTTTGGACCAAATTTTTTTTCCCCAAAATACCCCTATTTCTCTAGGTTTAAGTAGAGGTAAAAACTAAAGAATAGTTTGGAAAAATACATGTCCGTCTAACTTGCACTAAAATATTGCCTACAAAATAAGAATACTCTCCCACTAACCCACTTTTATTGTTTTTTTGAAATACTTTTTTATTATTTAAAAGGAAAAAACACACCCCACGTACTGATAGTTAAAAAAAAAAAAAAAAAAAAAAAAAAAAAAAAAAAAAAAAAAACTAAACTAAATTAAGTACTGATAAAAAATAAAAATAAAAACTAACACACGTAAGTGTCCACTAACCCACTTTTATTGTTTTTTTTTTTTTAATACTTTATTACTATTATTTAAAAAGAAAAAAACACCCCACGTACTGATAGTTATAAAAAATTTAAAAAAAACAAAACAAAAACAAAACAAAAACTAACACACGTAAATGTCGGTGTTTAAATACATCTACAGTTATTTCCAAAAAAAAAAAATCCCCAACAATTATAATGTTATCAAATTACTTCCATAAAAAAGAAAATACTCCCCATCTCCATCCTCAAGTCCCTACTTTTTATACTAAGAGGAACAATAGTACTATTTCTTTATTTATTTTATTTGTCTAGTTTAATGTTTAGTATTTTATTTTAGTATTTTTATTTCAATTACCATGAGTAGCTAAATTTATAATTAGGTTTGAGGATGAAACCTTGTTAAGGATTGTCAGTAATATTTATGTGATTTGATTTTTCTCACAATAGTTGTTATTTAATGATTTAAATTGTTCTTGCTTCATATCAATTGACTAAGATGAGATTCTAGATATGAGTTCAATTATGTTTTTCTCATGATTTAAGATTTTTCTTAATTAATTGAATGTTTGGTTTATTATTTTTTGATTTTAAAATTGGATATCTCTTATGATTTGTTTGGCTACGGATACAATTAATGATTTGATTTTATACCTAAGAAGCAAAGAAGAGCATGCTTTAGATATTTAAATAGAAGTTTTAATGATAATATTTTCCATGATCGTAAGATTAATTTCTAGATTATCATGGAGTAGTTGGGAAAAATTAATGATCATAAATATATGCTGATATGAATTAACAAGGAGGATTCCAAAACTTTAATTCCTTTCTCTAGATTGTTTACATCTCTTTACTGCTTTATATTATATCTTTGCTTAATTTAATTATTTGCTTAGTATATTTAATTTCAAACAATCAATTTTTATTAAACTAGATTAGGATTAATTTGGTTAAGATTTGATTAATTTTCCAATGTTCATTCAAGTCCCTGTGGGTTCGACCTCGTTCTTATCAAACTATATTTTGGTACGGTTCGTACACTTATGAGTACTTTAAAATTTCACAACAGGAAGGTAAAGGTACCTCAAAAGATCTGTACCTTTGTTTGGAGGCTTCTCTATGACAAAATTCCTACTAATCTTACCTTTAAGAGCAAAGGAATTCCAACCACAAGCTGCTACCCTCTTTGCAATGCAGAAGATGAATCCACTTCTCACCTCTTCCTTTATTCCCCCTTCACTAGAGCAATTTGGCATGGGTCACCTTTGGTGTACACACATCTGAATTGAACAACATCATTATCCAAATTTGGATTAGGAATGTTATACTCGAACATAAAAGATTGGAGCCAGACATGATGCTTTACCTCCAAACTGTTTTCACAACTCTATAGACCATTTGGAACCATAGAAACATGGTGGCACATGAAGGGAAACAACCTAAGCCCATGGAAGTGATTCTAACTGTTCAATCTTTAACTTGTAGGTACCATGAGGCATTCAGCAGAGACTCCACTTCTACCCCCTAGATTGCAGATCAAACTCCTACAATTCAAAGATTTGGTGGACCTTGGCAGCTGATCATCAAGATTGCTGGAGCTAGAAGACAGAAAACTAAGAGATGTGGTTTTGCCTATGAATCCAGAGACGGGCAAGGAAACATCATGATTTCCAGTTTTTCAAGTTATGCAGCAGTGACTGCAAACAATGTAGCCCAGGAAGCTATGGTGGAAGCAATTGATAAAGCTAGGAACCTTTAAATATACTCATATTCTAATCCTGTGCAGTAGCAAACAAATTGTTCAAGTTGTCAACAAGGCTCGAGCTCCAAACTAGCAGAAATAGAATATGGTGGTAGATCTCTGCTATTTTGCTCAGAATGGATTGTTATTTCATTCTTGTTTTGTTTCCAAGGTTATAACTTGTAATGTATATAGTGTCTGTTTGGGACAAACTGAAATTTCAGCTTATTTGCAATTTCAACTTATTTTTGCTACTATTAATGGGTCTCACTGCACTTTTTGTTACTATTTATGAGTTTCACTGTACTATTAAGCTAACTTTTATATTTATTTACAATGTTTTCAGTAAAAAGTTTTCAGTTTCAACTAAATAAGTTATTTCCAAACGAACACACAGTCTAACTAAACTAGCAGCTTCAATGCCAATCCACCAATGTTGGGTGAACCCAACCCTTTTGTAATCCTACGTTTCCTACATATGGTATCAAAAAAAAAAAGTTTTTGATATGTTTATGTATTTTTTAACCTTTAAAAAACTAAAATTAATTAATATGCTCAAAATATGATGTGTCAATATTCTTTTTTTAATAGTTGATATGCAAGGCATCCACAAGCTGGAGTTGAACTGGACCCAATAGATTCCTTAATAACTAAAAAATAAGTAGATATGATATGATGCACTAAAATAATCTTCTCAGTGACTCAGTCCCTTGTGTCTTTTCATGTCCCATCTAGTACTGTTTATGAAAGACTACACCATATAAAATTTTATGTTTTTTTTATTTATAAACAACACCATATAAATATATATATTGAGAGAGATAAATTTAATAAATTGATAGTGGAGAAGGGCTTATTGTATTGTATGCATGAAGATATGGAATATGCTTTTAAATTCTGCACAAAACGTAACTCAGTTCCCAAGTGAAAAGTGGAAAGTGGAAACCCCATAGCCAAAAATTGACTCAAAAAAGAATGTTGGCTGCATTGGGCAAAAAGCTTTGGCTTGTTGTGCACATTTAAACCAAACCGATATTATTGATTTATTGTGTGTCACCAAAGGCAAAAGGTTGACTCGTAATCACCCATTTCACACTTGTTCGATCACTGGCCTGCCTTTAATTTCATCTAATGAACTATTTTAATTCATGTTTGTTAATATGTCACGGCATTTACTATTCAGAAAAAAAAAATGGTACCAAACTCGAATAGTATTTGTGCATATATGGCTGCTTTATGTCAAATCTGAAGTCCATTATAATTTATTATAGTCTAGCCCTGTGCATTTCAACCATACATTAATAAACAGTACACCAATCAATGTTGGGGAGAGAGAGTGTGTGTGTACCGTACACATTTCAATTTGGGTAAAATAACTAAAAATGCAAGTAGGTTGGGCCATTAGGGTTTGAATTTGGTTTGGGTTGGGTAGAATCGGTAGGTGCAAATCCAAAGTTAGAAACCGGTCAAGTTTTACACCGAAAGGACGAATAGCACTTATTTGAAATTATCAATAAAACTTGCTTAAATTTTAAAATAAAAATTACTTAATAGGTGAACTTTAAGGACTTGGGTTACATTGCGATAAAAAAAAAATCTGTAATTTGTGCCTAGCATTTATACGAACCTGAAAAAGGAAAAATTATTGATTGAATGATAGGTCTCAATCTCATTGCCACGTATAGCCTAGTGAAAAGATGTCATTTTCATACAAAATCGTTTCATGTTTGTTAATATGTCACGGCAATTACTATTCATAATTCAAACATGGCATTAACGTTGTTTTTTAGCCAACATTTATCTTCCACTAAATAGTAAATAATACTTATACAAATATGGCATTTTCAGGTTTATTTACCCAGCACCTTTCTTCCACTAAAACGTTAGGAGGATGGTAGGTAAGGTCACGGATCAAATGAGGGCTACACCACTACACTACACACAGTCCTCCAATCATTTGGTTAGGGGGTAGGTCCGGGAATGCTAAATTGCAAACTAGACTCTTAAAGATTTGGGGTGTTTGGATATTAAAATTTGAATTTTACTCCTCGAAGTTTGGGGATATTTAGATTTTACATCTTCACGTTTTAAAATTTGAATTTTACTCCTTAAAGTTAAGAAGTGTTTGAATTTTACTTCCTATAATATGGGAGTGTTTGGATTTTATACTTTGAAATTTCAAAATTTGGGAGTAAAAAATCGAAATACCTCTAAATTTTAAAAGGTAAATCTAAATTCTAAAACTTTAGGGTGTAAAATCCAAACATCCCCAAATTTTAAAAAGTAAAATCAAAATTCTAAAATTTTATGGTATAAAATTCAAACACTCTCAAATTTTAAGGGTGTAGTTTGCAATTAAAAAAAAAAGAAGAAGCAAGAATGCATTATATTTTTGGAGAAAAAAGGGGTTTAATTCTTTATATAGATAAAAAAGGAAAACATGTAAAATGAGAACAAATTAATCATGCAAACATTACTCATGCATTAATTTGGGCATGCCAGTTTTGACTGGCTTGCAACTACTTTTTTTTTTTTCTTTTTTTCCCTAGTGTGCTAGCTTATATTATAAATATTTAATTATAAGTTGCTATATAATTTTTTTCTTCTTCTTGTTTTTGGCTGCCATTTAAATTTAAGAAATCATTTCTTTGTTAACATACATAAATTCATGGTGATTGTCATTGTACACCTTCTTCTTTTTTAATTATATTTGTACGCAAATTGGTTTTCTCTTTTAAAAATATATAAAAAGTAAAAACAGCATCAAATGTATTATTAAATGCACAATGTTTTGATAGAATTATTAAATGCACCTTTTTTGGGTCTATCTATTAATGCGGCTAATGAACTACTATTAAAAGCATCATTTAAGATATAATATGTATGCCCAAGTTTGTTCAGTCCTAATCCAAAGCACTTGACGTATTTCTCAAGCATTACTCACATGGTTTCGTGCTCTCTCCAATTACACATAACATCACATAATAGTAGTTTGCTATCAGAAATTCTGTCACAAGAATCTCAAAATTCAAGGGGCGGTTTGTTAACGTTATTCTAATAACGTTATTTGTATTTTTTGAAAATACGTGTGGGTAAAAAAGTGTATAAAAATACATATAATGTTATTTAAAAACTGAAAACATGTATTTAAGAAATGCAATGCATGATGTCAAAGATATTTAAACAAAGTTTTGCATAAATATCTAATATAATTTACACTTTGGAGCAAAATGTAAATTTCCCAAAATCAAGAATCTCATTATTAAAATAGTCATATTCTCATCATTCCTATGGCACGCCAAATACATTATGGACTGATAGTCTGGAGGATTGAATTTAGAATTTTTAAATTTATGTCGCATTCTAGACTAGACCAATGAGTCACCATCTGAATACCCTAATTTCTTGAAAATATTATTTCTTTCTTGTCCTACGTGAAGAGACATAGCAAACCGTATTTTTTTGACTATTGTTCTATGTAGTACACGTTGAATAAGCAAAAGAATGATTACATACAAACAAATGGAGCATAATTTTCAATCTTAGTGCAGTCATGCCAATTTCCGTAGTCCGTATAAGCACCGACACATTAGGAGTAGCACTGTGTGTATATTATCACCCAAGGGACATAGTTGGTATAACCTAGTCAACTATAGCTACATGGCCTGCTTAATTTATGTGACATTGATAGTATAAACAATAGTATTCAATTAAAGAATGTCTTTATATGCAGTGTCGTCAAATGGAACAGTAACTTCCAAAATCAATTGCGTATGTCATTTTGTTAATCATTGATACTATTATTAATAAACAATATATAAATATAATTATAGCTCTCATTAAAATATTGTAAGAATTGATGGGAGATTTACTTTGGGGAGAATTTTGTTGGCCAAACAGGGGTCCAAGTCATGCAAAATAAATTGATCTTTGAGTTAACCCAAGCAGGCACACGGGTCTCTCATTTTTCATCCTTAACGTAAACAATCAAAACAATCTCTCATTGTTCCTCATTATCACCACTAGGAGTGGTGGTCTAGTGGTCATTGGGCATTTAGGCTTACTCTCAAGTGGTTTGAGAGACGAAAGATCTCAAATTTGAATGATGCAAAGAAAAATGCTTAGGAAACCTCACTCTTCCGATTTAATATCCACTAGAGCCCTCGTGAGGTTGGTACATAATAAGTTGTGGCTAATAGGTTTCTCTATTTGCAAACTTGAACACAACAGGTGGGATGCTATTATGGTAATGTTCCGGTAGAGAACCACTCTGATAAAATTTAGTTATATTTATTTTTTAAATTTGATTAAAAATATTAGATTAAATAATCAAAAGTAAAAACAGTTTAGGTATTTCTTTGAGGCAAAGAATCCCGATTATATATTAAGTTAAAATAATATTTAGATATTTATCGAGATTTGATTAGTCTCCGGTTCCTATTCCATGCATGATGCATACACCAATTAATTACTAAGATTAATCTTTAGAGATTATCTTAAGGAATTGGTTGGATGCTATTAGAGAGAGAGAGAGAGAGAGAGAGAGAGAGAGAGAGAGAGAGTTGAACACAAGAGTCAAGTCCTCACCACCAAAAATCACTAGACCAATCCATTGATATCAATCAATTTATATATCTTATTGTTTCAAAGTTTTAGTGGTATATTAAGAAGTAAGTCCATTTTGTTTGACAACCCCATCCAGCTAAAGTTGCTCTAGGATGCAAAAAAAAAAAAAAAAGATTTTGTGTTCATTCAAAGTGCTACCTTAAATATCACTTACATATAATAAAGATCATAATCATGTAAAGTTGGATCTTCCAAGTGCACCTTAGACTTTGAATATGTTTAGGTGGGTCCTCAAATTGAAATAAAGATCCCACTCATATGATTCACGGTTGTCTATAAAAACGGTAATAATGACCTATGGTGGGTGCTTTTTCTCCTTTTTTGGCTTAATTGTGGGAGCTTTTGGAGGTACTTAAAATACTGTAATTTTCAATCGCTTAGGTAGATAATTATTTGATGATGAACAAATCAACAACGGCCAGTGTTTAAAGGAGGATTTATGCACCTAAATGGAGCACGATTGGTCTAGTATGTGACAATCATCCTTCCCTCACGCTACATATTTTATGGTGTGATATAAATATGTTATTTAGTGTGCATTTGGTATTGACTTAAAAAAGTTAGTTTTTTTTTTTTTCTATTTAGCTTATTTTTGTTGTTATTCATAGGTCCTATTGCAAATTTTGGTATTATTCACGGGTCCTATTGTATTATTTTAGCTACTTTTTAGCTTTATATACAGTACTTTTAGCAAAAAGTTTTCAGTTTCAGTTAAATAAACTGTTCCCAAGCAGACACTTAGTGTGTTACATGCGTCCACTTGTATCAACTCACTTAATAAATATGTTGAGTTAAAATTAAAAGTTTTGACTCAATTATTAAATATATTGAATTTGGATCAATTCATATAGTTGAATATATACATATACTATATAAATTGGTAGATGCCAAATGCCTTGTAACTGAATTGGCACATTTCCATGTACAAAGTGCTTGGGGGTTTAGGAGGGAAAGGGTTCGAGCTGCGGGGTTAGCAGCATGTTGTAATTATCTCTAAAAAAAAAATCCTCTTAAACTTACTTTTGTAAGCTAAAAAAAAGGGGTAAATGACGCTTATTTAAACCTTTTATCACATTTTTTTCCTATTAAGATTGTTAACACTAAATTGATATCACATGAGTCATGACTAACTAGTTTAGATTAAATTTATTTCAAAATTTAAGTTTTAAATGAAACTCACACGTAAAACTCTAAGGTTGAAATTTTTTACATATTTAAAAATTTTTGAATTTTAAATGAAACATTTTAAATAAAAAATTATAAAGTTCAAAAAGTAATTTACCAAAAAAAAAAAAAAAATCAGGACAATATATATATTTTTGGTTTAATAGGATGCGTTAACTTGAAATGGACCCATGACAAAGATTTTTGTGGTCTCAAGTTCAAGGCCCACTTGTCGTTGGGTTCTCGCGAAGCAAGTGTTTTGTCCACTGAATTCTTGATTCGTGCTTGCCAAAATTCCACCACAGGAAACTGGGATAGTGAAAAGCAATACAAAGGTTAAGGTTAAAATAAAACAGTAAAAAAAATGGTATATATGCCAATTGAAAAATGTTACTTTATCAAAAAAATTAAAAAAAATCATATCATTTCCAAACAATCCTAACATGCATAAAAATTCACATCGACACCATGTTTTATGCAAATCTTGAGATGAGTGCCTCTTTTTTTTTTTTTCACCCCTTAGATTTTTATAAGTAAAAGATAATTAATTAATAAGAGAATAAAGAGAGGAAGGTCTCGGCCATCTCTATCCTCGAGAATAAAGACCCAAGAAGGAAGAGAGAAAATGATGAGAGGCCCATCTCACATACAAAAGTTGGCCCAACGGATAATATTATGCGCTAAAAAGTTTACATTTTGCGTAACAAAATGAAATCTCAACATATAAAAAAATGATTCAGCTCAATAACTGACTTGAAATCACCCTCAAAAACGACAAGTTGAGGTTGTGATCTTTTTGTGAAGGAAATGGCCAAACTAGCAGCAGCAGCTTCACCTAGAAGAGGCTTGGGATGAGTGCTTTTCTTCTTGTATTTGGTGACATGACATTTTGTACAAAAAGCAACTCTAGGAATATGAATGTATACATAAGGATTAGTTGGTCAGATAAAAAATCTGTCAAGTTGTTGTTGTAGCTGTTTATTTTATTTTATTTATTTTTTAAGAACCTATTCCTCCAGCACAATATATAGGTTCTTAGAAGTTAGGAGTTAGAACTATTTTTCAATCCACACTTAACATCAAGTCAAGTGTCAAGTTAAGAGGGAAAGAATTTGCTTTATGAATTATTATGCCCAAGTCTGCTTAAGGACTAAAAGGAGTCTAAACTGGGCCTATTCTTTCATGCCCAAATTCGAGGAGCATATGCCTTGTCGAGGGCTCAATATCCCAAGCTTGTCGAAGGCCCATATATTAGGCCCATTCTTGTGCCATAACTCATAAACCAATTTAATTGTGTTTAGTGACATGTAATAAATATATTTTATGTAATTAAAATATAACTAATAGGATAACTACTTTTATTTTTATATTAATTATTTCAAGTGATGCATTAATTATTTAAGTATAATGAAGTTTTGATGTCATTTTTCTAAGGTGTATATGAGAAACAATTGATTTGAAATATGATATTCTTGCTCAAATTTATTTACTTTTGCAATAGTTGAAACAAAGTCCAACAACAGGAAAAAATAAAAAATATATTAACATACAATCAAGAATTTTTTTTAAAAAAATAATCGAAGGTATTTTTATTTTATCAAAACAATATTTGCATTCTTGAGTAAATATGAAATATGCCCATCTATATTAGTCATTCTATTATGCAATTTTCAAATTTGTAAACATATATAGTATGATCAAATCATTATGTCACTCTTATTGTCTTTCTACTATGTCTATAAAATAAAATACAATTTTTTATAAGGAAAATTATTGAAATATTGAAGGAAACTAATAACAAAATATACTGTAGGAGTTTTAATTTCACAACTGCTAAAGAGATAAAATAAAGTGAAGAATAATCCAAATTCAAACCATCTACACAAAATTTTCAAAATTCTAATTCAAAATAAAAAACAATACACACAAACCATTAAACAAAGGGAAAAAATGGAAAAATTTTAGCCGACGCTTATGATCTTTTATTAGCTTGTGATTGGATTAACTTTTCCATAAGGTTAATTAATGGATTTTTCCACAAGTGGAACACAATAGCTTGCGATATCCACGTTACTTGGATATTAAGTCAACATACTTTACTGAGTTAATATGAGAGGATTTGGAGTATGAGTGAGTACATTTACCACTTGTTCAAATTGCTTTGTTTTTTTTTTTTTTTTTCTACATTTTTTTTATGCTGATAGTTAGAATATTAACAATTTTAGATCACTTTATACAGATTGACTTCGAATATATTTTCTTTGATTTGGGGCAATCAATAATCCATAGTATTTCTAAGATTTTGCACATCTTTTCTCTAATTTGGGCACATGACTTGTGTTGTGGACAGATATATCAAATTAAAGACTTAAACTTTGAAGAGAATAAGTTTGCTCAACCGCTCAAAACAAAGCTTCAATTCCATCGAATTCCTCTATCCTCAAATATAGAAGGGCAGTGAAGTGTTGAATTTCATCGGGCAAAGAGTCGATTTTAGCGCACCATACAATTCTATTCTTTCAAGAGACCCTACAAGGGTTGAATGGAAGAGAAATTGAGGAGACTAGGCACAAAACCTACCAATCTTCAATTTTTTCAAGCAATTAGAAACCCCTCTAGCAGATACCTAACTTTTTGCAAATTTTAATATTTAAACGAATAAGAGAACTTAATTCTCTTAAATTTAGAAGTGATATCAAATTGAGACATTCTGATATATTCTATTGTTGTACATGATTGTAACCCAGTCGGTAGAACTTTAATATTGCCCCATTTTATTTCCAAGTGTTGAAAAAGGGGCTCGAAACCTCCGGGCATACTTAGAAAAGGTGTTATATTAGGACAATCAATTACATGAAAATTCTCAAGAATAAGAAAGGTGTGTAAAACAATCAATTATATGAAAATTCTCAAGAATAAAAAAGGTGTGTAGTGCATCTAGTAAACAACTCAATTTCATACATCATTTTATACGGAGAGATAAAAAAGGTGTGTAGTACATGAATGTTCTATAATAAAAAAATATTAAGGGATGTAAGGGTGGTGAGCTTGCTGCTAATATTTTTGAATGTTGTGCTTTTAATTTCTTTAATCTTTAAATTCTTAAAGAGAAGAGAAATGGCATGGAGCACCAGCTAGTTAGTCACATATGTTGTTGCTGTTGCCTCCATCTTGTATTTCCATTTTATTAGATTAGGCATCCTCTCCAAAACAATTCTTCTCAAAACTGGGAAACACGCATTTCTGTCACCACCATTGTAGTTGCCCAAAAAGAAAAATAGCTCCCAACAATCTTACATTCCCTATTCTACTTATTTCCAAAACCCCAAGACATGGTAGAAGCCTGAGAGTGGGAAGGACCTCTTATTTGTTACAATCCTTAAATTTGATTCTCAATCAAATTATCATAACAAACCATCCCTAGCATCACGACTTGTCAACATCCATGATGAGAATTTCTTTCCTTCATTGTTTTCGATTCTTAAGCTTTTCAATTAATGGTGAGGCTAGAGACCTTTCAGCACCTCTTCATCATGATTGTGATTACCTTTTCTTTTCTCACTCCAACAATATCCCAACATTAAGCATCCCAATTCTTTGATATGATGACATGCATCTTGGTCCATAACAAAAAAATGGCAATGTTATTAGAGACACAAACATTGAGTGTTTATAGTTTTTTTCATCCTCTTCCTCCTCATTGGACTCAAACATTGACTTGCATTTGTTATATATAATTATATATAAAGCTTAATTTAGTGTCGATTTAGGATTCGCTTATTTTGCTGAAACTGAAAATTTTTTGCTGAAAGTACTGTAGATAAAGGTAAAAGTTAGTTGAAATAGTATAGTGGAACTCATAAATAGTACCAAAAAGTGTCATAGGACCTATGAATAGTAGTAAAAATAAGCTGAATAATAAAATAAGTTGGTAAAAATGATTTATGTCAAACGCACACTAAGTGTGAGATTATTTAGCATTTGTATATGTATAGATTAGTGTGCGTTTGACATTGGCTTAAAAAACTAGTTTTTTTTACCATTCAGCTTATTTTTGCTACTATTCATAGGTCTCATTGCACTTTTTGGTACTGTTCATGAGTCCCACTATACTATTTTAGTTTTATCTGCGGTACTTTCAACAAAAAAATTTCAATTTCAGCTAAATAAGCTATTCCCAAAGTGTCTGTTTGGCAAAGATTATTTTTGCCAACTTATTTTACTATTTAGTTTATTTTTGCTACTATTTATGGGTCTCACTTCACTTTTTGGTACTATTTATAGGTCCCATTGTACTATTTCAGCTAACTTTTACCTTTATCTACAATACTTTCAGCAAAAAATTTTTAGTTTCAGCAAAATAAGCGGATTCCAAACTTTTACCTTTATTTTGGGATCAAATCACATTACTTATTTAAATTAATCTAACGTTTGTAAGGTTGACATGATATAATTTAATTGTTGCATTATGAAAGTAGTATCAATAGTAAACTAACGTGAAAATTAAATTATTCATATCACAATTTATCAAATTAACAAATTTTGTGAAAATAATATTATGCTCGCAACTTGTTCAAGTAAAAAGTTATCCAAAAGAAAGTAAAAGAAAAAGAAAAATGTGTTGGTAGCATTGCTCATTTAATTAACCCAATCTGTATGTCACATTAAAAAAAATCCACAATCTGTAGAAGGGTGTAGATAATAATATAATTATAATAAGTTTATAAAAGTAATCTCATTTTGACTTTGTCTCTCTTTAAACAAATCAAAACCTGCCACGTCACCAACATGCTTGAACCCACGTGCTCATGATCTCACCCGACCCAAACAATCAATCCTATGCGTCAAAGCCTCAAACCTTTGGCTTTGTATCCCTTTGAAACACAAATCAAAACCTTCTCAACCCAAAAAACCTTTTTCTCTCTTCTATTCTAAACTCTAATCCCTCACACACCCTATATTTTCTCTCCCTCTACATGGGTTTCTGACCGTTAATGCTTTAATCAAATATTTTCCCATATTTTCTCTTCCTTTCTTCTTGGTGGGTTATCTTTCTCTTTTTGATTTTTTTGCTTGGTTTTCTCATCTGGGTGTTTCTCAAAATGGGTAAAAATCAAGCTTACAAAGCTATGCAGAGAGCCAGGCTGGGCTCTAGCTCTGCTGGGCCTGATGAGGTTGAAGATGGCATGGTTTGTACCCTTTCATACTATTTCTCATTCTTAATTCTAATCCTTTTATGTTAATTTTGGTTTTAAAAATGTTAAATACTTGAATTTCATGCTTGTAGTTGCTTGTATAGTGTTTATTAAATTGATGTCTGGTTCTAATATTTAAGCTCATGTTTAATGAAATTAACAGTATTTTGTGAAAATTTTCCTGCAAAAGATGTGTCTTTTAGGTTTGTGATTTGAATTGTGATGAGTTAGTTGTTAAGTATTTGTTAAAATAAATCTGTGGTTTTAATTGGTGACCTAGTATTGAGTGAGGTGTGTGAGTATTTCATGCAAAAGATATGTTTTTTAAGGTTGTTTTGAATTGTGATGAGTTTATGAGATATCCCTGGTTCAATTTTATTGATAGAAATCAAAATGTTTGTTTGACTTCTTGGATCAATGTTGTCTTTTTTTAAAGATAAAAATTTTAGGACTAGGATTTGACTGTTGCAATGACTAGGATTTTCACCTGTATATAATTTTTAAGTCTTTATATCATCAAGATGATTTTTTCACTTGTGTATCGTATGATTGATTACTCCCTTTAGATTGTAGTTCATTGGTGATGAATATTAGCATAGGTTGATTCTATTTATGAAGTAGCTACCCTGCCCTTGTAATGTCTTTTATATAGATGTGTGTGTGCGCATGCACGCGCGCTAAATGTAGGGTTGCCTGCCGCATCCCTGTTTGCATCTTATTGGCATCTTTCAGTGATCATTATTTAGAGTAACAGCGTCCACACCAACAATTTAAAGATTAATTCTGAGATCAGTATATGACAGGATTTGGATACTGTTCATTATTCTTTAATGTTATAAACCTTTTATAGTATAACCAAGAAAAGATTTTCTGATGAGCACCACTGAATCCAATCTCTCCATCAAACTAATGCCCCTTTTTGAGGAAGAGCTTCTTGCTAATGCAGAACTATGTCACTTTGTAGGACATTGCCTGAATCTTATAACTTGATTTTTATTGCTCTCTTTCATGATTAAACCATAGTGAGATCTTAAGCAAGGTTTGTTTATATGTATATTATAAAAATTTGATAAAATAATCCAGTATAATAGTTGCTTGTTGGATGTTTTCTTTTCCTGTTCTGTAACTGATGAGGACAGTCGCAGGTGGATGGTTCATTTCATTCACCAGAGTGGCATGCTGCTCGTTTGGCCAGCCTTAAAACTTCTCACACGATCACCTGGGAAGAGTATAAAAAGAAGCAAAAGGTAATCTGTTGGACATAGCTAAACTTTATTGCAAGTTTATGAGAATTTTCTTCATCTGTTTCTTCAGTACCTTCATGCAATCATCTCCCATAGACGTGTCATAATTGTGTAAATAATCTGATTTCACAAGAATGAGTATTCATAATGGTGAATTTAAGGTGTTTTATTTTTTTGTGGTTTATTTGTGTCAAAGTAGTTTTTTTTGGTTATATTACACTTTTACTTTCATAAAAGGAATGCAAATGGGGTTTGATATCATATGAGCAAATGAAATGCATGGATATGCATAAGAAGAAAATTCATTTCTTATTTATGTGCAAATATATGCCCAAGAATTTATACAATAAGTTTATTTAATTATTTGAAACCTTGCTTTCATTAATTTTGAACCAAGTTGTCTTTGACAAGTAAAAAATTTTTGAACAAAGTTTTACGTGACTATGGTGGTATGTAGTGGAGAGCAATTTTCTTTGGAGGAAAATAGAAAAAAAATTTATGGGAACTCTTAGGAGGGTGGTGCTTTATGGTTGGCAGGGATCCCTATGGAGTAAGCCTATGTTAGAACATTAGAAATTAATGGTCTAGTTTCTCTGGATTTCTTCGATGAGGTTGGTGATGGCTCAAAAATCCATTTTTGGGGTGATTTTTGGTTTGGAGAGGATACTGATTAACAGATTCATGGAATTATTTCAGATAGCCAGGAACAAAGATGCTACTGTGATTGTTTGAGGGGAGGCATACAGTGACCCTTCATTTATTTGGGGCGTGTAGGATTGGGAAATAGAATCAATGGAGGTATTTTTGGATGGTTCATATATTGCCAAAGTAAACTTGGAGGGGAAGATAAGCTGATTTGGTGTGTTTTTTTCCCAAAGATTTGAGGCTTTTGTGTTAACCTTATATATGGCCTTCAGGAAAGATGTTGAATGTAAATTCTTTGGAGGTGTATATAGCAGGCTAGAGCTCCTCCACAAGTGGCATCTTTTGTTTTGACAGCTGCAAAGGACAAGATTCTAACAACAATACATAATTTGAGGAAATAGGGAATCATAATTGCTGATTGGTGTTGCATGCGTAGGGCTTGTAGTGAGTCGGTGGACCATATGTTCTTACGTTTTGAGTTTGGTAGAGAATAATGGTGTTTAGTCCTGAGTTTTTTTGGGGTGATGTGGGTTATGCCAAGGTCTGTGATTGCCTTACTAGCTTATTGAATAGGACACTTTGGAAAGAATATTAGTTTTGAAATTTGGAAGGCTATCTCGTTGTGTTTACTGTGGAGTATTTGGATGTTTAGATGAGTTTCAAAAGTACAAAGACAAATATCATGTTTGCCAACAGTAATTGCATCATTAAATTTAGAGTTATAAATTTAATTAACCCTAATATGCATGTACTATTTAAGGTTTAACCCCACGATACAACACCCCTTGAGAAAGGGCTTCCTGGATAGACTTAGGAACAACCACATAGGAAATAGAGGTAGTGAAAACACTGAGATACAGAGAGACATGGAAAGGCTCAGCAGAGGGTGGTTGCCGATGACTCTATACCTGAAAACGTTTCCCAGAAGTAGTGATTGGTAGAATAAAAGGGATCAATTGAGGAAGGCAAACAAAAAAGGTTTTCTATAGGAAAGGAAGGAGGAGAAAAATAGGAAATATACTCAAAGATTGTGATATTGGCTTAATAAACTGATGTTGAAGAGTCGGGGAATAACATTTGTATCCTTTCAAAGTATGACAGTTAGGAGAACACAGTCACACGCTTAATAGATCTGGGACCCAACTTATCACACTGTGGACCTAAAGCATGAGCATAACAAACACATCCAAAGATTTTAGGAGTAAATGGAACATGGATGTATCAAGAGATAAGATAACATGAGGTATTTAACCATCCAAAACTGTAGAGGACATACAGTTTATTACTTAATAAGGTAACAAGCAGTAAGCACACCACTGCAATATGGTTTTGGAACATTCATTTGGAGCAAAAGTGCACGAGTAACTTTCAACAGATGTCTTAACTTATGCTATGTTAAGCAATTATTTTGTCAAGTACGTGGACTGGATGACTGATGAATTATGCCATGATTATAAAAAGATTGATTCCATGATGTATGAAACAATTCATGGGCATTATCTGATTAAAAAATGCAATTTGAAACATCAAGCTGAGTCTTTTATTTCCATAAAGAAAATTTGAAAATGGAGTATAACTTTGATATTTCTTTCATAAGATAAGATAAATGACTTGAGAGAAGATTAGTGTACTGCTAATTTGGGTTTCCATACTGTTCCACAAAAAGCTATAAATTTGGGCATCATTAACTCTCCGATCGTATTTGGGTTATGACACCAAGTACTATAATTTCTTTTTAACTAACAAGAAGACTTCTATTGACTACGCCCATTGAGTATAATTGTTATTATTTAATTTGATTGAAGTCATTGAAAGCAATTAAGGAGAACACAGTGAATCGGGGCCCAATTCTTTTTTTGTTTTCCTGATAAAAAATTATTAGAGAAACATACACAGAAAACCAAACTTCACCAACAACTTAATCAACAGCCTGCAACTCCATAACCCAAACTTCACAAACAACTTAGTCAGCAACTCGCAACTCCATAACCAGAGCAACTGATTCAAGAAAATGAGAAACCAACATACAGAAACACTGGCTACTGGAATAACAGCATTAAAGCAGAAAGGAAGAGAAGGTCAGCATGGAACCATTCCAGTCAATCATAAGGGATCCAACCTGTAACAATAACAGATATGAACAACGACAAGGTCAATTGAGAAACAATTGGGCAATGGCAAGGCAATGAGATAAGCATGGGACAACAGCGGTTGTCTCCCTGAATCGATGTTGGGGTCTAGTGACTAGATCTGTTGCTGTGAACCATAGACTCGAGTTTGAGAGTTAGTCCAAGGGTTGGAAGTTCCACAAGAAGTCAATTGTGAGAGCCTTTGCTGATGGTGGGTTTGATTGCAGGGTTTATCTCAGGTCTGATGATGATCAGTGCTGATTGATGATGGTCGGCTATGGTTGAATGGGCTGTCTAGGTGGTTGACTATGCACAGTGACTTTTTCATGGCTTACATCGAGGTCTTTGATACCATGTTCAATAATGGTATTATTATACTTAGGGTTAAAAAGCTAATTGACCGTAATACACATGTAATATTTATAGGTTGACCCCACCATACAGAATTACCCAATGGCATTTACAACTTAAACAATATTACTCATAACAATGTTCAGGCAAACATGGATGATGTGATATATCCATTACTATCAATAAGCTGCAATGTGTTGGCTGTGTAAAACCTTGCTGTTGGAGAGTCTTTCTCCAATGAGAATGAAGAGTTGTTTTTTGGGGCAACACCAGTAAAGAACTCACTGCTGTGTCCTTGCTGGAGATCCAACAAAGAGGGGAAGTACTTATATATATATATATATATATATATATTATTGGTAAGTTACCCAATCACTTGGTGGATTTTAGTCCATGACCTCACCCTCCATCTTGCTCTTACAAGGGGTGGAGGTTCCATTTGAACTAGTGCTCATTGCCAGTATTGGTTTTCTTATTATGAACAATGCACTTTGCATGCTTCCTCTAAATTATATAGAAACTACAAATTCTATGCTAAACTTAAAAATAAAAATCACATTAACTAAAAAAAAAAATGTTGTGCAGAAGCATTGAGTTAAAGCCATAAGTTTAAAAGTGGCTCGGGCAGGGTTTAAAAGAAAATATTTCTTCGCAAATTTGTTTACAAGAGTACGAGAAAGAATTTTGTTCTTAAACTGAGGTCATGGATGATGAGATTAATGAAGAGATTGCACTTAAAGTCTATGTTATAGATTATCCAAAATTTGTACATTTGCTATTTTAATTTGGGAGGCTGATTCATGTTTAATTTGGAGCATTTTGTTGCAGAGAACTAAATGATCATTTGAGGGCTGTTGAATGCTTTTTAATCGCAAGGCTGCTTTCCTGAGTACTTGAAAATGATCTATAGTCTGGTTGTAATAGTTAAACTTCCTTGTGTATTGTTTTTTGTTATATACAATGCTCAGTACCTTATCATGTTCATGCATTATTTCACTCTACGCATGCATGCCTCCTATATGCTTGCAAATTTTTCTATTGTTGATTTCTTTATTTATTTTTACTATTCTCACTTATGAAGTATGTATGAGATGTACTAGGAAGATGAATTGAAAAAGGGGGAAATGGAAGCTGATACAGATAGAATGATGAGAGAGTACAGAGCTCAACTGGATGCTGAAAGGGCATGTAAGCTTGCCCAGGGAAAGAACCACTCCAGTAGTAAATCCAGTCACAAAAAAGGTATGTGCAGTAAAGTGTTAAAAAAAAAAAAAGGTTTTCCCTGTCTTGTGTTGTCTAGTATCTTTTCTTCTTCCTGAAGGCAATATCTATCTTTGCAGATAAGAAGGACAAAGATTTAAAGAAACGCAGCAGCAGCAGAAAGAGAAAGGTTCCTACAATTTCCTAAATTGTTATTGCTCAGATTTGACACTTTATACATTCTAGAATAGTATCTGCTTACATTACATGATTAGATGCAAAATTCGATGTTACTTGACCTTCCTCACATAAAATATGAGCACATAGGGTGATCATCACCTTATGTTACTATAGTGAGGGAACCATTTTCAATGTCTAGTGATCATGGCACCCATTGGACCAGTCATACTGTGAGTCATATAGAAAGTGAGCTTCTGAAGCAAGCCTCCCCCCCCCCCCCCCTCTCTCCTTTAGAAATTTTAAGACTGATACTTTCTTTGTGTTTCCTCAAATCTGATGTAAAGGAATTAGTTTTATAGTCATGCTTGAAAATTTAACTGTAATCTTGCTTGTCCATTTATAACTTTCTATTATGCTGAAGTCTGCTATGACATGCTTTTGGCATATGCATGAGTTCCTCCATTGGAAATTAGATGCATATGCTGTTTCTGGTGGCTGTAATATTGAAATCCCCCACTTCCCTTTGCTCATCCTGTCTGTTGGAGAGGAAGGGAGCATTTCATTTTACATTGAAGGGAACTACAGAATTTGTAGTAGGCCAGAGGCAGTGGTGGCTGTATGTATTTTCATTTCCCTTTCCTGTTCATTTTTTGGTGCTTTAATGCTCTGTCTCTGGTTTGCTTCCCGTTGCCCAATTCCTAAGGTGTAAACATTTTTGTTTTCTGTTGGCATGCTATCAATATTAATCTTTTATTTATTGGTAAAAAAATAATAGAAACTTCTGTAGCAATCATAGCTCAAAGCTTTATTTTGTGAATTGTGTAGTGGCTTCAATCCCTTGTAAACTTGCATAGAGTTGATGTAAGTTAAAACCAGGATTGAAAACGCCATCAATATTAATATTTTATTTATTGTTACAAAATAGTAATTTTTTTTTTTTTGGGTTGCAATCATAGTTCAAAATTTTATTTTTTGAATTGTGTAGTGGCTCCAATCCCTTGTAAACTTTGAATGGAGTTGATATAAGTTAAAACCAGAATTTAATATTTAAAGTTACGTGAAGATTTGGTGGAATCCAAAAGTTAGCTATTCAAATTTATACACGACCATTTAATACGTGTCATGTCTCCAAATTACTTGATCATAGCCGTGCAACTCAATTGTTGCAGCTGTTTCTGACTCAATTTCTAAACCCACCCTCATTTGTCCCTGCAGCATTCAAGGAGGAGATCTTCTGAGTCTAGCTCGTCAAGTTCGTCTTCAGATTCTTCTAGCAGTGATGAAGAGGATAGAGAATCAAGAAGATCTAAATCCAGGTCTAAGAGAACTAAGAAGGAAAAGAAGCACAGGTCAAGATCCAAGCACCGTAGCAGTGACGATGACGAGGCTGATGGCCCCGTGCCACTTTCAAGATTCTTTGAGAGTGTAAAGAGCTAACATGTTGAAGATATTATTCTGTACTTATAAAAATTCTCTTGCTACTATAGGAGATGAATTCGTTCTTTCTTAATTAGCTCTTAGCAAATATGGATTGCATCGTTTCTTCCCTTTCTCAACTGTGAGCTCTTTGAGATAATATTTGGTTTGCCATTTCTTTTTCTAAAGTTCAATTTTATGTACTAGTCTGGTAGAATGTATCCTATCGTGTGTAATGAACTGTATTATACGAGTTCATGTAAGAATTTTATAGAACTTCGAGCAGGAAAATTGAAGTCATTACTCATGGTTCCCCCCAGCCCCCCTGAATTATTCAAAATTGGTTATACTTAGAACCAGTTGCTTTGTGTCTTTTCGGATCTGGTTTTATGGACAATTCATGAACAACCTCAAATCATCCATTATCAATGCATTTTCCAGATGCTGTGATTGATAACATCACTCCAATTTTATCATAAAACCATAGTCTTTAGTTGCTGCTAATAAATTTTCACAGGAGTTGGTGCGGGAGCTTATCCAGTTATATTTAAAGGTATGGCTGTACATTTTGCACACAAGATATATTGACTCTTGATTGGGATTTATAATCTTATTTGTACAAGAATTGTGCCAAACCTTCAACCATGCGCTATATCTAGTAGTAATATTTATTTTAATTATAAGTAAATGAAAGTTCCCACTCGAAAAAGAAAAGAAGGGAAGCATTGGAAGTGAAGGTATGCTGAAGATGAGCATCAAAGCGAAGGTTATGGTACAATTTTACTTGAGAAGCATCTACTATTGAACAATTCTTCTAGGACCATATTATTTGTCACAACGTGTTGAAGTTGTTAATTGTGAGTTGAGAACAATTACTTTTATATTGACTTTTTGCTCATAGTTCACTACATTAGAGTTGTAGCAAAAATTTTACAAAATTTGCTTCCCTAGACTTTTACACTGCCAAAAAATACACAAAGCTTTCAAAGATATATGTACGTTTGTTCAATCACGGGTGCCATACCCCTTGTACATGACAATTACTAATGGCTTTTTTCTCCTGGAAAATTTGAGAACAAAGACCACAATTCATCATATAAAAATCATTGATCAGGCCATTACTGGAACAGTTTCTACTAATTTATTCCAAAATATAAACCAAGAATCAAACCATGATCAGAATTTGTGGAAGAAAGAGTACAAAGGATCGGAAATTGTTTTTTTAAATTTGTTTTCTACTCTCAAATCTGAAACTACAAATGTGCACGTACTTTTAAGAGAGAGAGAGAGAGAGAGAGAGAGATCTGTTTATCAGATGTTGGCTTAAATAAAAATAAATAAAAAGAACAAAGAAAAAATTACAGCAAAACAGCCGCCACAAACACCATTACACTAGTTCCAGTCCCTTAATTCTGCCCATAAACCAATCAATTCCAGATCCACCCAGTTTGGAATGGAACATATATATACATGAAGAAATCAATCAGCGAGGGTATAAAGCAGAGAGACAACACTGATCAAATAAAGCACAGCTTGTTAGTGCTGATACTCGGGGTTAAATGCAAGGGCCTCTCGGTAGATCAGCTCCTTCATTTGTTCCTCACTCAGTGCGTGCTGCTCAAAATCAAAGCTGAAGGGAGTCATGCACACAGGCTCATCACTGATGTCATGCAGAGATGTTAGATAGGGGTGAGCCAACGCGTTTTCAACTGTTCCAAGTGGAAAATCACATGTCAGAGTTTTCAATATTGTTACAGAAATAACCACAAAAAATTATGAATTAAGTGACTTCACTATTAATCATTAGAAAAGTAATATATCAGAAGCCAAAAAAAAAAAAAAAAAAAAAAAAAAAACATGAATTGACTCCCAAATTTAAAACTATATGTGGCCTGATGAAAATGCAATTCTGTAATGTTCATGGACACAATGGATTAGGTTCTCATGCAATAATGATTTTATGCGTTCCTCCACCTCATAGTGTGTGGACTCAAATGCTGTGAAAGAGAGGATGCATATATTTGATGTATTAGACACCTTGGTTTTCATGGAAAATTTATGTGAAAAACCTTTTTAAGACAAAAACAATGGCCAAAGAACAAGTTATCTATATATATGAATTATAGAGTTTAGGTAGTCAATCTAGCATTTTGAATGGCAAGATTACACCACTAGGGTTGTACAAAATCACCATGGTTGAGCTTGGATTCAGAAATTGAACCTATGACTTAATTTCTTTTCTTCTTTCTTTAATAGATAACGAAAAATTTTATTAATAAAAAAATAGCCAACCCGAGTACATTGGGGATGTACTGTGGGGGCAAAAATCAAGAACCAAAATTACAATGATTAAGCAAAACAAGAAGGGAAAAACAAGAAAAATGCGACAAAGCCATACTCCAATCAAGGAGAGTATGTAAGAAAAAGGACTTGATCTCTAGCAATGACTGTTCACATCGCTCAAAGCATCTAGCATTCCTTTCACTCCAAATACACCACATCAAACAATGCGGCACAAGTCTCCAAAAATCAATATTGCAATGTCGCCTGAATTTACCTTGCTAAGACTCAAACAACTCAATCACCTTAAGAGGCATAACCCATTGAAGTCCAAACAAACACAACACCAAGGACCACATCTCAAAAGCTATAGGGCAATAAAAAAGAAGATGATCTAGCAACTCCCCACACCTCTTACACATGTAACACCAATCAAGAACAATAATATGCCTTTTGCGAAGGTTATCAATTGTAAGAATCTTACCTAAAGAAGCTGACCATGAAAAGAAAGCCACCCTTGGAGGAACCTTTGATTGCCACACCAACCTCCATGGGAAAGAGTGAGTAGGAGTGTAGAAAGAAAGATAAAAACCTCTAACCTCAAAACCTATACTCCTTGCAAGCTTCCAACAAGAGTTTTAAAGGGAAAAAAGGGAGTTTTTTCAAGTGAGGGGTTATAATAAGAGGTCTTGATGTCGCAAATTACTTCTGATATGCCCTTAGTGAGTCAAGCATCTAATGTCTCCTAGTGTTACCTACCACAGTATTAAGGAACATAGGCAGCAATTGGAAATGGAAGTGGGCATTCCTGAGAAAATAAGTCCTTAGAGATGCTGAAAATAGACATACATGCTGTTCAAACATGTTTTTTACATGCACCTTCCACCCACTATCATCATATGCCTTAATTCTTCTAATATCAGCACCATTGGTCTAAAGGTAGATATCCTATATATATGCACTTAGTGCACAACACATCAATAAACTCTGAGTTAGTTCTGGTTTTTTGTTCTCATATAAGAAGTATAAAGGTTCACCTCCCCCTAAAGTGGAGAAGGCTAGTACCTTGATTCTTTCCAAACTGGAAGATATATAAAATTGAGACTGCAGTTAATATATCAAATATACAATACATGTTTGCCTTCATTGTAGCACTTTCACATGTAACAACAATATAGCAACTTTGAAATATTAAACCAAAAATTTGGCAAAAAGCTAAAGAACACCCTACCCAAAACCAAGTATGAGGGTAGGCCAAGCCAATCCATAAATTTAAACAAATGTCGTATATCAAATGCACAAAAGAATGGCATACTAAAGAAATATGTCAAAAAATATCAATTTTTTTTTTTCAATATATTGACTAAATCCATGAACAATACACACGCACACAAGATACGTGACAAAAACAAGTTATGCCAGACCAAAAATGCCTCTAAACACTGAAACAGATCCATTTATATATAAAACTGTGAAACATGTGGTATAAATTATACAATTAAACTACTACTGTACTGAAAAGCTTAGTTGAGAGTAGGGCTTAGATGATATGAGTTGATATTTGTATTGTTATGCACAGAACAGTAAGAAGCATAAACTCACCAGTAATCCTCTGTCTGGGATCAAATGTTAACATCTTTTCAACAAGATCAATGGCTGCAGGATGGACATGTGGAAACTTTTCAGTTAAGGACTGCCGACGGTAAAGAGGAAGTTGCCGAATGTATCTTTTAGCATTTTCATTCAAGAATCCCAAGTCAGCCTCTGTTGGGGTGCCAATAAGCTGCAAGATTTTATTTGAATAAAATAAAAAACTTTTTATTCGATAAAAAGCAACGAGTACAACAGCATTACAAGGATTACAATTTTAAAATTGAGTATCCACATATTTTAAAACAGCAAAGGAAAATGTCCTACCACTATCACTCAATTATAAAAATATCTTTAAAAGATTGTTTGATCTTATGAGTTGGCTGTTCCAACTTCATCATTCTACTATTTCACTCTTGCCAAATTGTCCACAACATGCAGAAAGGTACCGCATTCCAAGCTTTAAAATTTCATGCTTCTGAAAACTTCCTCTCCAAAAGCTTAACATTTGTGCCACTGTTTTTTTTTTTTTTTTTGATAGGTAATGAAGATTTATATTCAAGAACACCACCTTATGCAGAAAAACATAAGACAGAGAGAAAAATACAAAAGGGAGAAGAAAGAGTGTAAAAGGGAAAGAAAGGAAAAGAAACTAAGTATACAGGAGAGAGCTAAGGAACATAGGGAGAGGATCACTAGAGGCGAGTCTCCAAGCCCTAGACCAGTCAAACAAAGTGCCACTGAAAGAGGCTAAAAGCTGGTCATCCGAACTATCCACGTCCTCAAACGTCCTCCTATTTCGCTCCCTCCAAAGAGGCTAAAAGTGGCACACAACATTTGTGCCACTGTTCTTGGCACTAACCATGAAACTGTAAATAGAGTCCACACAAAAGATCAAATATCCCTAGTTACCACTACCATGCAATGCAGTAGAAGATGTTCCATTCATTCCCCACTATTCCTGGGCATGCAGCACCATTCAACAGTCAACATGTTACATTTCCTAAGATCTTCCACAGTTAAAATTTTGTCTAAGGCTGTGCCCATGCGATGGGGTACCATTGCATCCCAGATACTCCTCCAAGGAAAGTGAACCCCTATAGCACCCCTCAGAGCTTCATAGTAAGACCAAACTCCAAATGCTTCAGCCTTGACAGGTTTTCACATTATTCGAGCTTCCTCTAATCTATTAAGGAGATCAAATTATAACAAATCCAAGAAAATCTCCACCCTCCAATTCCCAATCCTGAGGTAACCAGGTAAATTGAGTATTCTATCTACATTAATCACTCAAATACGAGGCAGCTGAGGCATTCTTACCAGTTCCAATCCAAAATAATTCAAGAAAATCATTTTTCAGACAAAGTTTTCCACACCACAGATCATGCCGTAATCAAATTCATAGGCTGTGGCAGTAGTCCAAGGACGTCTCTGTCAATCAATTATGCGTTTTCTTTTCTTCCTATTTCGGAGATTACAACCTAAAAACACAAACTTTTTCATTGATTTACGTCAAAATATCCACGCTAATGAGTGTAGGGTGATCTTCATAAATATTGGGTTATTTATTTATTTATTTTTTGTGGGTAAATTAAAAAAAAAAGTAAGATTTAGGTACAGTATTTAAGTGTTGTTCCTTAGGTTCTTCTTTTGCGATTTTGCCATATGAATTTTTTCTTATGAGAAGGAAGTGTATTTTTTAGTTAAGTAATCATATGGTTGAATCTTAAGAGTGGAACCTAAAAAACAGTACTTAAGATACTGTATCTAAGTTTTGTCTAATTAAAAATATAGGTACATTTTTTTTTATGAACAAAAATATAGGTACGCATATCAAAGAAAACTTCTTCGTTTATATTTCCTAGTTTGCTTTAGTTATCTTTGCTCATCTTTGATGGGGCTATTGGGTCACTAATAAATTATATTCCTCAATAGGAAAAAGAAATAAGGACATTAAAATTAAAACTTTTTATTTATTTATTTGTCAAATAAGTAAATAAAAGAGATGGGTGGATGCCAAATATTTAGACTTAGTTACCTTACTGGTCTTTAAAGTTTACTCATGAGTGATTTTAGTTCATAAAGTTTGATTACTTTTACTCTTTTAGATGATGTGTTCAAATTAAAAATTGACACATCATCACCGATAACCCATTAGTAATATTAGAAATTAAACGCAATCACTTTAAGTTTTGTAAAAATTATATCGATCGATTTTGTCTATTTTTCTTTCTTTGAAGTTCTTTTTAAGGTTTAGGAAACAAAATCTCCATCATAATAACCTTAGCCATCTAAGCTACTAACGTTACTCTCCACTTATAAGCTAGAGTGTTTTCATCTAATGCAAAACAAGTACGTGTACATGTGCTTGTTTAGTTTTTTGTTGAAAGTGTGCTAAATTATATTTGTACTTTCAAAATGTGAGAAAATGTGAAGTTTTAAAATACTGTACACAAATGCTAAAAGCTGAGAGCTAACCAAATAAGTTGGACACAAGAGACTAGTATTCACTCTTTTTCGAGTCTAACTTCAAGACGGTTGGGTTCCTAGGTTAGTGAATTCAAAACATGAAGGAAGAGCCTTAATTGAGGAAATCATAATCAATGATGGGGAAGGGAAAAAAGAATTGAAAATGTATGCCGTGAGCGTTATATGGAGGCTCTTAATGGACACATGATTTGACCTAGGGGGAAGCAAATACCAAAAATAGTTCATGAACTAAAATCTATTCAATATTATCAAAATATCAACAAAAGAGAAGATACAAAAATAAACATTTCTTCAAAATTATCTAGGATTGAATATGTACTAAAATTTGCAACAATCTCACTTTTAATGTACAAAATCAAAGAGTCCATTAGAAAATTGTTTTTCATTATTCTACGAAGCCTAATTTTAACAATATTCATGATTGAAAATGCCCAGTTCATAATTGCGGCAAAAATTGGGAAAGTAAGCAAACGTATAACCACTCTATAAACAAGTTGGTAAGCTATTGGTTTTCTAGTTCTCATTAACTATTGGTACAATATGCAAATACTTGACAACATTTTGAAGTCCAAATTATGCTCATAATGGTGAAGTTCCATTTCCCAAGGATATACTTTCTTGGTCTATGAATTCTTGCGGATAAAACTTGTTTACCAATAACCAAATATAACCATTTCTAAAATATTCCCATGCCTCTATAGGATCAAGAGTTGAGCTAAGATTATGCAATTTCACTACAATATGAAAATACTTGACAACATTTTGAAGTCCAAATTATGCTCATAATGATGAAGTTCCATTTCCCAAGAATATACTTTCTTGGTATATGAATTCTTGCATATAAAACTTGCTTACCTATAACTAAATATAACCATTTCTAAAATATTCACATGCCTCTCTAGGATCAAGAGTTGAGCTAAGATTATGCAATTTCACTTCATTCAAACTAAACCAACAATAAGATTCTAGTAATTCAGAATCTAGTGCAGCATAAAAAAGATCTACTTGATAATGATGCTCAATTATAAAATCATCTTGTTGATGATGAGCTCGACCTTGTCTCTTAACCTAAGGAGCATTAATATATGATGTATCTATGTTGTGTCTGTTAGGATTAGTGCCCTTAAATCCTATTGTATGATGCTATGTATGACTTAATGTTGTGATTAATAAAATTGTTTTATTATTATCTAAAATAATGGTAACATGAATATTTGGACATTATCATATAGTCTATGAGATGCATAGTATGTGATTTAGTCATAGAAGATATAAGTCACAAATTTTTTGTAAACTCAGAATTTTAATTCGTAGTTGGTGATTAAATTGGGCATTTCATCTATGAAAACTATAACATATCAACTAAGATGTTTGTCTTGATCATGGAAGTGGAGACTTCTAGTTGATATGTTTTAAGAGTTAAGACATATTGAACTGGACCGCTGTGAGATTTATTATTCTCCTAACGACTGTCAAATGAATAGTAAATCTCACGACTTTTATTTACATGAACTCTTAATCCTGAGAGAATAATGGACCTGATCATAAAGTGTAGGTTGTTTTGATATATCTGCAGTGAAATCTAAAATCACAATAAAAACCTCAGTATGTTGGGCAGCCACATTTAGCGTTGATGGAACATATATTCTCGAGATGGAATTCATAATCTCTTAACGGAGATATAAAATATTCCCTTGAGATAAGTTTAATGAGTTTGGTTATTCAGAGTGTTAGACCTAACAACTTTAGTAAAAAGTTACTAAAGTATATATTTACGAAATTAGATTTCATAAATATATGATGAATAACTTAAAGGATTAAACTGGGTACTCAAGAATTAAGATGTAGTAATCTTCAAAGTGGCAGTCTACATTCATGACTTTGTATTACTATGAATATTTTATGAAAGGGTTGCATGTACAATAAAGTCTTGGGATATAATTTATTAATAAGGCCTAGAGTGCAATTATATTTATATAGTGGTATTAAATATAATTAATGGTAACTTTGGACTTGTCAAGAGTTGAAATAAAAGCCCAAGGCCCATTAGAACTAGTGTCTTATTTGTTCCATTTTGGTCCCACTTCAAGTCTCATACTAAAGTCCAATTGGAATGACCCAAAAGGCTAGCCCAATTAGATAATCATTTATAACGAGAGAAACATACAGAATTTTGTAAGAGAATGAAATGGTTTGTATGTGAGTGTAGGACACTTTCTTATTCTCCCTTGAACACACACATATAAACTGATTGAGAGACCACACTTCTTGGGCACAAGTGGAATTGGAGTGAAGATTAAAAGTGTTCTCAAGTACTTCTAATCTTTGGTTTTGAATTTCACTGCACCAAGGTACACATTCTTGTTCTTATATTTTGAAATTTACATAGTACATGTTATCAATTGCAAATGAAGTAGATCCGTTAATTTTCTGCTGCGTATGTTTTGTATGCGATACAAACATGTGTTTTTCCAACAGTGTCTCACATAATGATTTCACTAAAATAAGTAAACCATTCTATATCTATCGTCTTTGAATTTTTGGATAAATACTCCAGTGGGTGGAAAAAAAATGCATGACATTTAAAATTTATTGAGACTAGCACTACAAAGCTTGACAAAGTGAATAAATGATTTCTATAGCTTCTTTCTAGAGATGAAAGATGAACACAAATTTAAATGAATTCAATGCCTGACAAGATGAATCTGCTTCTCCTTGTTGGGAAGGAGTAGTTCCTTAATCAATGATGTTAAGTAAAGCTTCACATGTTGCAGTGAACATCTTTTTCCGTCTAGAAACTGATCTCAAGTAAGAACTCCAACAAGTATCTCCAACCCATTGTAATGTGCCAATATAATTTAGTTGCTCTTCGTGTTTGAATGAAGCACCAACAACATTGACAATGGACATTTTAGTAATTATAAATGATGAACATGGATAATCTCTTTTGATGCTGCCACCAATGCTAATTGCAAGTGATGTGTGAAACAATAGATGTAGTAAGCATATAAACAATCATTTGAAATCATATTTTGTAGTCAATTCCACTCACCACGCATATTACTTGTAATGTCATATCATTGCCCTGAAGTATTTTGAATATCTAGACTATATATGATGAGACAATGCAAAATATATCTAATTTTTCAGATTAATGCTATAGTATCAGACATGAACTAGTTGAAAAAACATTTTCTCACACGCAAAGCCATCTTTATCTACAAATCTTAAAACTATAACCATTTTCTCATTATTTGACCCATCTCGAATATCATCAAGAATTATACAAAAATTTGTATCTCTAATTTATTCATGAATTAAATTCTTCACTTTGTTTGAAAAACACATGAGATTTCTTTTAAGATCTTTGAAGATATATAAGAGGCATTTTGGAAGCTCTACATATCATCACTTCAACAACTTTTTCATTATATGATATCTCCGAATTTAATACAATGCTAAATCAATGGCCCACGTATAAATTTTAAAAAATTCTTTGGATTTGAAAGTAGGTACATAAATAACTAGTGTTGTTGAAATTTTTTATTTTTTGGTTTCAAGAAAATTTTCATGATAAAATTTCTTAGCTATCGAATTTCTTTTTAACTCATTGAGATCATTTTTACATATTCTATTGTTGTTACTTATGTTGGGAAATTCACATACATCTTTATAGATGCTAAACGCAGCATAAATAAATCTAGGATCTACTTCATATTTTGCATATTCACAAACAAGCATGAATCTAGAATTTACAAGAGGAGAAGTGTACCTTTGATGCATTTACCCTGAAAAAAATAAAAAAACAAATCTTACCGAGTATTCTTGAATCTTCACCCAAAACTTTGATTAAACCTAGTGCCATTTTGATCCACACCTCAATGACTATATGATGGCTGAGAGTGTGAGATATTCTTTTGTTGACAAACCTTAGAAACCATGTAGCTACCAAGAGGAGAAAACAAATTTTCTCCTCGTCAACTAGTGTAGCCGCTCCTCTAAGGTTTTCTACATAAGAAAACTAATTTAGAAATGGATGTATAGTGTATTTTTTTCATCTTATGGCCGTCCTTCCAAGGGTCTTCTATGCATAGCTTAATGTGGGACGAAAGAGAAAAATATAAGTCTAACTCCAACGGGTCTTGGGCTTTGGTTATCTCATAACCAGTCCAAAATTACTATTAATTTTATTTTATTCTACTATAAAATATAATTGCACTATATGTTTTATTTAATTACACAAGGCATCCATTGACTATTTAAAATTGAATTTAACCCCTCCATGAAATTATCCACAATGAAATAAAATCATAAGGATACTATCACTTTACTAACACTATATATTTTTGTATTTGTTAGGTTCTAAAGATTTAGGTTTAAATATTCAGAATCACATTTGTATTGTGTTGGAAAACCAAGAATAAAACATGTCTAGTCTAGGTTTTTAGGCAATGCTTAAAGGTGGTTGTTTCAAGGTTCAAGTCTAGCTGATTGCAGAAAAAAGAAGTGAAGTTTTGCCTTGCTCGACCAATCGAGAATTAGGCTCGATCGATCGAAAATTGTAGGCACAGTTTTCTACAGAATTTTAAATAGGGCCAAAGCCCGCGAAAACGTTCAGGATTTCATCTAAACTTCTCCACATATAAAAGGGAAACCCTAGCCACGTTTTGAGTGTGCTAAAAAGACTTGTATGTTACTCTTTGTAAGATCTGAGATATTTTGTACCTTTTAACTATACAAGAATCTATCGGAGCAAAAATTACAATCAAGCGTTTTGGTAGAACATAGTTGCTGCATCAAGATCATTACTGATGATGATCTGAAACTTTTGAGTGGGATTTCAAAGTCACAAGTAAGGTGGCTTGTGTTGCTGTAAATCCAAGAAGAGAATGAGTCTGTGGATTTAGAGCTTGTACATGGTTATGTCAGTAAGTTACTACTGGAGGTAGCAATAGATTTAGGGTTAAATCTGATTGTAAAAACTTCAATTCTCTTATAGTGGATGTGTTTACCTTGAGGATAGCTAAGTTAAATTCTCTCCAAGTTTTTACCTTGAAACGATTAGTTTCATCGGTTTTCCTGGGTCATCATATCGTGGTGTTATTTACTTTTCTGCTTTTATGCATGATATGATATATGCTTGTTTAACCTAGATCTGAATAATTAATCTAAGTAATCACTTGGTTAATATATTAGATTAAACAATCTGGTTTAAGGGGTCTAAACAAACAAACATTATTCTTCTATAATCTAATTCAATTGTATATAAATTTAATAACTTTTTAATAAAATTATTTTATAGAAGAATTCAATAAACTTTTACTCTTGATATTTTTTTTATAGAAGAATTACGCTTGATATTCTAAATAATCAATTTTCATTAAATCTATCTTAAGTTGATGTTTCTTGTCTCTTATCAAGATTATGGATTTCATATTGAGGAATAATGTTCCACAATGCTACATACGATTATCTAAAATACTGAGCTATTAACCGTATAAGATCTCACTCCAACATACATCAAAGTAATCTACACTTTTACGTTTGAGTTCACATCCCTCTCAAAAATTTTGTTTGGCCCATGAACCCGTTAACATTCCCCTTAAAAAACTTTTTCTTTCCTTTTTTATTTGAGAGAAAACAAAGAAATATTTGAAAGAATTCCCATTAAAAATATCTACTAAAAAGTTCTATTTTTTAGCCTAATTAGAGAAGTTCCAATGTAAGCAAATGTATATTGTCAACTCGCACAATCCTTCCAAACTCACTAAATCAAATTGCCTATATTTTCCATCTGATCTCTTGGTTGTAGAGGTTAGTGGGTCGGTGGTGTTTTGGAATTTTTCAACTAGCTAGTAAAGACAGTTTAATTAAGAATTTTAACTTCAACTAGGGGGGAGGGGGGGGGGGGGGGGGGTGGAGCCTTGGTCATCTCAAGGCTTCCAAGGGTCAAATTTACTGACTTAGGAAAATATTAATTACAATCTTGTTCTACATCTATTGCTTGTCATGACTGGCAAGTGATTGGATGAGGCTAGTTCTTTACTATAACTGGTTACAAATTGGATAACCTACAAAATAGTATACAAACACTAATCAAGTCACTCTAATAATTATTGCGAGCAAAGATTATGGCTAAAATATCTCCGATCATTATTTGGGGTATTATTAGGTATTTTTGGATTACGATGGTGTGATGCTTTATTCTCTTATATTTATGTTGATTTTTATTAATTACTCATATTGAGGAATATGGATTGAGATATGTAATTGCACCGTACAATTAACTCCATTTCCTTCACAAAATTTTTTATATTCTTAACTTTTTAACTTTAAATTTTCACTTCTTTTTAATATTTTTTATTTAATAATTGAGATTAAAAGTTACATTTTCAAACTCTCAATCCCAACCATTTATTACAATTTCATAAGCTGCAATACCCTAAATCTCACTCCTTTTTTTAATATGTTTATAATGGATTAGATATTTTAACCTCATATATATAATAATGCTTTATTTTATTTTATTTTTCTTAATAGGCATTTTACTCTAACTAGTTGTCATAGAACTATCTTAGTCTTATCACCAACGAGCAAGCGAGCAAGCGGTTGGTGAAAGTAGGGGCCCCATGCTTTATTATTTATCATTATCCAACACTATCTCGCGCCATGCCGTACTCGTTATCCACGTGTTTTCTTTGCTTCTTAAATCTATCTAGTTTTCGTTTTTGCGTTGTCACACACACAAACAAACACACACACACACAGAGACGGTGTCAAACTTTTTCGGTTTCGTAAATCGACCAACACAAATAACACACATTCTACGTCGTCCACCTTAATTATATATTTATATTACTGTACTTTGTATTTTTTCGAGATTCTATTTTGTAATAATACTGAATACTCTTTAACTAACTGTTTTTTTTTTTTTTTTTTTTGATACGATCTTTAACTAACTGTTACGTTCACGCGGTTTGCCAAATGTAGCTCTCCCGTTCTTTATCTTTACAGCTAGAACACAAACTCGATACTAAAAAATTACTACATTTCAGTTTCTTCCTTACTTCTTTTATTTTATTCTTTGGTATTTTAATTGGTATATTTATTAATGGACCCAAAGTTTTGTTTTTTGTTTCTATCGCTCATTCTAAAGGTTAGACAATAGAAAATGATTTTCTCCAATCTTTTAAAATTCTTCACTCTCTGTTCTAGGTGATATTCCATCCTAACTTTTTTTTTTTTTTTTTTTTAAATTTATATTACAAACACTTTTTTAGTTTATTGACTTTATTCTCCAAAATGGGCAAATGGGCAAAAACTATCTCATTGGTTGTTTATTCATTCCATATAACTTGTATTGGAGTTTATACTTGTGTGTTACGTAAAATTGTTCCTTGGTGCATTAGTAATTGAATTATCAAATAGCAACTACATTGATTCTTTTCAAAAAAAAGAAAAAAAACTACATTGGTTGGTAATTGTTCTCATTGGTTGTATATTTATTCCATATCACTTTTTATTTTCTTACACAACATTATGATTAGCAGTTGATTTACCAATTACCAACTACATAAAAAAGGATGGGAATTGAACTAGAGGAATCATAAAAGAGTAAATATTCTACTTTTATTTCTCAAGGAGTCAAGGTATATTTGAGATGAAACTATTGTATTATTTGATCATTAAAAGAAAAAAAAAAAGAGAAGTCAAGTGGTGGAAATTTTTTTTTTCTCTCTTCCAATTTTGATTAAACTAGTTGGTAACCCTGCATACACAAAATTTTATATTACATGTAATATAAGTATTTTTATATATGAAGCTATATATTATATATATTTTTATTTTAAAAAATAATGTATCATGATTTTAATGAAGCCTAATAGAATATAAATTCAATTATATATATATATTTATTATAATAATAATATACAAAATTGTAAAGCTTTATAAACTTATATTACATAATATTACATAATATTATGAGGTTAACTAAAAGCCAAATGATATCAGTCTTATATAAATTATTAATAATAAATATTATAACTATAATTTTATATTATTTATTTTTGCAATATTTTAGCTATTATACTTGATAACTCTAGAAAGGGAAAAAAAAAAAAAAAAGATAAGGTCAAATAGTGGAAAACTGATTCCTCTCTCCCAATTTTTTAAGTATTATAACCTAATATTATTGATGAATGAAAAATTCAGAGATCATAGACTGCTTTCTCTGCAAGCCATGGACCCAGTCCTGTTCTATACTTTTATGAGTTTATCTTCCAAAGATAACCACAAAAAAGAAAAAAAGAAAAAGAAAAAGAAAAAAAAAAAGAGTGAGTAGAGAATACAGAAAAAATTAAAAGAATATAGAAAAAAAAGAATTTATATAAGTATCTTTCAAAGTTGAGGCCCTTTGAAAGTGACAGACGAGTCTCATAAATGATAAATCTGGCAATCTGATGCCTAAATTATTGTTGGGTATCAAATTTCTCTCTCTTTCTCTCCCTATTCTCTACAAAATCGTTCTTTCTAGAACTAGTAGAACCCAAAGTGCCTAAACTCTGTTCCAAATTCCAATTGGACAATTCTGATATTTCCATCTAGCTCTCTCTATCTGTTTTTGCTCTGCTTTTCTTTTTCCGTGAAAGTTGATTCCTTTACATTTTTTTCTTTAAGAAAATCGTCTTGATTTCAAGGTTACCACTCGGACAAACCACCGATCTTTTCTCCCAGAAAACATGGGTTTATGTTAAAAGAAACCAATTCTGTGTCTCTTTCAAACCTTCCCCTTATTTTCCAGCACTTTGTTGGGCTTTCTTTTCCTTCAAAACCCATCAAATTCTGACCCTTTTCTTCCATTCTCCGGGTTTTGCTTTCTGGGTTTGATTTAACTTGAAGAATTAACGTTGAATTGCTGTGACTTTTTGCAATAAGTCTGTTCCTTGAATTTCGAACAAAGCAGAGCTTGAGTTTTCTTTAAGGTTAGTGAAAAAAGAAGAAGAAAGAAATAGGGAGAGTGTGAAAAGGGAAGAGAAAAACAACCATTCCTTTGGTACTGTTTTTTTTTTTTTTTTTTCTGTCGGAAACAATTGGCTGGAATTCAAACTCTCCGGTGTACGGAAAAGTTGTGGAATAGAGCAACATTGCCAACGAAGAAACTCTGTGAAAGAGAGAGAGAAAGAAAAAAGAAAGAAAGAGGGATAGATATTTAGTACCCGTGAAATTTGCTGTCAAAAGGTCAAAAAATAGGGGTCTTTGTAGAATAAATTCGCATTTCCCTTTTTTTTTCCCTATAGGTAGCTCTCTCTCTAACAGGGAAATCAAATCCCGTCAATTTCTCTCTCCCTTTCTCTCTCTCTACCTCTCTTCTGTTTTTGTCTGTTTTCTGCGTATCCTCTGTTCTCTCTCTGTTTTCTGCGTATCCTCTGTTTTCAAGAGAGAAGCTGAAACTTTGTCCAACTATTTTCTGCTTCTTTCTGTCTCTAAAATCTCACTAAAAACCATGATTTATGATAAAGGGCCAATGCAATCAAACCTTGATTGCTTCCTTCACTGCACAACCCCTGTGGTCCAATCCCAATTTCTTCCCAAGGTTTGTATCTTTTTTTTTTTCCAATTTTTTCTTGGTGGGTTTTTAACTAATCGGTTTCATTTTCGTTATCAATTTCTATATGTGATCATTTTGTTTTGTTTTTTTGTTTTTTGTTTTGGTTGCAGACTGAGATTAGAAACCTTAATCGTCTATGGCATCCATGGGAGAGAGAAACAGTTGAATATTTTACCTTAGGTGATCTTTGGAATTGCTATGATGAATGGAGTGCATATGGGGCTGGAGTTCCGGTCGCCTTGAACAACGGCGAGACCTTAGTTCAGTATTATGTGCCTTATCTCTCTGCAATCCAGATTTTCACAAGCAATTCGTCTGTACACGGTTTGAGGTATCTACCCTTTCTTGTATCTGCATTTGCAGTCTTATTTTTGTTTTAATTTGATTGTCGTACAGGCTGAATTTTACTAGTGGTAGCTTCCAGCAAGGTCCTAGTTTGATTTACTTTGATTGGATTTGCAATGATTCTTCTGATTAGGTCCAATGTTATGATATTCCTTGACTAGTATGATTTAAAATTTTGGTCAACCATGTGGATTAGTTAAAGTTTATTAGTTTTTTTTTTTTGAACTCATTCGAATCGATTGGTTAAGAATTCTTCAATTGGTTGTATAATTGAATTGCTCAAGGACCCATATGGGTTAGTCAACCTGTGATGATTTGGACATTAATGTGTTTATTTTTAATTAGTTGGGGTATTCTTTCACTTTTAGACAGAATTGCTGAAATTATTTTGTTTACTACTAGATTAATCAATGATAACATATTAGTCTTAATTTGAAGCAGTTTTCTGGACTAAGTAATATTGAAAATATTTTTTGAATGAGATTTTCAGGGAAGAGACTGAGTCAGGGGACTATGAGACGCGGTCCTTTAGTGATTCATGCAGCGATGAGAGTGAGAGTGATAAGTGGAGATGGGATGGATGTTCGTCAGAGGATGGAGGGTCTGAGCAAGACAATCTCTGTCACCCAAATGATAGATTGGGGAACCTTTATTTTCAGTACTTTGAGAGATCAACTCCTTATGGAAGAGTTCCTCTAATGGATAAGGTACCTTTGCTAGTTCATCTTCCTCTCATGCAAACCTTAATTAGCCCTTTTAATGTTCTTTACTTTCATTTCATTAGCATTTCATCTTTTCTTTCTGTCTCTTCTGTTTTTCCTTTTTCTTTATAAAAAATAAGACTGATTGAGGATTGGAACAATGAGAACATTTGTGGATTTGTTAGAATCATATTATGAAATCCTTTTCAGATAGGCATCTTTTAAAGATACAATGGAACTTTTGACTCCAATATGACACTAAGTTTTTCATTCCATGTTTAATTTTCTTATTTACTTCTTTATCTCTCTTCTCTTTGTGTCTGTCATGGATAATAATTGTACTTAGTTTTATATTTTACTTCCTTTTGAAGTAATTACCATTTTTATTAGCATATGTTCACGCCTTTAATCTTTATTGTCTTGAACTTTACTATTGTTTGGAAGAAGAATTCAATATTTGGGGTTTTCAGCTTTCTAGATGATTATAACTAGTCATGCTTTAAATTCCTTGAATCCCTTTACCATGTAGGAGTATGTTGATTCCATTGATGAATTACTGGTTCCTTACTTTTCAGATAAACGGCTTAGCTCAAAGATATCCTGGCTTGATGTCATTGAGGAGTGTGGATCTTTCACCAGCAAGCTGGATGGCAGTTGCTTGGTCTCTCTCTCTCTCTCTCTCTTATCAACTAGTATATAAAGCTTACATAATAAAATTTAAAAATATGATTTTTTTTTTGGCCTTAAGCTTGTTGCTTAAGTTTTTAAATTAGTGTTCTATTAAATAATTGCTCTCAAGTCTCAACATGGTCTATTAGGATTTATAGAGCGTTATTGCCACTAGTTATGACCACCAATAAAAGATTATTTCCCCAAATAATCTCTTGTTTGTATTAATACAAAAGATATGATAATAAATTTTCTCATATTTTTTATTTTTCAGGTATCCAATATATCACATTCCCATGGGAAGAACCATAAAGGATTTGTCCACATGCTTCCTCACCTATCATACCCTTTCATCCTCATTCCAAGGTAGGCTCTATTTATTTTCATGTCACCCCTGTCAACCTATTACCGTTGGATTTTTGGTTCAACCAAAAGGGCGGTGACAAGTTTTGTTGTTGACTTTTTATTTTATCTTTGCCCTCTAATTGTATCCATTCAAAGAAAGGTACTTATGCGAACTATATCGCTCATTAAATATGCTATGTGGATATGTCTATTGCTATGTAGATATGGACCTTGAAGATGACCTTGAGAGTTCTGATAGGAAGAGAAAGGAAGGGGAAGGCATCTCTCTTCCTCCATTTGGTTTGGCCACTTACAAGATGCAAGGAAATGTGTGGATCTCGGGCAATCGTGGTCGGGACCAGGAGAGATTGGTGTCACTTTTGAGTGTGGCAGATTCATGGCTAAAGCAATTAAGGGTCCAGCACCATGACTTCAACTACTTCACGGGGATTCGGAGTGGCTAAAACCACAACTTTATATGATTCAGTTGGAAAGGATTGACCATTAAAACCCTCTTTTTTGGAACCATGGTTTTGTGCTCTTGATCGGAGTTGAGTGTGAGGATTGATTATAGTTTGACACTTCTCAGCATTGAGCTTCGTAGATAGGCTTTACTTAAGGGCCAGCCAAATATGTGAGATTTCATCCCAAAGGTATTTGAGGTTGAGTTTAACTCTCTTTGCCTTCTGTTTAGGCGGTAAATAGGCTGTTTGTTGTAGAGAGATAGATAAGAGGCTTCTTCCACCATGTAGTTTTATGGATTGTGTAACTAATACATTCCTCTTCACCATACAAATTTGGCCATTTCCTTTGTATCACATTAATCATAACATTTTGATTTGCCTCTGGGAAATGTTAAAAAGAAAAAAAAAAGGAAAATGCCCTTTGGAACTTAGAACCATTGAGTCATTAACAAGTGAGGAAAAAAGAAAAGAAAAAGCCAACAGATTTAAAAGGATTAGATAAAAAAGCAGAAGATAAAAAAGCAGAGAAGTGGGTCCACAGAGTTGAACATTGCTCCCATGAAATTAAAACCACCCATTTTGGCTAAGGGATCAAAATTCAACCGCTATAATCTTTTTCTTGACCAATTTGTTGCAATTAATTCCATAACTATCTGTAACACTATCAACACTTCTTTCTAGCCACTTGGCACAAAACTTGAGGGTTGTCCTTGTGTTTGCCTTTGCTACTTTGATTTTCTTATAATTAAGTTGCTACTTTGATATCAATAAATTAAATAAAAAAAAAGTTGCTACTTTTATAAGTTTCTAAATATTGTTATATATTAATACGTATCATTTGGACTTAATGCTTTGCCTTGTGGTACAAAATGCTAGATAGACAAAACTTTAAGTCACCAAAATGTATTATATTATAAATAAATTAACTTTCTGATTACAGTACATTTTACTTTTAACATCCAAATCAAAATATTTATATTTTGTTTTAAGAGCCTACAAATAAGAAACTTGATATTTATTTTTCAGATTGGAATTTAGCTATTGCACCATGCACTACCTCTCACATCATTTTCAGTTTTTCAAAATTTTTAACATTTTTTAAACTCTGAACTTTTTTACATTTTTAACTTCCGAGATCCAATGGTTGGTATCAAAAGTTAATTTTTTAACTCTGAACCATTGAGAAGGTAGCACTGACAAAGAGTGTGCTGGGTCATAAAGAGGGGTTTGTAGAAGTGTTGGACAAATCTCTCTCAATTGGCAAAGTACATATGATGAACTTATTAAAATCGGCAAGACATTTGAGCACTTGATGAATGACACTTTTTTAGCATTTACATCATCCATCCATCCATCATAGCACGTAGGTTCTTCATACGTTTTCTCAATAGTCTTGAATAAGCTCAAAGGGACGTCTCTTTCTCTTCTTTAAAATCATGCTTTGATCTCCTTAATTTTTGTCTTTGGCATATTAAAGTATCTTATACAAATAAAGTAAGACTTTAGCTTTGGCACACTCTAGCTAGAACGCGGATATCACTAGCCCAAACTGAATGATCATATTTCCACAAAGACCAATCTTTTATTAAAGTATTAACTATTAAGTACTCATTCATTTACTTTCAACTTAAAACCCAACTGAAAAATTGATTGATCATTGCTTGATTGAGCATTACGGGAATCCCATTTGTAAAATCAAAATACTTTATTCCCTATCACTATATAGAAAACATGTCCCAAAAACTCCCAATTAGATAAAAGTCTAAAGGGATGATATATATATAAATATAAATATAAATATATTTTTGTTTTTTTGTTTTTTTATGTTGGTTTAAAACGGAAACTGGTTGATGGGATTCACTTGAATCAAGTGGGAATATTAAGAAGGTGTGATTCAAGATCATACCAAACTTGTATAAATATATATCAATATTGGGCAGTGTAACATTGTTTAATGGTGAATTTGTCAAAATTCGCATTCAATTAAAAAATATTGAGTGGTATGACATTACTTAAAATTACATCAGATGTAATTTGCAGAGTAAAAAAGCTTTATTTTTTGAAAATTGATTTCACTATGTAGTGAGAAGGAAGAAATCCATTGTGCCATGTGGACCACTAATTTAGCTTTGCTTTAAACAGGTGATGATAATTGAATGAGAATTGGGGATGCGGAATACAATAGTTTTTTCATTCAATAAGGGCTTCTGAGTTCTAACTTCTAACCTTATTTTCAATCCGGAGCAACTTAGCAGCAGGTAGAAAAACCCAAGTTTGGATTAATTTAAATAATTTTAAATCCACGGTCCACCTGGCATGTGCACTTCATAGTTCATATGCACTATGCTAGAGGCAAGCATGCTGTGATTAATGAAAAAAAAATGGTATTAGTTTTAGATTTTTTTTTTCCTTTAATAAAAATTTGATAGTTATAATGAGAGATAGATGATTTAAACTTTGGATGTCTTAGAAATACAAAAAGCACCAACTAGTTGAGCTACAAGATTTGTGACTAGTGGTGAATTTATGTAAAGAAAATATTACCCTAATTATACGTTATCACCCTAACAAGTTATGAAAAAAAAAAAAAAATCGTCTCGACTTTAGAGCCTTTTTAATTTGAATTTTATTCAAGTGCAACCAGCTTGTTATCCACTTTGCTAAACTCCAAAGCTGGAAACATAGTTCCACCATCATTCCAGATAAAGAACATCATTTGTTTTCCATTAATCTCAATAGTGCAATCGCTATCCTCTTTACCGACCGAAAGAGAAAAAATAAAAAAAAATAAAAAAAATTGCAACCACTAACCATACCAATATATGTAATAAATTGGAAAATAAGGAGGGCTTGCAAATCCAACTACCAACAAACATCACATAGCACTACACATGGGGCAGTACAAGTAGACTCGTTTGGTCAATGATGCATGTACACAGATTGGCTGTGTGGCACTTGGAATTTTGGAATTCACTTGCTCCCTAATCCTATATCTACCATTCTTTAGTTTTATAATCACATTATGGTATAATTACATCTCACTACGTGTCACGATAAATTTTTTCTTTGCTTTTTCAATCTACGCATGACATTTGCAACACAGGAATCAGTTTAGTGCATGCCTTCTTTTATTTTAAAATTATATATATAAAAAAAAAATTTAGTGCATGGTGATTGGACAAGCTCAAACTTTGTGAGCTTGATCCCGTGTGTTAATGACCTTTTTTTTTTTTTTTTGAAAATCAATACTTTGAACTTTATTAAATAGTAAGCAAAACTGCCAAATAAGTAGCAATGGTGTGCAATGGGACATCTTCCATCCACACTTGAAAATCAGTGACATGTCGTGCATGTCGAACTAGGTTGTGAGATACACTATTCCCTTCTCTACAAACATGTGGAAACCTAATATAATGAGATAAATTTGCAAAACATTTAACCTTATGAATTAAACTCAGATCAGAAACTAACTGTAGAGCACTTGATGTAGCCAAAGTTTCAAACTTCACGACAGTTAAAGGGAGAGGGATGATTTCGACCCTGTGCCAAGCCCTTCCTTGGCAATCTCGAATAATCAATCCAATCCCTACCCTATCATCTTCTTGAAACAATGCATCGATGTAATTTGTGCCTGAAACCTCCATAGTTACATCAATAGTCGATCCCCAGAAAAACATTGATCCACCTCCTCTCAAAGTTCTTGGGTAAACAAACATGTTTTCACACTGAATTTTTCTCATCACCTCTTTTAGCCTTGCTTCATCTGCTCATGTTTCGGCTAATAACATGACAGAGGGATCTTTTACCCGCACCAATTCCGTAAGCTCGTTCACTGTACATGGGTTCCCAAGCCCATGACAGTTCCAGATTAAACAACTCATGGTGATTGGTGGGGCTGGGCACCAGCCTCCACCATTGAGAAATAGGACACACCTTCATCCTCAGAAACCTGCCTATGTTTGCTTGGTAACTCCGGATGAGCAACTCCCCTTCTCTTTCCACCAAGTTTTCCTTCCACTTGCACTTCGATTACAGCCTTCTCCCTGCCAACCCAATTTTGTTTACTCCTTCCGTAGGTTGTGTTTTTTTTTTCCTCGTGTTGCCCTAATCCCTGTCTGACGTGTACTTTGATTTTTTCCTGAAGTGGCATGCTGAGTTGGCGAGTTAAAAACCCTAATAGCTATTGCCGTAGGTATCTCACTCCCATTAGGATTCTGCCCGTTAGTCATTAATGCCTCATTAATCTCCCTGACCTGGATATCAATTAATTCTGGCATAATAACCGAAATTGGGATTGAATTTCTGGATTCCTTATTCGCCTCCTCATAAATAGGAGCAATTATTGGAGGTGATTTGGTTGTGATTGAGTCCGGATTTGGTTGGGTAGCGTGATCAGAGAGTAACGCATCTGCTCCTTCCACATTAATTGGATTCAACGGTTCACCCCCATTAATTTCATTAATCCCCTCTGCATTAAATTCTGCCGCCTTCTCCGAAGAAAGCTCCTCCACCGGATCTCCACTATTTGCTCTCCCCTCCGATGGACTTGGCTGTGCATGCAGAACCTGAGATGATGCATTAGCTTTAGGCTTCCTTTGCTCATAATATCCTGGAACATAAATAACTTCCTTCCCTGCTACAGTGTACGGAGCGGCCTTCAGAGATGAGTTAAACTGTTGTTGCTCCGGCTTAAGAATTCCCTTGCTTTCCATCCACAATTCACATTCTTTATCACTATGGTTAAGACGTCCACACCAGAAGCAAAAGTTAGGCAGACGTTCGTACTTGAAACTTATCCATATTTTCCTTCCACCCTCCAATGTAATAAGTCTGCCTTGGCACAATGGTAGAGATATGTCAACAAGGACTCAGACCTTTATGAAGTTTCCACCTTCCTCATCAACTGCCCTCGTAGACTTTTGGACTTCCCCAATCGTGTCGCAGATTTCTTCAGCTACAGACCTTTTCATGAAACGCACCAGAATATCATGAACTTGAATCCAAAATAAAGTTGTCTTGAACACAAGGTCCCACACCAGAATCTCCGAGTTATACCTTTGCAGCATAACTAAATGTTTGTCGAAGCTTCAAGGTTGGTTCTTAAGAATCCGATCCACATCTCCCAGATTGTCAAAGACAAATAGAACACCATGGTCCTTCTGATTACGAATCTTAAAACCATTGGTAGACCTCCACAATTGTTTGGAAGTTCGAGCCATGATTTCCATGTTAAGAAAGCGAGGAGTCAAGAACTGCGCAACCAACATGAATTCCCCAGTTTGTTGGTCCCTTTGTAAAACAAAACCTGTTTCCTCCTTCTCTGAGAGAGACAAAGAATTCCATTTTTCAGCCAAGTCCTCCATTGTCTTAGCTACTTTGGTTGATTACTAATCGTGTTCCCCAAAACCCCAAAAAACCACTAGCTCCAAAGTAAACTTGTTACTTTAGAGAGACAAAAGACTTTCCTTCCTTAGAAGGGACAATACACTTCTACTGCCTAAGAAAGGGAGAGGACTCACTTTCAGAGAGACAGAGAGACCTAAAGCGTGTGTTAATGACTTTGTTATACAAATAAAGAAAATTAAAGCATGTGTAAATTGGGCAATTGGGAACTCTATTTGGATGTTTCTTGTGGATGATCACTTAAAAGCAAACTAATCCATATATGGGTTAATTTTCTTGAAAAATATAGAAATAGTTACCGTAGATTGGATTGTCTTTTTCATGCTCATGAAATTCAAAAGTGAAAATTCAACCTGAATTTTTTTAGTGAAATACGGAGGTAATTTAGAATTTTAGAAACAAGCATAATATTGGTAATTATCTTTTGTTTCTACTTAGGTTCTCAAACTTCATCTCATGTATTTGTAATTGTAAATCCTCTATAATCCTGTAACTAATTTCTCTTATGTATAATTAAATGTGATACATACATTTATTATTCAAATAATTGAATAATTTCACCACCTTTTGAGGAACTTTTTTAGTTTTTATAAGGTTAATTGGTTTCAAAACGCTTCCCAATGTTCCCATGCTATGCAAATAGACATGATTTCTGCAAAACTTTGGCTCCTTTCATCCAGTAATTGGGGTTGAGACTTGAGAGAAAGTTAAGTGAGGGATTAACATTGGGGTGGTGATTTTTCATTTTTGTACGCATCTTCCATATATGTATACATAAGCTTTTTAAGACAATATATGTATACAACCAATAGCTCTTCACTTTTTAGGACACAATCAATTCAATCATGATCATTGTGGAAATTTTTTTAGGATTTTGAAATGTCGTCGTGCTTGTCACTTCAATCGTGCATTATCCACTGCGTTGAGAAGTGAGGACTATTAAGTTACCATTTGCGCTATCATTACTCAAATGGTAGTTAAAAAAGGGGGAAAAAAAAAGGACATGCATGGTATATTAAACTTTGACTGATATTTTGTATAGATCCGATATTTTGGATAAATCAATTATAGTCAAAAGATTCATGTGATAATCCATTGATAATGACATCTTTTGTAGTGCTTTCATGTGCGAGGTTTGAATCGCAACTTACCCTCCCTTACCAGTTATCTATAATTAAAAAATAAAATAATTATAGTCATGTTTTGGGCAAAAAGATTATGTAACTTCTACTTCCACAAAAATACCGAGCATTTTACATATGGACTTAGACTTATATTTTGGATTTTCTGTCACAACATGACCAAACAACCAAAACTATGGGTGAAAAAAAAAAAAAAAAAAAAAACCAAAACTATGAGTGAAAAAAAAAAAAACTATGGGCGAAAGAATGGTATATCTTTTCTCTTCCACAAAATTTTGGAGCGGGTATATATGAGTTAATTTATAAAATAAAAAAAATTAGGTTTTTTATTATTAGGGGTAGTTTAGATATTTGGCTTTAGAACAATCCCCTGACGGGCCTGTGTAGCACGTTCGATACCTATACAAACAATAATAGTTATGACTTATGGCGAGTTGAATTGGTGATCTCTAGGAAGTATACCCATGGTAGACGTGGTAAAATGAGCGGTTCAGGTCGGGTCAATTAGGTTCAGGTCAAAATAGGTCATTTTAAACGAATTAGAAAATGGTAGGCTTATTTGGGTTAGGACAAGTCAACTTGTATTTTTTCACATGAATTTTTTTTTTAAAAAAATGCATTTGGCAATTGGAAAATCAAGTAGCGAATTACTTGGTATAAAATACATTACTTTGAATTCACCACTCATATCAAGAATGAGATTAACTCAACAAATTAATACTTGTTCAATAATTATACAAATGCCAATATTGCTAACCAAAAAAGCATAAAGGAGTTTAGTCTACCCTTTGAACATCTAATTAAAACAAACACGCAAGTTTTATTTCTACACAATATCAACATCCCAAAACATAATACAAAATTACAAATGCCTTATTGGATAGCTAATTTAACAAATAATAAAAAAGATATAAGCAATTTACAATCTAGAAAACTAATTTTATAATCTAATATCAATTATGGTTGATATTTTGTTTCAATTTGAGAATATACATCAAATTTTAATTGTTACTTATTTATACATGGTATCTTTTATAAATATCATGTCATTATTAAGTAACACACACTATAGGAAATATTATGTTTTATTTTGAAAAACAATTTATTTTGATCATGAATTGTTAAAAAATAGGCCTAAGCATCCATAATTTATGCTAAATTTCATCGATATACTTCGGCTTCACTATTTTTACACTTATAAACGCTTCTCATACATGTTTATAATTTCAAATATAGGTTTTTAACTCTGTTGCAATCAGATTATCTTGGCATATACTTTATTATTTGATATTTAAAAACTTTACTTATCGTATTATTCAAGTAAGAGAATGTCTCAAATTATTCATCTTTCAATTTTTTTGTATACAGCTAGATAATGGACTCAATTGTATTTAAATGACGTTATCCAAAAAATATTAAAAATTTGATATTTAAAAAAAAAAAAAAACGTGCATTATATTTGTCAACTAAGTTTGAGTTGTACACTTTAAAACTCACAACAAACAATTAAACCAATAATGTCTTAATTTTATTATTTTTACCTAAAATAAAAGGTCTTAAAAAATGGGTCGGGTCGGGTTAACCATCAAAAAAGGGGTTGGGTCACGGGTCAACTTATTTTTAATTCAGGTTGAAAAAATTTAGGTTCGGGTTCGGGTTAGGTTTGCGAATCTTGATCTATTTTACCATGTCTAACCCAAGGCCTGATTAGCATGACCAACCTCTCAGTGGCAAAAAAAAAAAAAAAAAAAAATTTAAGTCTTTTAAATTATACAAGAAACGGTAAACATTCTAATTTTTTATTGAATCTTTTTGTTTTTGTATTTTTTTGATAGATGAATTTCTCTGTTGACAAAGATAAGATTTGATTTAAGATCTCCAAAAAAAAAAAAAAAAAAAAAAATGGTATGTTTGGAACGGAGAGAGGACCAAACATGGGGTTATATAAGAAATTTATACTGAGTTCATAAAAAAAAAAAAAAGAAAGAAATTTATACTGTAATAAAAATTACGAAACTGCTTTGTGTTTTGGGGCTGAAGAATGTTTCAATTATATTCAAGCTACAAGACTTTGGCCCAATCTCCGTGGGGTTTATACTTGTCTGTGACCAAGAGCAGCCACTTTATGGGCTTTATTTTTAACCAATGGGACTTATATGGCCCAATATTGGTGGGCGCCATAAAAACATTTCTGTTCCATGCTGGATAGGCCTCGATATTGGATAGTAAAGCTAAAATCTTAGTTCGTTTGGATCTACCACTCGTGAAAATTTTGGGTCGGTTCCCATAATCCCATTATAGTAGTATACTCTTAACATAGTTAGGTAGCAAACAGTACGGCTCCAAGAATTTTCTTGAGGGGGTTATTAAGAAACTTAAATTAAACAAATTTTAATAAAAAGATAACTTGAATATACTGTGATATTGAAAAAAAAAAAAAAAAACACATATATGAAATTTTACAATTTCTTTTTATGAGATTTCATATTTTGAAATCGTCACATGATAATTTATTATTAATTATCATTATCTATTGTCAATGTAGATGTAACCATTTTATTTTGTTAAGTTTGTATAGCATTATTTTTGTGTATCCAAGAGTTAGGCTATTTTGGATATACACCATTGTAAGTTTTTTTAAAAACCTTCTCTCATCTCCCCATGTGTGTGTGTTAAAAATATTTAGTATTCTAAAAAAAAAAAAAAAATCACTAACTTTACTATTTTTTTTCTTGAATCACTAGTTTTATAACAAAAAGTTATTATAACATCATAATAATATACACATGTAACAAATTCTCTGTATTTCTTGGTTATTAAATTATATAAAGTTATAGTATATTTATACTATACATGTACACCTTCACACGCATCACAAGTCACACAAATAACATTATATCAAAAAATAAAAAAATAATGCACAAAATTAGTATCAAACACACACACACACACACACACACTTTCTCACATATATATAATATAAATTTATAATAAAGAGAGACATTCAGAACTCACAAACACTCACATTTTACTCTTAGAGTCAAAGATATATAGAAAGTTAGATAGAGAATAGAGATAAGATGAGATTCATGAGAGAAAGGGAGAGTGATTTGTGTTGTTGATTAGTTTTGGGATAAACTGATCTATGTTGTTTGATTTTTGTATTAAATTGATTTGTGATCAAGGTGTGCAAGATTTAAGCCAAGTTGTGCAAAAATATTTTTAAGAGCAATTAAATTAATAAAATGAATGTTTTTTTTATATAATTTTTTTTTTCAAGTCAAGGGGTTCATTTGAACCCCCTGACTTACAAGTGCAGTCGCCCCTGGTAGCAAACCTAGGGATTTACTCCTGCAAATTTAAACCCTAACTAAAAAAAATTAATACATGGATTTGGGTCAGCACTTTGGACTCAGTTTCTTTTGACGTAAAATGTTTTATTGGCGTTTGGTTAATGGTTTTGTCAACGGTGAGAATTAAATTATATAATAAAATTCAATAGAGAGAGAAATTGAATATATCAATCTCATAAAAAAAAAACACTCAAATACATGAAGGATTACAATATCATTTTACTAACAAGAAGAAAAAAAAAAAAAGAACTGATAAGAGATAAAGTATGAACTGAAAATGCTAATATGAGTCATGCATGAGAGTAATAAAATGAGAGAGAGAGAGAGAGAGAGAGAGAGAGAGAGAGAGAGAGAGAGAGAGAGAGAGAGAGAGAGCAACAGATGATATTTGCTAAAACTGAGAGCTGAGTTGCCAAGGAAAGCAAAATTGTTGTGACTATAAAACTGAAGAAAGCAGAGCTACCGACGTCGCCAAGGAGAACTCATGACCAAAATATTTCTTATGATACTGTTTTTTAGAAAAAAAAAAAAGAAATTAGAGATTATTTTTATTTAATGGGTTAAAAGAATTACAAATTTGAATTATTAAGGGATTTTAATTTTTTTTGCTTTTGAATAGGCTTTTTGTTGAATAATTTGTTCACTTATTGTTGTTTAGCCTAGTCTTGTTTTGTTTAGGTTATTTTTCCTGTTACCTAATTTTTATTGTTATTATTTGAGTTTTTTTTTTTTTTTTTGGTTACAGGCCTCTTGAATCCTCTATTTACTTTTTTTTTAATATATATTTTCTTTTATTTGTTTGGGGTTAAAGAATATGTTTGGGGGCCAGAATTATTTTTACATTAATGCTACATCTACAACATTTTTACAACAAAACTTACGTGACAAGCTATTATTGGTGAGTAAAAAAGGTGATGCTAGTATTGGGCCCAAATTAGAATTTGTAAAAACTTATTAATTAAGATTTGTTGTAAAATTATTATACAATTGTTGTGAATATAGCATTACTTTTATATTTGTTGAACCCAAATTCTTGTGATTCTCAAGACATGGAATTCAATAATTTTTTTAGTCGGTTCAAAATAAGTTAGTTTAGTACATTAAACTTTTTTTTACAAATATTTATACATTTTTTGAACACCTTAACTTGAACGTGGAGCCGCCACTATTTATCAAACATTTTCTAGCGTTTGGCTCCTATGAAAAACACAAATTTCCCTCTTTTTACATACTATTAAACACAACTTTAATTCACTTTAATATATTAATACACTTAGCTAATATCAACCTAAACACAATCAAAACAAAACTTAAACAGTAAAAAAAACCTAATAAAACAAACAAAAAGTAAAATTAAAAATTAACATAAACTATCAGAGTAAAGTTAGACATTCACATGCATAGTTACAAACTCTTAAAATAGTTTTTGTGTGATTTTTAAAAGTTTGAGAGTGATTTTTAAAGTTTGAGACATATTGTACTCATTTAGGAGGTTTTAAGAGGTAATTTTTTTTTAATGATTTTGGGGTGGTATTTTTGTCATTTTGGTGGTTTAGGCGAATTTCAATCATATTGGACGTATTGAAGGCATTTTGGTCATTTTAGAACTTTTCTTCTGCGGTGGGGATTTCAACATTTTAAAGGTTTTTAAGAATATTTTAGTCATTTTAGAGATTTTTAGGTGTGTTTGCATATGTATCTCACACCCAGGATAGGCATATGTTTTGATTAATTTGTTTCATTTTTCACATTTTTGTGATTCGATTTGACTCTTAATGCCTAAAATTAGTAATACTGGATTATTTTCCATGATTATCTTAGTTGGTTCTTTGTAATAGGATAGATTCGAATATGTTTAGATATTATTTTCAAAATAAAATATTTTCTTATTAATGCATACCTAATTTGTTGAAATTTCCTTTTACCAATATCTGATTTCATTTGAACTTCAGATATGTTTCCTTCTTTGCTTGATGTAATCTTTGAAAATATGCAATTGTTGGAATTCCATTTAATGTAATAACTAATAAGCACAAGATTTGTACAGGGCTCATCTTAATATTCTCCTAATTTATAAATGACTTTACAACACTAATAGAGGTTGACCTACTAGTTTAGGAGGAGAAATTATAAGGTTCTCATGGTGGACCACATCATTTGTCCACCATTCCAGTAAAATACTCCCACTTATTTAAAATTACTCACTCAGTATTTAGTTTTTATTTAAAACTGCACAATTTTAAACAAGTGAGAGTCTTTTACTGGAATGGTGGATAAATGACGTGGTCCACCATGAAGACCTTATAATTTCTCGTTTAGGAGGACTTGGGTGCGTAAAACCTTTCCAAACCCATACCATAACTTTGAACTCATACTTTCGTTCTTTAGATCTTTGCATAGGGCTCCAATGATTTATGGACCCAAACCCGATGATGACTCCGATTCTCTCCCTTAACTTTTAGTTAGTGGCGTATACCTGAGAGGCTGAGCCTATGTCTAGGAAGGGTGCATACTGGGATGCACAGATCACACATCGCGACATTTACATCTAGAAGGATAACTGGATTGATAAGGATTTTCTTAGGGGTTTTCTTTTTGGATCATTATTAGTCAAGGATCTATTTTTTGGCAATAGACGGGTTGATGTTAGTAAGGCGTCCTCTATTATAGATGAGCTTCTGGAGGTTTTAAAAGCTATCCCTATAGAGGGTTATGTGATTGTCTATAGATCAAAGAATGTCATTTAATTCTCTGACTGAGGATTTGAGCCTTAATTCAATTTACCCTTGTGTGAGTGAGCATTGCACTGGAAAGGAGAGTTCTTTTGAAGGAGAGAATTGGGCCAGGAAAGCTTGGTCAGGGAATTTATGGTTTCCAGAGGTTTGTATGTCTCCCATTCTAATATATATACATATATACACACACACTTAATATTATAATAATAAAATATGAAACCCTTTAACTTTTTGTGTACTTCTTCTAATGTTGACACACAAGTTTATCAAAGCTCAATTTTCCACATTGTCATTCTAATATATATTTCTTAATTTAGTTTTTAGAGTTAAAAATAGTAATAAACTATGTTAGTTACGTTTAAACTAATTAATTTCCTGAAAATAATGTTAGAACTTACAACCTTGTTATTCTAAGCAACATAACACAATACTAAACAAATTCTAATTAAATTAGGCTTGATCTTTTGTAAATAAAATCTAATTAAATTTGGTATATTATTTTCTATTTTTTTTTAATTTAAAACTTTTTATTCATTAATACTTATTTTTGTTGAAGTTTCTCATGCATATCACGAGTTAACGACTATTGACTTTATAATAACAAGGATTACATCATAACCATATCACTTAGGGTACGCCTCAATAATGGATTGTAAAGCTAGAATTTTGATGATATTGTAGCAAGGAATCCTTCCAATAATTTCTTTCACTCGAGTTCAACCCTTTCCTTGCCATTTGAGGTGCGTGCAATCATAACCAAATAGAATACTAAGCCTGTGTCATCAAATAGACCATTATCCTCTAGTTCTAGCACAACATCTACAATAATAACTTTTCCAGTCTCTTTCGATATTGCTTTTCAGCAATTTTTAAAAATCTTGACACAACTTTCATCTCTCCAATCATGCATAATCCACTGCATTATTGAGAAGTAGTAATGTCATTAAACTTTTGATTATGACTTATCTGTGCATATTAGTGTTAGTGGGTTTAGAATACAGACAAAGAAACTTAATTTACATATTAATCATTTTAATTAACTTATTTATGATAAACTTATCTCTAAAACGTAAAAACTATCACTGGATTCCAAAATTTAAGAAGTTAAGAAATTGGAGAATTTAATCATTATTCTAATAAAACCTTCTCTGCGAGACAAAAAGAACAGTGTTGATAATGAAAGAAATGTGCAAGAATGACCTTTGGTCATCGGCTTACCTACTGGATCCAGTTATACATTGCATTGCGTCAAGTCTGTTTCAAATTTGTGCCAGTTAGAAGAACTTGAAGGTTTTGCCCGCAAATATTTGCTTTTGAACTCTTTCATCTTTCTTATTATTAGTAACAGCAAATGAGTTGATTTAATAATCAAAACATCAAAGTCTAACACAGAATTCAATTACAAGAAGTATTGGCTCTTTTTATTATTGCGTCAAATTATCCAACCATATATGCATGTTTCGAGCAGATTATGCTAGATGCTAGAGCAGCTAAACTCATTGTGAATTAAAAAATAAACTAATACCCATGAACAATATTAGATCATGCGTGAATTTGTAAAGCAAATCATGCAATCGCAAGGTTATATTTGATGAAAAAAATAAGGTCTTATTATCAAAAAGAAGAAAAAACATTCATCTCTAAACAATAACCTTATATACGTACCTTCATGAAAACTGCATCAGCATTTGGAATGGCTTGAAACATGTCTCCTCCAACATGTGTGATTCCATCATAAATGGGTGCCGTAGCAACAACATGTGGTAGATCAAAGTTGATACCTTTGATGTGTGGATAGGATTTCACAATCTCAGCTAGCCCACTACCGGTCCCATCTCCCACATCAACCAATGAATGCACAGAACCAAACCCATCTTTATACTCACAAAGAATAGCATTCATAGTAATCCTGGCCCTACAAGCCATGCCATCGTTGAACAACTTGTTGAATCCAGGATTTTCAGAAGCAAAGTCCCAAATCTCACGGCCATTAGCCTTCTCAAAGGCTAAGCCACCGACTTTGACACATTGGCTAAGAGTGTGCCATGGTCATGGACCCACTAGCCAAGGATGGGCCTCCAAGAGTAGCATAGGAGCTAGGCTCATATTGGAATCATGCAATAACCATTTCGATGAGTGGGTTAGGCCGTACAGAGTTTCGTCACCTTCGGATGTTTGTTGAGCGGTGAAGATCTTTCTGCGGACTAGCAACCTCATGATGCGTGTGAGGTAGCTGATATCTGGGGAGAGTGCATCTTCAGGATCAGGAATACCAGCTACTTTGTGGGACAAGTCATTGGGCCACCATGCATGTTTATAATGTCAGCTATGCGGAGCTCCACAGCACATTTCACTGCCATGGAGTCTGCAAAGCTCAACATATATTTCCATATATCAGCTTCTTTTGCTTCCATTCTCAATCTCTTTCTCTCTCTCTCTCTCTCAAACGAAGTGGAACCCAAATTAATAGATCTTAGCAATCCAACAAAACGTCACAATTATTGCCACCATCCCGACCTCAAAGGAAGTAAAAATTAAACAAAAAGCAAATCTAGATTTATAAGCAACCTCGTTTACCCACAACCCAACAAAGAAGTTGTGTCGTTTTGCCCACGAGCGACAAAAATAAAACAAAGAAATAGGTTCGGGTGAAAAATGAATGAAGACCCCCACCTTCGAAGGAATCAAGAATTCGATTGGGCTTCAGGTGAAAATATAATTAGTTTCAAATAATGAGAGCACAAGTAAATGTGCTAAATGAAAAAATTTTAGCATTTAGTGCATCAAACAAAACAACTCACCTCAATAAAATGTGTCAAATGTTAAATAATTTGACATTTGTTATAGCTATGTTCTAACAATAGAATGGTATTTCATAAAAAAAAAAAAAAAAAAAAAAAAACAATAGAATGGTACCGGCATAGGTTGCATTTCTCTCTCTTTTATATTAAAATATCCCTCTTCTCTTTCAACCACTCGTCACTCTCACTCTCTCGGTCTCTCACTCAGCCACTCATTATAAATAATAAAAAATTAATTTAAAAAAAAAAAAAAAATTAAATAAAGTGGTAAAAGAATATAATATGTGATGTGAAGTGTATTGTAAAGTGATGTGTTAAAATAGATAAAGTAACTTTTTGACGTGTCTAAATAACATTTTTTTTAGAATGTTTGATGCTAATAATGCTCTAAGGATTGAACTCTTGGTTGGCTCCTTTGCTAGACCGTTTACTTTGTGTACTGTTGGTTTAAAAGTGGCTATATAATATAGAAGCTTATACATAGCCCTTAGTGTGCTTAGAGTATATATATCATCTCGTACAAAATTTTTTTATCTATTTTAGTATAAGAATTTTTTATTTTTTACATGTTTACTTTTAAAACACCTCATATTAGATTATTTATTTTACACTACATTTTATTAAAATATCAATTTTTTTCTTGATTTTTAAAATTATTTATCTTTCTTTATATACAACAATCACCATCCATTTTCTTCCTTCATTCTCAAATACATAAAGAAAGAATAAAAATCTAAATGTAAAATGGAAAGTACTAGTGTAAATTTACATAGTTATTGATTGTAGTAACCATGTATTTTTACACAACTTTACATGATCTGATGTGGGTGAAATTTGAGTTTGGTTGGTTAAAATGTGGTACTTTTTATTATTATACAAGCATTGATGTGAGTGCTTTTAGATACCAAAACAAGAAAATAAAATTATGTTGAAGCGGAAAATTTTCTACCAATTACAAACTCCCACATCATATTATCCAATCCATGTAGTACATTGGTCAATTACAAATAACACCACATGTTATTTAATGGATCACTGTTATTCAAAGACCAATGGAAAATTTCCAAATGTCACTGAATAAAAATTATGAAGAATACCTAAGAGCTAATCACATGTTGACACATGTTAATTTTTAATTTAAAATGACATAAACAGTCAAATTAAATTTTGCTATTTTTATTTTAAACTAGTATGTAGCCCGTGCGGTTAATTATAGTGATGCTATTGCTTAATTGTTTTTTGTTTTTTTGGGGTTTATCACACAGAGGATAGAATTAGATAAAACAATGAAAAAATATATTGCATTTTATTATTTAAGTGATGTTATTGGTATTTTTTTTTTTGTTTTTTGGCAAACCATTAAGGAAATCATAATTGTAAAACTTTGACCAAGTTTAACGAACAACGAATAAAACAACATAATATTGCATTTTATTATTTAAGTGATGCTGCAATAAAAAAAAAAAAAAAAAGAATTAAAAAAGCCTGTTCACCAACTTAAACATTTCAAGGTCGATTGAGCATCTTATGCATGTTACCACAAATTCTTCATAACCATAAGGATAAGGTTCATCCTAATTCCAATGTCCCATTCCAGTTTTTTTGGCATGCTTGAAAGTTTGGAGTTTGAAATAGGGCGATTCCTACAGCAAGTAGTCGAAGTATTTTTTGACATTTTAGAAACCTATGCTTCCCATGTTCATCACTTAAAACTTCCAAAAGGTTTCCAATGCCTTTAGGATTTTATTCACAAAGTAGCATGACTCCATAAATATATGTTGCAATAAAATCGCCATTCACAAAGTAGCATGACTCCATAAATATACGTTGCAATAAATCGCCACATGCAATAGCTTCTTCAATGAATCTTTTTCCTTCAACGACTTCTTCATTCAAGAAGTATTTGTATGTTCCCACTATAAGCAGTGCATGGGGATTCTTTGCTTGATAACGTGAAAAAAAAAAATCAGTTTTTTTTGCTTTGCAATCTAGTAGGGCTGGGTGAGTGAAGTATGGAGTGAGTCAAATTCTTTAGAGTATCAATCTATTTTCTGTTAATTCATTGAAGCTTTTGCAACTGATTAATAAAAAGGAAAGAATTGAATTAATAGATTACATAACTTATATAGAGGGAAATAAATTAGTATATATACATTGAAAAAATTGTTTTGTTATACCTTAACTTGATATTTCCCAATAATGTTGCTGAATCATTTCCCACCTTTGAAAATATTTCCACCAACATGTCATTAGGAAGATTTTGTAAAATATTCATATTTTTGTTTGTTTGAAATAGTGTTCTAATATTTCATTCGCTATTTATAAAATAATTTTTAAAGATTCATAGGATCATATTAAATTACAACAAATGATAATAATGTGCTTTTAGACTTTTTAAATGAATATACATGAATTTTTGATATTCAAATGGTTAAACTTATCCAGATTCTTGTATTGTAAATGGTTCTTAATGAATTTGGACATGTGAAGTGTTTGGTTAGATTCTTGTACATCTTTGATGTTTCTATTCCTTAACATTAACACTCTACAGTTAATGTTAGTGTTTAGGTCCATCGAACTTTTTTCTTTGGTGAAATTAGTGGTTGATTTTATTATTATTATTATTATTATTATTATTTTTTTCAATAGGTAAAATCAGTATGTCCTTCATTAAACAATTTTTCTCTAACTTGATACGCAAACTGTTTAGGCAATCCTCCAATAAATTTTTCTTTCTAATATGGTAGACTGTTATCATTTCGTGCTAATACCTTTGACAAAAATACATCCCTATATACCATCTAAAAATCTGATAAGGTTTGGACACTTTAAATTAACTAAGCTACGAAAATTTTTTCTCTATATTTTTCTGGATCTCCAATGAAATGTTTTGTTATAGCAAAAATTAATGAATTTACTGAATCTTCAATTGGTTGTTCTGCTTCATTTTTTATTACATGATTATTTACATGTTTCTTATATGCCTGTTTTAACCATGTGCTGAAAAATAGTGTGGAATTAGACAACCAATATGTAGTCCAATACAATATTAACTTGTGCAACGGCAAATTACTGCTTCTTTTCAGCTGCTAATCACATTAGAAAAGGTGAGGCAGAAATCACGGTAGCTGGTGGGACTGAGGTTGCAGTCATGCCTACTGGGGTTGTTGGGTTTAAGGATGATCCATTAATGCTCCCACTTTTTTCCAAGTTTCCACTGCTCACAATACTAATTAATCACAGAAATTATTTGTTTAAACAAAGAATTCAATTATTAATAGCAATGGTCCTCCGGGGGTTATCACCATATTGAGCATTTTAGGATTGATTTTTGTCCTATTTGTGTTTGTTACTACCCTAACTGTTTGTACTTAAAGAGGGTTTGATCACCTTCTTAACTAATTAAGAAACTATGATGGAAGGATAGAGAGGGAGATTTTAAAAAGTGAGCAGTTTGTATCTTGCAAAAATGAATTTCAATTATCTTTGTAAATGTGGTATACTTACGGATATAATGGCGACTGAGAGGTTGTAAAATTAGCAACGTGGCATGGTTTGAGTGTGTAGAAAGGAAGGGAGGGGAATGGTGGGTTTATCTTTGAGGATTAACATCTTAATTAAGGATGTGATTTTTCACAAGGTCATATGTCTCAATAATATATGCCCATAATCCTGTAGTCTTTGTGGTTTGGAAAGTGAATTGGCTATCCATCTATTCTCCTTGTGTCCTGTGACCAAAGCAATTTGGTTTGGCAGCCAATGGGGGTTAAGGCTAGAAGTCTTAAATTTTCCAACACCTCCCAGCTGGTAGAATTCTTCTTAAACCTTTCTAAACTCTCGGGAGATGGAAATTATGGCAGGCCTTTCCTTTTGTTGGGTGCCTAGAGAGGCAAATATGGCAGCCCATATTTTCGCAAGTGGTCTTTGCAAAATGTTTTTGTTGGCTCTTTTGATCTTGGGCACTACCCTTCCTGTTTAGATGTTGTTACCAGGAAAGAGGCATTGATTGTGTTTTGATGTTGTGTGATTTCTTTAATAAAAGTTTTCAGTTAATAAAAAAAATTAAAATCACACTTGCTTTATGATCTAAGTAGAGTACTCCATAGTCTACACCGATGACATTGGGTTGACCACATGGCAAAGATTATTACTGTATATCATGCACAACTGTACCACCCATTTCCCATGAGTTCTCCACCACTACATTGATCAATCATTCAATTTACACTTATTCTATGAGTAGATTTGTATTGAATATTGGTTTTGTTGTGGTGCAGTCCAGTGATTATAAATAAAGACAATATTACACTGACACAACCATAACTTCAAGTTTGAAATTAAGCTCTCTCCTAATAATGAATCTAGAGCTTGAGGCTACACTTATTTTGCTAAATCTTGTCTTTGCCATTGCAAGGTGAAAACAACACACAACAATCTTATATCCTTTATGCAACATAAATTTCAACGAGGTTGATGGCATGCTAAGCATGGCTGTAGTTCTGTACCTGCAATTACATATATGTACTTACTTACATATTTGTATTGTAAGAGTTCCAATTAAAACAAAGTAGAGATTAATTATAGTAAAAAGTTTCTCCTCTATGTGGTATAAAATCAAGTGAAAAATAAACGATCATAATGCATCATGAAATGGTATAGCTAAAATTCGTGCACTTCAAACAACTTATTAGAAGCTGTTCAATACATAGCAAATAGATTAATGACACAAACACATGCAGTGCCAAACAACCTGGGCACCATTCCAAGTCTCTCCAAATTAAAATAGAAACAAAAGAAACACCCAAAAGACAAAAATCCTTAGCACCAAATCTCAACAGAAAACCAGGAAATTAATGAGACCCTATTTCCAAAGCCCATTGATTTCACCTCAGTCCCTAGAAATTGGAAAGAGAAATTGTTATAGATCATGAAGTTCATGAACAAAAGCTAACATAAAATGCAAACCAAAGAATACATTGTTAAGTTATAATAACTGAGTTAACACAAACCGAAAAGTTAATCCATAAGTATATTTTTTCCATATGTATTACATAATAGAAGTAAAATTATTAGGACATATCATATGCAATTACTTCTTCTTCTTATTCTAGGAGCTGCTTGTGTTGTTGTTAGAAGTCTGCTTGGAGGTTCTTTTTTTTATAAGATCTTTCTGCACAGTAAGGGGAGAATACATTTTCAAATTGATTGTTCATTGTGCAAAAATATTTAAACCTCTAATAAGGGCAACGAAAAACATTATGAGAAAGAAAGGTTATGATGAAGTAATTAATAATGAGTTTTTTTCTTCTTACCAATTGGGTATTTCCAGGGATGTCATCTATTATGTTGGCATTAGTTACATCGTTCAAGCTTGTAAGTAATTTAATATCTGAAGTACAGATAGGATCGTTGGCAATAGTTTCATCATGGCTGACCGGCACTTTTAATTGTTTCATCTGAATGCTGTCAGCAACAACATGTCCTGAGTGTTTGTTAGTCTCAGATTTAAAGACACTTGTGACAGTGTAAACTTCTCATCATAGAGAATTAGTAAAGTAAATGTTTATGAACCTGTTAATAAGCTCAGAAACCTCTGCAATGTCTAAATTGACGTAAACTTTACTTGCACTTGTGGTGTTAAGATTCAGTTTGCCTTTGAAAAAAAACCATAAAACACGTTGAAGAATTTGTTATACATATTTCTTTTATATAAAAAACATTATAGATACATATACTACCTATCTTTCGGTACCTTGGAATGCTTTTATAGTTGTTGAAGTAACAATAATTATACAAGGACCTCCATCTTTGAATTCATTTTCAGTAATTGTTCAAGCACTTTCATCCCACAATGAAATTTTTAGTTCTTTGTCCCTGATGGTACATTATAGCATTCAATAGACATTAAAAGGTTAAGATAAAGTGTACATTGTCTGTAATCAATGGCAGTAAAATGAAATGTTCCTTACTGAGGTAGTAGAACTTGAAGATTTCTTATATTTGTAGAGCCGTTATCAAAGTGAACTTGTTCAATGGGTCCAAGAGCAGTACATTTTCCAATTATATCTGCAAGAGTCCACTAACAATACATTCAAAGTACAACAAAAACAAAGAATAATTTGTCTTTCACAACAGCAAGCATCACAATTTGTTTTAAAAAATGTGATGCCCAAAAAATGTTCTTATGTTGAGTTTAATCATAGTTATCAACAAAACTAATGAAAGATTCTCTGCCTCTCACATTCAGTATATGAATGACATATAATCTTTTTGATGGACAATTTCTGGTTATCATATCTTCCACCTTTAATGACTAATTTGAAATCACGTCTATTAAACATTTGAAATCTAAAACCATATTATAGTAAAACTGGAATTGTACACTATGAATAACCTGAAAAATTCAGCAAGGGGGAGAATCTTGCCAAACTTAAAATTTAAAAGTTTGGGGGACTGAAGATAGAAAGTTCTAGTATGGCTTTAGGAACTAATTATGTGGAAAAACAAAACATGCCATATGAACAAATCTTTAGGAATTCTATGAAACTACTTGTGAGAAGCCAATAACAAATTCAGAAAAGATTTACGGTTTGAATTCCTTGAAACTCAGCTTGATTTGCCTTCATCTAAAACAAACTTTGTAACAAAGAATGCCTATAATCACTAAAATGAGTAGCACCATAAACAACATAGGCTATATATTCATTACTATCCTAGGCATTGCAAAGCTGATCAGTGCTTTCAATTTAAAAAACTTAGCAGTCTCAATTCAAAACCAAACCAAGCTAATTCAAGCCAGAACTAATGCAACAATAACCTAAAATGATAAAAATTAAAAATTGGCCAAATTACCTATCAGAGAGCTAATGGGATTTAGAGCATTTTTGGGGGTTTCTAGTTATAATATGACTGAAAAAATGGTTTAGACAATGGGATGTGAATGCTTCAAATTTCTAACTTTAGAGCATTCTTAGAGCATTGATATTAGATTTTGCAAAATTTATTAAAATTTTGAAGTAACTCCATATAATCTCTAACCACCCTTTGTCCTACCCCCACCTCGTCCCCCACCCACTCCCTCCCAACAAAGGCTTCACTGTATTTGAGAGAGAGAGTACACCGCCAAAGTTGCTGTCTTAGCATAGGACAAACTGTTATAACTTGCTAAATAAAAACCATTAAAACTGTTTTAACCCTAAAATAAATAACTAGACCTTTAAAACCACATGACTTTTACTTCAATTGGAGGCCACACATGGGCCCCATAAAATAAGTCTTGAATAGACGAACTTGTGAAGTAGTAATAAAGTAATCTTCCAATAAACTTGATATAAAAAAAAAATAAATAAATAAAAACTTCCATGGCTGGATCATTCCTCTCTAGTCTGCATAACCATAAACCTAAGAGGATTTAAAGTGCTTAGCTTATGGATCCCTAACCCTTCTCCCATCAAAGGAGAATGAAGATTTATAGCGATTAATCAGACTGATGCATTGACGTTTTTTTGATTTGCAAGAGCATGAATATTGAATTTTTTTTTTAAAAACGGTCCACTTAAAATGTAAATATCTCATTCATGATTACATGTACTTGAGATGGTATGCAGTTCAATAAAGGTGAGGTGGAAGAATGCCACTTGAGATCAAATCTCTCCTCCTCCACTCTTTGTTTGATTGGTGTTCTGTTTTTTCTTCTTTTTCTTATTCTAATTTTTTTGCTATGCTTGATCATTGCAATTTACTATCTTGATGTACTCTTTTCCATGTACACTCCCGGTGTACTTGGGTCTTTTTGATTAATGATATTTTGTTATTTAAAAAAAAAAAAACTGTTCAATGACCCTAAAAGTACAACCTCAATGTCACCTGATAATGTAAAAAGCTCCAGGATAAGCAAAAAGCATAAAATTTATATAGTCTTTTAAGAAGATGGAATAAGGAGAATATGCAGGCAAAAGCAATAAATATAAGAGAACTTGTAATTGGAAGATCCTGCTTTTCCAGAAACTAACAATATAACAATAGAAAGATGGAAGATAAGATTACCTCCATAAGCAAACGTAGCTGGTGCACATGATCTCTTCCAGGAAACAGAGGTTTCCTATCCATCAATTCCATGAAAATACAACCAACTGACCACACATCAATAGCTGCAGTGTAATCTGAAGAGTTCAATAAAAGCTCTGGTGCACGGTACCATCTTGTAACAACATATTCCGTCATGAAATCAGTTTCAGAGGTGACACGAGCTAGTCCAAAATCACATATTTTCAAGTCACAATTAGCATTTAAAAGAAGATTGCTGGGCTTTAAGTCCCTGTGCAGGACATTTGCAGAATGTATGTATTTCAATCCACGGAGGATCTGATAAAGGAAATACTGCATAAAAATTTAAAAAGCATTAGTTATTTTAATCTGAGGCTGACAGATACAGTGACTTCTGAACATTTACAGTTGAACAAGCCAAAGCCATAACATAATTGGGGATTTGGGCCGGGGGGGGGGGGGGAGAGAGAGAGAGAGAGAGAGAACCAGGTACAGGTCATCACATAGCCAAGAAACATTGCAAGGAAAGACATATGGCTCCACAGCATTCTAAACAACCATCTCTATAAGGATAACACCTAACTAAAACATGTGCTACAAATCTCCAAGCTACTTTGATTGCTTTAGTACCATTTGGATCCAATCATAAAAAAGAAGTTATTGTACAAATTTTTCAAACCCAACTCAAGATGAAAAGTTTTAACCCCTACAATGCTTGTTCTTGTATAAGGCATTTCCCAACAAAGTTCTGGTATTGATGTTATCCAGGTAACAATTTCTATATAGCTTAACTAAGATGTCAAGAAATGATTTAAAAGTGAACATTCGGGTCCCCATAGGCCATGCTTTGATTCTTTAAAGTTTTCACCAGAAAGCTGAACAGATTCAGTGATAAACAACTTCAAGAAGGTTATAAATGATGGTGCCACTTTGGTTTTGCATTCATCAGATTTTCAGTTCGTGTGCAAGGATGTCACATTTAATAAAGGAAAATGACAGCACCAAAATGGAAAAATATCATTCAATTTTTAACTGAACAGGTAAAAGAAATGCAGGCAAACGTGATGTAGACATTAAGGGAAGTAAGAAAAGACATGGTGCCTCTCATTCGGCTTGAAGCATGACCCCAGATGAGCAAATTAAGAAACCAATTTAATGCAGTTAATACTAGACTGCTGTGATGTCAAACTTTGTCCAGTTGATAGTTTTTTGCCTTTTGTATAGTTGTTGATTCTAATAAGGGCTGTCAGAAGTCAAAGACTCAAATCATATGAGGTCTTTGCTGATGCAACAAAGTGGTGCTATCCTAAAGGGAAACAAAATATAGCTAAATTCTTAGAATTGAACCTGACAATGCTCCTCTGACAAAGCTTGATTGGAACGAATAATTTGGTGCAGGTCAGTGTCCATTAGCTCATATGCAATATAAACATCATTAAATGCCTCCCTTTGTGGTGGTGGTACTATATCTCTGATTGCAACAACCTGCATGACAAATGAAAGCAATATTAATTGAATGGGAATACGCTAATTATTGCTAAACAGGATGCCCACCACAAAAAGAATAAATAAACATAGGGTTAGAGGAGATTCTTATACCAATGAAAAGAATAAATAAACATGACCGAAATAACAGCTAAACAGCATGCCTACCACAAGATCATAAACTTGTGATGATTTATATGTAGGAAAGAAAAGTAAACATTTTTTTATTGGTAACTTACACATGAATCCAATGGGTCTCATCCTCCATCCTATACTCATAGGAGAGATGTAATCTGATCTAGAGCTCATTGACATAGGTAAGACAAAAAAATATAATGGACCTCATATTATACTATGGCCAAAAATAAAAAGATTAGGATATGCTATCTAATAATTGCTACTATCTTACAACCAAATAAAAGTACCCAAAGTACACCTAATGAATTATAAAATTATATTTTGTATGCAACACTCATCCTAAATTGGTAAAGATCATACTTAATTAAGTAGCCAGCTGTTTGTATAAGTGTAGGAACATAAAATGGTGTACATGATGCAGATAGTAAAGAGGACTTTGAGGAAAAACAAGATTAAAAACAAAAATATTCAAGAAGTGTGGTCAAATTGTGATGCAGGGCCTCCTTGCCACCTTTCATAAGCTACTTTAGTTATTATTATTATTTTTTAAAAGTCTTAGCATAAAGTTTCTTTACTTTAGCTGGTCCAATTACGTTTCTTTATAAGGGTAATTTGGTAACATCTGGATTTTCTGAAATGGACTGTCCTTCACTGTACCAAAGGTCCATGAGTCTTATTTTGTATCTCGAGTCAAATTCCTATTGGTTTAAAAATTCTTAACTATTGTTTTTTTTTGATATTTTGATAAGTCTAAAATAGTTTATTTAGAGTCCTAGTCCTTAAAGGATTTAGCAATAGCCTAAAATGGTTCAAAGGCTTTATTGTAGTCAATAACATTGATAGCAAGATTAATTTTATTAAAATTCCAGCATATTGTCTCAAACTTTATGTGATTATCTTCTTTTACTTAAGCACAATTGCTTAGGAAAACCTAAATGTGATTACCTAGCATTTATCTTTATTTATTTCTCACTGTCAGCGTGTAGGCTAGTGGTTGGAGGCTTGGGATGAGCTATAGACTAAGACATTCTAGGTTCGACCCCTCCGTTTCAAACAGACCGTAAGAGTTCACCTGGATTACTTGATACATGGTTTTGGCAAGTGGGGTCATGTATCCATGGTTTACTCCCTGTGGTGGGTCCTAAGGGCCCTGCCTCGGTGAAGTTCCACATCATCAAAAAAACAACTTTCTTTATTTCTCGTTTTATTTGCTGTTGTAGTACTAAACAACCATCAAACATATTAAAGATCTAATCTTTTCATTACCTAAACCCTTAAACATCAAACCTTATTCAAGGACCCTTCAAGATCATATCAAGAAATCTAATTTAGTGCTGAATTGCCAAAGATAAGTGTAATCATTGCATTATTGCATTGGTCAGGTATTTGTATAATTGTAGCAACTTAAAATGGTGTACAGTTAAGAAAATTAATAATGAGATCTATTCAGCTAAGCAAAGATTGGGAACTACACCACAATGATCACAAGCTTCCTAAAATGCCAGACGCCATAATACGCAATGCTAATCAGTTATTACTGGGCACTAAAACCCACTAATCCGTTATTTTCCCCATGGAAGCCATTGTGGAAACTGAAAGTGCCTACAGAGGTAAGTTTCATTTGGACTGCAGTGTTGGGGTAAATTTTGACTGTTGATAATTTCCGGAGGCGGCAAGTGGTTGTGTTGGATTGGCATTGTATGCGTAAGCAGAATGGGGAGACTATTGATCACTTACTCATACATGGCCCTATAGCTCAAGAGTTATGGAATAGGGTGTGCTCATTATTTGGGCCCATTGGGTCATGCCACCTGGTGTTGTGAAGCTTTTAGCTAGTTGGCCAGGCAAGTTCAACAGACACAGAACTACAGTGATTTGGAGTATGATCCCTTATTGCCTAATGTGGGGTATATGAGGAGAAAGGAATACACATACTTTTGAAGGGAATGAAAGATCGATTCACCATTTGAAGCTATTGTTCTTTCAGACTTCGTTTGAGTGGGCAACTGCTTCGGGTGTACCTACTTTTACTTCTTTGCATGATTCATACCTTGTTTTTTCTCACCTATTTTTCAATGAAGTTATTTACTTATAAAAAAATAAAAAATTATGAATCAGTCTCGGCTTAATTTAAAGACTGTGCTTTCTATTATCATTCATTTCCTAAAACACTAGAAGAGATCAAGAAAATACAAAAGACTGAATTTTTTAGCAAAATCGACACTTTATTTTGAATTTATACCAGAAAAAGGCAATATTATCATAATTTCAATGCATCACTAAATTCCTCATTTAACAACTTGAATTAAATAGGCAACACAACAAAACACCTTTAAGTACACTATTATTCCCAATTCACTGTTTTTTTTCCTGTTTTTGCTAAGTGACATAAAACAATCAAATTTCTATTAAAAACGGAATAATTACTAATTACTAAACCAATTAAGCAATAAATTGAAACAATTTGTCAATTCTCATTCACCATTACCATTAATTAAATACACTTCATAACACACTAATATACCTAATTAGCTGTTTTTTTTTTTATTTATTTATTTAAGTTTTAGCTAAGTAATCAATAACCACTAAACCAAATTAAGCATTAAATCGAAGAAGAATTAAGAGAGAGAGAGAGAGAGAGAGAGAGAGAGAGAAAGAGTTTTACATTTTCATGATCCATATGACGAAGCAGCTTGATCTCACGTAGAGTCCTCTTCGCATCGATCTTGTTATCGAACGCGTTCGCAATCTTCTTCAACGCCACGTGCTCATTCGTCTCTGAATTCAAGGCCGAGCTGAACCAAAAATTCTCCGATTCAGAAAAACAGAAAAACGAAATTGAAGAAATCCAACAAAGAGAGAGAAATAGAGAAACAGAGACCAAACGATGCCGTAAGCGCCTTTGCCGATCGGCAGAATGGGAGGCTTATACTTAGCGGTAACTTCGAAGATGTTACCGAAGATATTGTACTGAATAAACCTCCCTCCGTGACTCAACGTCGCCGATATGTTCTCTGTCGTCGTCGCCGTCGCCGACATCGGCATCATCGAGTTCTGAGACTCCGGCTGAGCCTCCGTCATCACGGCGTCTCCTCCGCCAGGATGACCTGGCACACCACCGCCACCGTCCACTGCTCCTCCGCCGTCCATTTTTTCTGATCTGATTGATTATGATAATGATTGTCGTTTTTCTTCTCTCTCTCTTTCAGAAGCTCTTCTTTCTTTCTACTCGTTGTAAATTTGTTGTAAAGTAGCCAAAAAAAAAAACCAAAACCAATATAAAGTATAAAAGAAAATGAAATGAAATGATTGTTGTTATTGTTGTTGTGTTTGTGTTTGTGTTTGTGTGTGAGTGAATGTATGGAATGTTTTCTCCTTTTTGGGTTGGTTAATTTTGTTGATATATGAGAGCGAATGCAGTGTGTGACGTGTATTTTTTGTTTTTTTTTGGATTTTTTAGTAAAATACCAAAAAAAAAAAAAAACTAATTTTATCTAACTAATATATTGTATTTAATCAAATTCTGTTTTTACAACAACTGTGAGTTTGTTTTTGTTTTTTTTTTTTTTCTGATTGATTCAATTTAATTCTGTTTCCAATATTCAAAACAACAATTAATTTTGTTGTTTTCATAATAAAAAAAAAATTGGGTTTGGAGATGTGTAAGTGTACGTGTGTAACTCAAAAAATAATTTTTTGAGAATGAAAAACTGAAATTTTTTTGATAATAGAAAATTCAAAAACTTTTTTTTTTCTTTAGAAAATTACAATTTACTTTTATTTTAGATAAAGTGTTTCTCCAAATCAAGTTGGAGGAACCTTCTTTAATCCATTACTTAGTGATTTATAAGATCATGTATGTGAATTAAAGCACATGATTAATTTTAAATAATTTAAAACAAGTCATAATAATAAATGAGTAATTATAATTGATTATTATAAGAATTAATTATAATTAATGAAGTATTAAAGACCCATTGGCTCAACTCCAAGAGAAGGATGTACTTTTTAGTGCATGGAATAAAAATTCAATGACTAATTAGGTATTTTAATTGACAAATTAATTATTTGTTTAATTTGAAGGTTAATATGAACATAAAATGACTCAAAAGGGATGATAAACTTGTAATTAGTTGATGACTAACTTAAAATTAGTGCATATACAAAAATGTGCAATTAAAAATAACCACAATTATATTTATAATGTTTCTATATAATAAGTAAGGAACTCAACACATTTATAGTATTATATAGAAGTATAATAAATTTAAATTTAGCCCAAGTTTATATTTTTATAATTTTAGATGCATGAATTTGCATGTAAATATAATTGACAGTATATCTAGAAAGACACTTGATATGAAATTGGAGTACATTTAAAATCTAACATCAGTATATTGTATAATTAAATACACTTAGACACAGTTCTCAAAAAAAAAAAAACACTTAAAGACACATTATTAGAGAAGTAATGCTACAGTCACAAAACACTTTTACAAACTGTTAATGTGAGTAGCTTTTTATTGGTTTTCATCTAGGTCTACCATTAATATCACTTTTTCATTTACTAATAACCACTCATCATACATCAGCAGTTTATAAAAAAATTTGTATCTCTAGCATTACTCTTATTAGAGTACAATTAGAATCTTAATTTGGATTATTAATTGAGTTTCCATTTTAATATATTAATAAGTTTAGTAATACAACTTACTCTCACATATTCTATTGATAGATTATGAGTGATGGAAATAAAAGTAGTGTTAGTGGTATGTTCATGTGAAAGTAATTATCTACCACTTACAAATTACCACCTTAATAAGTTGTGAAAAAAATTGTGTCATTGATAGAGTTATAATATATTATAGGTTAAAATGTAAACTGCACCCTCTAAGTTTAACTAAAATTCATTTAAGTCATCTTACTTTACTTTTATTCAATTGAGAACTCTAAATTTCAAATTTATTCAATTAAGATATTATGTCGAATTTGTTAAAAATTGTCCTTAAAAAATTATTTTTACATGAAAAAAAATAAAAATAAAAAAATCTATAGATTTTTATGTAAGAATTTTTTTTTAAAAAAAATTTATTAGTTAATTGCATATTTAACAAATTTTTTTTAATAAAATTGGACAAAAACCTGAATTAAATAACTTTGAAATTTAGAGAATTTAATTAAATAAGTGTAAAGTTAAAGGACTAAAATAAATTTTAGTCAAATTTAGAGGATGCATTTTGCATTTTAGGCTATATTATATATGATTAGAAAATTCATTCAACTATTTAGGATCCTAAATATTAAGAATGAATTCCTCTTGTTAATTTAATTAAATTAATGATGATTATAAAGTCTAGCAAAATTATAAGGTATGGGAAGTCGGTCAGCATTCCAAGAAATGATTCAAATGATAAAGAAGATACGGTGACAAAAATGGGTTAATAAATGCAGGGTATGTCCTTTAGAACTTTCTATGTTGTAAAGTCAAACATTTGTTGATACATTGTCAAAGGTTAGGTGAAAATAATCAATGTATTCTACCAAAAAAAAAAAAAATCAATGTAAATTGTCATGTACATCGGTAATTGTCAATGCCTAGGTTTTATTTTACGTCATTTTTATTGTCTCATGAGGAAATTTGGAAAGTACTATTAGGTGAAGAACTTTCCTGTGGTACTTCAAATGGAAACGTGTTTGTGACTTCCCTTCTTGTATAATATCTTAAATTTCCCACAAAAACAAAGTTCGTAACATGAATTCCATCCCCAAACAAAAAAAAAAAAAAAAAAAAAAACCAGAAACCAAAGGAGCCAAATGTCCGTTAAAACTTTCTTATTAGAAGGAAAATAGGTTTAATTTGCACACATGCCAAATCGTCGAATAAGAGTTTTGAGATTCTATTTCTGCTTACACCAAACATTAATTAGTGTATTGGTTTAATGGTAAAGGACAAATGGGCAATCATTAGAAGCAGATGTCATAAATTAAAACTCTATATTTAAAATTAAAAATTAAAAATATCAGCAGCTAAAAAAATGTTGTGTGATTGGGTTTTGCTTAAAAACTAGTTTTAAGTTTTTTTGTAACATATTTAAAGCCGGACATGCAAGAGTCTGCATGTTTAATTCCAATTTATTTACTTGAGAAGCATCTTGTTGCATTCCTCAAAAAAAAAAAAAAAAAAGAAAAAAAAAAAGAAAAAGAAAAAAAGAAGCATCTTGTTGCATTTGGCCATTCTGACATTATCTCATCTTGCGATTACTCCCAATATAAGATTGGCAGTGATATATAGTGTCTGTTGTTGTTCTGTCGTTTTCTTATCGGTGTATGTATTGAATGGACAGAATGCATAAAGAGTGAAAGAAATTATATGTTTTTTTTAATAATGTTTTTAGAATGTTAATAGGGCTTAAAGCCAAGTAATTTTTTTTTAGATTATATCTAGAAACAAAGTTATGTAATTTTCCTTTTTATATTCTAATAAGAGGTGAATTTTTGAACCACCGAGAAGTGTGGTTTAGTGATCTTGGGTGATGTACAAGATGTGTTGAGCTATGGTCACACTTAGGTAGGATTGCCACGTTGATCGCTCCCTACTCATTTTTTGTTCATTTAAAAAAAAACGTAAATTTTTTATAATCCAATTAATAAAGGAATGTATTATTTTTCTTATTTTTCCCATTTTATTAAAATAAGTGACCACTTTATGTAAAACAATTTAGGGGAACAAACATCATTAGTCGAATCAAATCTTCATTTTTGAGAGACAATTAAGGGTTGAACCCATGATCGATGTCCATGAAGTATAATCCATGCCACCTCAAAATTAGCACTCTTGTTCTATATGAAGTTATCTGATCATATGAAATTCTTCCTTGACACTTACTAGGTTTGCTTCTATTTTGGAAGCATGCTTGCTCTGTATTATTGTTCCTTTACATTTAATAGATTTGCTTCTATTTGCATGCTTTCTTACACTGTATTGGAATCATGTTCCTATTTTTTGTTTTTTTGTTTTGTTTTTCGGAACATCCATCTTACAAGTGTCTATTGTCGTTCTAAAGGAATTAGTTCACTCCATTGTCATCTTTTTGGACCCAATTATGTGTGTTAGTATTGTTGGTACTTGGTAGAGGAGAGAAACTACATACTTAAGCTTGGGGCCATGGCTCCCCCAAACTTTTCAAGAATTAGAATTTCACCCTTAAATTTATCTAACATTTTCAACAACAACAAAAAAATGATTGGGCCCCCAAACTCTTCATATTTTTCATATGAACTTTTTAAATTGGTTAGATTTTTATATTTGTTATTACTTTGACCTCCTCATTCATAAAATTTTAGTTCTGCCTTGGTAGATATAATTTATGTTGCCACCAATTACCGAGGACCGGTATGCTTACTCCCATCTTCCCATCCCTTTGGGGACTTCCGATAAAATTTGAATTTTGAACTACAGATATGCCTATGCTACTAAGCTGTTTTGTAACATTTTGTACGTGTAATATGCAGGCATCTTATCCTAAGCTCCTAAGTATGAATTGAGGAAGTTCTTGTCAACAAAATACATGCTCCATAGTTCAAATTTTCTCTATGGTAGTCAATGAAACAATTATCAGATTGTATTGAACTGGGCACCTGATAAAAAATTAAAAAGCAAAGATAGGAATGAAAACTGGGTTGGGTTGTAACTTGTACAACTCATTGCTCAGACCAATTCTTTCTTCTCTCTCTTTTTTTTTTTTTTTTTTTAATTTTTTTTATAGAAAAATTCATTCTTCTCTATTATCTTGTTTGGTCCATGGTACATGCATATATGCCTTATAGGTTCATGAGGAGAGGTGACTGCAGCCTCATCTGCTTATAGCTGGGCTCAATTGGTCCCAGTCTGGGCCCAATCACTCCTTGTTCATTTAGAATCAGGCTCCTCGTATGGCATACACTGTGTACTCATAATACAGCTAGTATTCTAGTAGAAATATTATTATTATTTTTTAAACCATCAGTTTCATTTCATTTTCACTTAACTCAAATGGCTTAAAGTATTTTTCATTGTTTTCCAAGTGTGGTGGATTTTAATAAGGGGGTTGTTACTTAGATTGGAATTTAGACATTCTGGAGTTGAGGGGGTTAAATAAATAATTTCTATTTGTTTGTGATCATGCCATTTCGGCATTCAATATGAGAAAGTAATTAGCAATTGTGATCATGCCATCTTTCTACTGAAAAAATAAGTATTAAACCCGAGGAAACAAAAAAGTTTTAGATTGCGATGAAAATTTAGAAATTTCTGTTGTAGCTTTCACTTGCTTGTCAATGAAATGGGAGGTTTGGCCATGGTGGGATGCTCTTTAATAGATTAGTATGGTTTCTAGGTTGTTGAAAATGGCGTGTGCCTTTAATCAAGTGAAAAATAATAAAACATTAAATAAGGAGAAAAAAAAAATTGCTGGTATTAATTAGGAATGAAATGGAAAGTAATAGCATTTAATGATATTTTTTTAACCATTAGATTTTTTAGAAATCTATGGTATAAAAAAGGTGTACCTTTACACTAGATGTAACTTGAATCCATCTCTTATTATTATTATTATTATTATTATTATTATTATTTTAAAAGAAGATTTTGAATGACTCTATTAATTATCATTAATGTATATGGTTTTCCTCTACAGCTCATTATTTTCATAAATTTTAAGGGTATGTTTGGTAACTGTTTTTTCCCCTTATTTTCTATTTCTAAAAATAATTTTCTATTTTTGAGACTAAAAAACTTGTTTGGCAACCCAAAATGGACAAAAAACAAAAACTATTCTCAAAATTTGTAAAAGAAACTGAAAACATGCAAAAGACTGTTTTTAGTTTCTAATTTTCAAAAGTCAATGAAAATACGTATTTAATTTAATGAATATATCTCATTTAATGAGTTAGCACTAGAGTTCAAATCCTAGTAATAACATATTTTAGTATTTTCTATTTTTTTCTTCAAAAAATTATTATTTTTTAATTTCAACTAACCAAACATGTTTTTGATTTGAAAAATACAAGAAAATTGTTTTTTTTTTCTTTATATTCCCAAAAACAAGTTTTTGAAAATAGAAAACAAAAACTGTTACCAAACATAACCTAAACTTTCTTTAATTGGGCTGGAACATATTTATTTTTTTGAGAAAAAGATGTTGGTAAATAGCAACGACATTATCTAAATTTGGTGGAACAGACTCCATCCAAACAAACAAAGGAAAAGAAAACTTTACTCTTTAGGCTAAGACATGAGCAATTGCATTACCTTACTTAATAGAATGAAAAAAAAAAAAAAAAAAAAAAAAAAACTCCAGCTGAAAAAAGATAAAATGTCTTTAGTTAAGTGACCAAAGGAAGACAGGGATATATCTCCTTTTTGTAAAGCCTTGATGACATTCTCAGAGTCCCCTTCAAAACTGGACTGACCCAAACCAAGTTCCTACAAACTGCAGTAATGCATGCATACTCATTTTTCTTGTTAGTTCCTTAGAAGATGCCTAATTTTTTTTTTTCAAAAAAAAGTGTATTATAGTTATTTTTTGACTGACTAAGAAAGCATTTCATATATCTATCACCTGTAATCAATTCTCTATTCGAACTTTTAGCCACCGGACAATATTTGCAGCTAATGGTGATTATTATACCTCTCTTTTATTTTAGGATAAAAATTTGTAATTGAATGCCAATCCCAAGTGTCAATTGCGCATTTGTGCTTGATGATTATAGATTTAGAGTGCGAGGATCCCCCTCACACAATCCTTCTCTCCCCCTTTTTTTTTTCACTTTTTTTCTGACTCAAAAAAAAATTTATTGCATTTCGGCATTCGGTCCATTTCGGTCCACTTCGACCTATTTAGTTTAGTTTGGTCTACTTCAGTTCAATTCGGTTTATTTGGTCAACTTCGGTCCATTTGTTCCAATTTGATCCACTTCAATATACTTACTTAAGAATGAGAAAAGAAAAGTTTGGGTTGAGAGTATTATCAATTATTTGAGTAATACCAAATAATTACTTTTAGAAATTACTTTTAGAGGGATAATTACTTTTAGAAATTGTTCAATTTTTAAGGAAAACAAATTATATATAATAAAATTTAAAGAATAAATTATACATTATACCATATCTTAAAATAATTATATGTTCTCATAGTTTGCATAGGTCTACGACTAGTCTATATTATATATTTCTAAAAGCTGAAGCGTAGTATTTATTGTTGTTACGCTCTTGTTGAGCCACATTATCCACCCATTTCTAACATTCTCTCTCATCTTCTTTTTTAATTTTTTTTTCTCTTATTAATTTCCCAACTTAATGTTATACTCTCACTAACTTTCCCGTCTCTTTCATCTTTTCATCTCCCCACTACTATCTATCTTAACATCACTTTTCCTCAATCCTTTTATCTTCCTTTATCTTTGGCTTTTCTTATTGCCCCTCTTACTATAAATTTACAATTCTCAATTTCATTCTATACATAGTTATCCTACACACATAAGGTTGTTTCTCTCTTTCTCAAAATTTTTTTTTTTCATTTTTTGGTGGATTTTTTTATTATTTTTCTTACATCTCTACTTTAAGTTGATAAGTTTTTGTATTATTTGAAACTGTTTTTAAGTTGTTATCTTTTTTCTTCTCTTTGATTTCATAAATATTATCTTATTGCATTATATATAAAGATAGTATATAAAAATATAATATTATTTTATTACATAACACAAAATGATTTGGATAATTTGGTATTTATAACAATTTTTTTATTTTTACTTTTTTTCTTCTAATATTAGTTTCTATAAATTTCTTATTATTCTCTCACATGCTCTCTTGAAACATAGTTATTCTCTCTCTCTCTCTCTCTCTCTCTTCATTTTTTTTATTCTTTCTTACAACTCTTCTTTATATTGATGAATCATTGTAATTTTTAAAACTCTATTTTGGGTTCATACATTTTGGTGTTGTATTTTTTAGTTTCCCATTACAAGTAGCATATTTTTCTCTCTTATAGTTTTAGTTTGATTTTTGTTTGAGTTAATACTTGATTATTTTGAAAGTAAGGATTTGAATTTATATCAAAACACAATCTTGGCTAATGTCGATCCACTTCATCAACTGGATTTGAATTAGTCTACTTTAGTCCACTTTGGTCAATTGTGGTCCAATTCGGTCTACTTCAGTCCACCTCAATTCAATTAGGTCCATTCGGTCTACTTCGGTCAATTCAGGACTGTAGTGGACCTAGAATGTCCAAATTGGACCGAATGGACAGAATAAGCCCAAAGTGGATTGAATATGATCGAATAAGACCAAAGTGGACAGAATGGACCAAATAAGACCGAAGAGGACCGAATTGAACATAATGGACAAAATAAGACCAAAGTGGACTGAATAGAACCCAATAAGACCAAATGGACTGATGTTGACCGAATAAGACCAAATAGACCAAATAAGACCGTAGCGGACCAATGACCAAAGTGGACCGAATAAGACCAAATGGACGGAAGTGCACCGAATAAGACCAAATAGACCGAGGAGGACCGAATTGAACATAATGGACCGAGAATAACCAAATTTGACTGAATGGACCTAAGTGGACTGAATAAGAGAAAATAGACCGAAGAGGACCGAATTGAACATAATGGACCAAACAGGATCAAAGTGGACGGAATAGGACCGAATAAGACTAAATGGACCTACGTAAACCGAATAAGACTAAATGAGCCAAATAGGACCATAGTGGACCAAGAATAACCAAATTGGACTGAATAGGGTCGAATGAGACCGAAGTGGACCGAATTGAGCATAATTGACCAAATAGGACCAAAGTAGACTGAATAGGACCGAATTAGACCAAATGTAAATAATTTTTTTGATAACTTTTTATATTTTCCATAAAAGTATTATAAACTTTTTTTTTAATATATTATAAAATAGTCAATTAACAAATATCCTAAGAGCTTCCATTAAGTGGACCCATATAAATATTAAGTAACAAAAGGTCGTGGAATGAGTTGAGTATTCCTCAAACCCTTTGTACATAAGGTATATGTTCCAATATAACACTATCTCCATCTATGTATAGGCTATTGGGCCATTAATTATTAAACAAATTAATCTATTAGATGATGACAATTAAGTTTTCATAGGGTCTGATTAATGAGTGTGCATATTTTAATATACTAATTAGAAATATTTTAATATAACTTTTATGAGAAATATAAAAAATTGTTAAAAAAATTAATTATTTTTTTCTTAATGCATCCATTAACTTTTTTCATAAATGTATTACTAAAAGCTAGGTTGATATTGTAGAACTGTTCCTAACGACTCTCTACACTAGATTTTTTTTTTTTTTTTTTTTTTTTTTTTTTTTTTTTTTTTTTGAGGAACTCTCTACACTAGCTTAAGACTTCATTACACACAATAGCAAATTACATAAGGAAGATTGATGTTGATGCTGAAATGCATGTGTAACTAATAAACTACTACATATATTAGGTCTCTTGAGCGAATATTAAGCATCGTTTTTTCGCAATTTGAAACATTGTTTTTTCTTTCTGAAGACTGATTCAGTGAAACTATTATATTTGCATGCAAAATTCACATGCATATGGTGACCAGTTTTTTCTGCAGTAATATTGTTTTCTAATTAACTTTGTCAGCTTATCTACTATGAGTATTGAGTCTATCAAAACTCAAAATGTGAATGCACATTGAACCTAGCTAGGACGTCGGACCAATATTTAATGATGATTAACTAGCATAATCACATGGTTATGTCCCCCATTAATTTCAATATCGATAAAAGAGACAGAGAGTCCCCCAAGGCATGCATGTGTGCAAGTTGATGTGATTCTCTCTTCTATCAATGTATATATAATACGACATCACAAATTCTTCTATAATTTTGAAATACTTCCAATTTGTTTCTGAAATATTAGATCACCAGTAATTTCAGTACGACTTTCTATACTAGCTTCAACACTTCATTATACACATTGTCATAATGAAATAAAGTGTATTATAGTTATTTTTTGATTGACTAAGAAAGCATTTGATATATCTATCAACTGTAATCTATTCTCTATTCGAACTTTTAGGCACTGGACAATATTTGCAGCTAATGGTGATTATTAAGCCTCTCTTTTATTTTAGGATAAAAAATTGTTATTGAATGCCAATCCCAAGTGTCAATTGCGCATTTGTGCTTGATGATTACAGATTTAGAGTGCGAGGATCCCCCTCACACAATCATTCCCTCCCTTTTTTCACTTTTTTCTGACTTAAAAAAATTATTTTATTGTGTTTCGGCATTCGGTTCATTTTGGTCCACTTCGACTTATTTAGTTCAGTTCAGTCTACTTCAATCCAATTCGGTTTATTTGGTCCAATTAGGTCCATTTTTCCATTTTGATCCATTTCAATGTACTTACTTAAGAATAAAAATAAAAAAGTTTGGGTTGAGACTGTAATTATATGATAATTTTTATTATTATCATAATAACCTCCTTAAAAGAAGAATGAGAATTTGAATAATAAATTTGAAACTTAAAAATTTTAATTGTACCAAAAGAAATTAGAAAAATATAGGTTTGGCTTTCCTCCAGTACTTTTTTTAGTGGAATCTCATTTTCTTTTAATGAGGAACTACCATATCACCCACTAACTAAATAAAATGTGGAGATTAAAACCTACTACCATTTGTCATTGTGTATTTAAAATAAAAGGAGACTTCCAGTTAAAGAAGTACTGGAGGTAAGCCAAACCGGGAAAAAATAACCTCCTCCTTAAGAGAATGAGAATTTGAATAATAAATTTGAAACTTAAAACTTTTAGTTGTACCAAAAGAAGTTAGGAAAATATAATATATAATAACAATCATAGTTAGAGACTTAGAGGAATATGGACCACTTCAAAAAAGAATAATATCAATAAAAAAAATACTAAAAAATGATAAAATTATATATTTCTAAAAATAGAGGGATGAAAATTACTTTTAGAAATTGTTTAATTTTTAGAGAGAACAAATTATCTACAATAAAATTTAAAGAATAAATTATATATATATATATATATTATACCATATCTCAAAATAATTATATATTCTCACACTTTACATGGATCTACGACTAGTTTATAATAGACAACATACAAATGCAAACTAAACAAGGATTACTGCAACTTAAGCTGCTATGAACTTGAAGGATATGTACAGCATTAATCAACAGAAGGATATAAGTAGTCACCATATTAAAGTTTTCTAGCATTGGCAACTAAACGGAGATACATAGTACCCAAATTTTGAAAATAAAAATAATGTGTTGGTTTTATGTAGACCATACAATTCTAATGGTCAAGTGGGTATTTGGTAATTATAGTGGTTGTTGAGCTCTAAGCGTGGGTTAACCATGGAAAATTTATAGATAGCTTTAGAGTATAGTGAAATGGTGTTTCATCTTCTTACATTCATGGTGGATTTCATCATGAATTTAATAAGTCCCACCATGAATATGAAAGGAGGGAGCATCATTCACCGTGTTTTAGGAATACCTAAGAATTATTCATTATCATGTCTAACTTGTACATGGAATCCTCCTTATTTCTTTTTGGTACATTCAATTTTCCTTTTTAAATCTTGCTTTAGCAATTGACATCATGGTGAGGGCTTAGGGGTAGTGTAAGGGCAAGCAGCTAAGGACAGAGCCAGAAATTTTGGTTTAGTGAGACGAATTACATATTGATACATGAATAAAGAGAAATTCTAAACACATATACATACATACATACATACATTTACACAAACGTGTGTGTGTATATATTGAAAAGAACTTGTCATCTTTATAAACTTTATTAAGCATACACAAATTCCCTACTTTGCAATTGATATAACAAAAAAGAAAAGAATCACCATAATTTTATTGTATTTTTTTTTTTTAGTAGTTTGCAATCACTCCTAGAATTAAATCTCTTCTATTTAGTGTTTTTTTATTGGTATTTTTAATTTTATTAAAAAAAAAACATCTCTCTCTTCTTTTTTTTTTTTTTTTTTGAGCAGTGTACTATCATTCCCTATCATTAAATCTCCCCTATTTAGGGTTTCTTTTTTCATTTAAAATTTTGAGTTTAAATCATGCATTGACGCAAACAATTGGAAACTTAACAACAACAACAACAAAAAGTTTAGTTCCAAATAATAATAAAATATTCAAGAGAAAATTTTTTTATGAGTACAAGCACCCCTAACAACATTAAATCTCCTTTGTATACAATGAATAGTTCTTTCATTTAACATTTTAAGTCTAAATCAAACATTGACAAAAAATTTGAAACTTAACAACAACAACAGAAAGTTTAGTCCTAAATAATTAAAAAAAAAAAAATCTCTAAGAGACTTTTTTTCTCTTTTAATTAAAAAGCTACTCTTTGAACTAAACAACTAAAACTCACCAAATAAGAGAGGAAAAAACTAAAAAAGAGAAACATTATTCTAATATTAATAGTATTTTTTAATTAATAAAATGGACTATTATTACCTGTTATTAACAACTATTTTTGGAGACCACTGATTATGTACGTGCTCAACTCTTTTTTGGGTTAGTTAGCTCCTTTTTTTTTATCATTTTTTTTTTTTGGGGAGGGGGCTACTCTCAATTTTGGGGTCTAATATTAACACAAAAAAAAAAAAAAAACTATAAAATATATACATTCGGAAACTTTTTAAAAATTTTGGTGGCCAAGGCAAAGTGTCCCTTTGCCCAGAGGAAGGAACGACTCTTCATAAGGACATTGGGTCAAGAAATATTTTTAGAAACTTTTTATAGAAAAATAAAAATGAAAATAATTTTTTTGACAACTTTTTATATTTTTCATAAAAGTGGTACAATCTTTTTCTAAAATGATCAATTAACAAATACTCTAAGGGTGTCTATTAACCGAACCCATAAAGATATTACTAAGTAACAAAAGGTGGTGGATAGACTTGAGTATCCCTCGAACCCTTTGTACATAAGGTATGTTTTAATATAACACTATCTCCATCCATGTATAGGTTGTTGGGCCATTAATTATTAAACAAATTAATCTATTAGATGATGGCAATTAAGTTTTTGTAGAGTCCGATTAATGAGTGTCCTTAATGCATTTGTTAATATATCATTTAAAAAAATTTTAATATCACTTTTATGAGAAATATAAAAAATTATTAAAAAAATTAATTACTTTTATTTTAGGGCATCCGTTAACTTTTTTTTTTTTTTTTTCATAAATGTATTACTAAAATGTTGATGTTGTAGAGCCGTTCCTAACGGCCCTCTACAATAGCTTAAGATTTTTTATTTTTTATTTTTTTTGTGAGGAAACACTAGCTTAAGACTTCATTAGACACAATAGCAAATTACATAAGGAAGATTGATGTTGATGCTGAAATGCATGTGTAATAAAATAATACATATATTAGGTCTCTTGAGCGAATATTAAGCATCGTTTTTTCGCAATTTGAAACCTTTTTTTTAGCACGCAATGCTCATTTGATCATTTACAAACTAGATACTTCTAACTAATTATGTTTACAAACTTTACAATTACTTTTCATTAGAAAATGAAGACAATTTATTAAAAAAAAAAAAAAGAAGAAAGAAAAAGAGAAAGAAGAAGAAAACGATGGCCGTTAAGTCTTTAACGCATCACAAGCACAATTCTTCTATAGTTTCACTCTTCCGTCAATAATAGTTGTCAGTTTTTTTACGCATCACCAGTTCTTCTATAGTTTCCGATTGGTTTTCAATTTATTTTTGACTTATCAGCAGAGCACGATGGCCGAGGAAATCGTAAGCAGGGTGATTTCATTTGCTTCTGAGCTGATCGGCAATGCTTGGGGCTGCGAGGAGGAGCTAAGAGGGCTTGGTGTATCATTTACCATGATTCGAGCTGTTTTGACTGATGCCGAGAGAAGACAAGTGAGAGATGAGTCTGTGAAGCTTTGGCTCCAGAAGCTTGAAGATGTTGCTTATGAAGCTGACGATGTGCTGGACGAGTTTGCATACGAGAATCTACGGCAAAAGATAGAAGTTGGAAACCAAAGAAAGAGAAAGGTACGAGACATCTGTTCAACCTCCAATCCCATTTTATTTCGTACCAAGATGGCGAAAAAAATTAAGGCTGTTCAGGAAAAACTAGCAAAAGCAAATGAGTTAGCAAATGGGTTTGGACTTGATAGATTATTGTCAGTAGATTCAAATGTTGAGATTATCCCAACTAGAGAGACAGACTCCTTTCTTGATCATTCAGAAGTTGTAGGAAGGAAAAGTGAAGTTTCAAAAATAGTGAGCTTGCTGACTAGTGCAAGCAATCAACAACTCTCAGTCATTCCTATAGTCGGCATGGCTGGTTTGGGAAAGACAACTTTTGCAAAACTAGTATATAATCATGAGCTAGTAAATAAACATTTTGATAAGACAATTTGGGTATGTGTCTCTGTTGATTTCAATGATAGAAATATTTTAAGAGGGATTCTTGAATCCCTTACCAATAACTCAAGTCCTTTAGGAAGTAAGAATGCAATACTTCAAAACCTTCAAAAAGAGTTGCAGGGGAAAAAATATCTTCTCATCCTTGATGATGTATGGAATGAAGATCCACTAAAATGGGATACATTAAGGGTTTGTTTGTTAGGAATTATGTCAAATACAGGAAACAATATCATTGTTACAACCCGTAGTGACGAGGTGGCAAAAATCATGGAGACAAATCCCCGACATCACTTAGAAAAACTACCCGAGGAAGAATGTTGGTCCATAATCAAGAAGAGAGTATCTTCAATTCCACTAACTCGAGATTTAGAGGATATTGGAAGGGATATTGCCAAAAAATGTGGAGGGGTCCCATTAGCTGCAAAAGTCCTAGGAGGGATGATGTGTCGTAATAAGGAGAAAAGTGAATGGTTAGCACTTCTTAGCAATGAAATTTTGAATTCTCCACTTGGTAGCAATGGAATGTTACCAATATTAAAATTGAGCTTTGATCATCTTCCATTACCATCTCTTAAACAATGTTTTGCGTATTGTTCAATTTTTCCTAAAGATTATGAGATTAATAAGGAAGAATTAATTCAGCTTTGGATGGCTGAAGGGTTCCTTCAACCATCTCTAGGAAGTTGTTTGGAGATGGAGGATATTGGTAACAGGTATTTTGATATCTTATTGGCGAATTCCTTGTTCCAAGATGAGGAAAAGGATGATTATGATAATATTATCATATGCAAGATGCATGATTTGGTGCATGATCTTGCTCTCTCAGTTTCAAAATCTGAGACCCTAATTTTAAATGAGGATTTAGTAGATGGTATCAGCCTTGTACGACGTTTGGTGATCCAGTCTAAAGGCAAAAGTATACCAAGAATTCCATTTTTAAAAGATGGCGTCAAGAAATTGCGTACATTTATTTCAGAAAATGCTGCACTTGGCAACACAATATTAAATTTTGAATGCTTACGTGTTTTAAAATTATATGGAAATAGTATAAAAGAATTGCCAAGTTCAATTGACCTATTAATACATTTGAGACTTCTCAGCATCTCAAGTACCTTCATCAAAGTGTTACCAAAGGCCATCACCAAGCTCTACAATTTGCAAACTTTAAGAGTTGAAGGTTGTAATAATCTCAAAGAGTTTCCAGAAGATCTAAAAAATTTGATTCATTTGAGACATATTCATTTTAATGGTTATAAAAATTGTGCGAACACCTAAAGGCTTAGGGCAGTTGACTTGTCTGCAAACTTTGAAATGTTTCGTTGTGGGTCAAGGCGCAGGTTTTCAGATCGAAGAATTGGGATGCTTAAATCAACTAAAAGGAAAATTAGACATTCGTAGGCTAGAGCACGTGAAAGATAAAGAAGCCTCCAAAAACGCCAAATTAGTAGAAAAGGCCAAAGTATACAAGTTGGGATTTTGCTGGAGTAGGCCCTGGGAAAGAGAAGACAACCACAATAATGATGAAGAGGTGTTGGAAGGACTCCAACCTCACCGATATTTGAAGAGCTTAAAAATTGTTCGTTTTGGAGGGGAGAAATTCCCATCATGGATGTTGACAAGTCATAATGCAAGGGATGGTTTCTTGCTATATGACAATTTGATTAATATCAAATTAATTGGTTGCGAGAAATGTGAGGTTCTTCCCACTCTCGGGCTTCTACCTTGTCTTAGGGATCTTGAAATAAATGGTATGGACAATGTAAGATCAATAGGAACCGAGTTTTACGGCAACTATAATGATGGTGGTTACGACAAAATATTGTTCCCGTGTTTGAAAAGTCTTGCATTGCGGTGGATGCTTAATTTAGTTGAATGGACGGATGCGATGGAGCCAACAACAACGGGAACGGTGTTTCCTTGCCTTAAGAATTTGACCATTCATTACTGTAAGCAACTGAAAAGTGCTCCATGTCATTTTCCTTCTCTTGAGAAATTAGAAATTTGGAAAACCAATAGCACGACATTTGAAAAAATTAGCAGCAAGCTTACCACACTAACGTCCCTCCAAATTTGGGGAATTTCAGAACTTGCTTCTTTGCCAGAGCAGTTATTGAAAAATAATTCGAGTCTTATGTCTTTGAGTATATTGTGTTGTAATGATTTGATATCCCTATCACCACACGGGGATGTATGGGGCTTCTACACTTCTCTTCGGTCACTAGAAATATCAGACTGTGAGAAATTGAGTTATTTGCCGGATGGATTGCACACCCTTCGTTCCCTTGAGAAATTCAGAGTAAGCAATTGTCCTAATCTGAGGTCCTTTCCAAGTATAAAAGGCGTGGCGTTACTTCTTCGAAGTCTGGCGATATCGTGTAGTGATGAAGTTCTACCAACTGGGCTAGAATCATGTACATCTCTATCGTCATTGGCGATAAATGAGTGTCCTAATCTGATTTCAATTCCAAATCTACAGGATTTGCATTCACTTTACTCTTTAACAATTACATCTTGTAAAAGATTGATGGGTTTGCCAGATGGGTTAGACTGCCTCACCCGCTTGAAGGATTTGAGTATTGGTGGGTTTTGTGAGGAGTTGGATGCTTTCCCTAGTCTCAGTTCCATCCAACACGCATCCCTTGAAACACTAAACTTGTATGGATGGGCTAAACTCAACTCTCTCCCAGAAGATATTCAACGATTTACTGCCCTAACAGAACTCTCGATACGTAATTTTGACCAGATGGAAGCTTTGCCTGAGTGGTTGAGCTACCTTTCTTCTCTTCAAAACTTGTATCTTTGGAATTGCATGAACCTGATGTATCTGCCAACAGCAGGAGCCATGCAACACCTCACCAAATTAAGTCTTTATGATTGCCCCAAATTAAAGGACAGGTGTGTGAAGGGAAGCGGAGCAGAGTGGTTCAAAATTTCCCATATTCCAAATTTCCAGATCTTCCGAAAACGGTAATTGGATTAAAGGGCAGTTGTGCATATTGGTCCAAGACAGATCAGAGTGGTAAGTTTTCTCATAAATTTTGTGTTCTTTATTCAGCCATTTAATCATTGACAACCAAGGGTGTGTATATATTAAGGTTTTCCCTATAGAAAATTTAAAATCTAGATAATTAAATTGAGCATTTGAGATTTAAAAAATAAAAAAGTCATCCCACCAAGACTTGACCTCTTAGCATTTGAGATTTCAATATCAAATAAAAGTTCCTTATTCACGATGGGTTCAAATTTTGAAGAACTTGAAGCTTTATACCTTTCCATACATTAATTACAATAAACTAGACTAGTGATTTAGCTCAATAAAATAAATGCCAAATTATTGGATATCAATCCCTGGCCACATACATTAATTAAAATAAACTAAGGAATCTTTTGTGTTTGGTTCATGTTTTACCACAATGTTTCATATGAGAAAGGTTATACAGACTACTAATCATATATTATAATTGTTTTATCTATAGCAATTATGATTGCACAAAGCTGATGAATGTGCTCCCATACAATGCCTCACCACATTATTACATCATCAAGAGGAAGTTTATGTGATATCAGGAAAGGCTGGTGGTAAGTCCATCCAAAACTAACTTTCTACTCTCTCTTCTCTAATACTAGAAATGTTTTTTCATATTACAATAAAATAGAAAAATTTTATTCATAAATTATTTGCTATTTATTCCATAAAATATTTACTTTCTTCAAGTTTTTCACATAATTTGGGCATTATTTGTCTGTAGGAAGACGTGGTAGTATTTCAACCTAGGTCCTATAATGCATGAACAGGTTTGGGTATTTCAACTGTCTAATTCTCTTTCTTGTGAAGGTTTTGTTGTTTTCCTTTTTCTTGCCCTTCCCCCAACATAATATAATGAATGTAAATGGATTTTTTTAAGTATTATGATAATGCTTGCATAAGTGTCATTGAGAAAGTTTTAATTCCCACAAACTTATTAATTGTTATTTTCCCAATATTATATGTTCTTGAGCTTTAGCCAATCATTAGATTTTCTTATACTTTTAACAACTTGATCAATAATTGCTCTCTTTTCTGAAAAAGTTAGAATGCACTGAGCATAATAAACATAATGCAAGAATTTTGAAATACAATTAAGGATCACTAATTACCAAGCACCTATGTCATATTCAAAAATGAATTTTTTTTACTATTTACTGAATTTGTTGATATATTGACAGTAAAATTGGCAGAGTGGTTGGAAAACCTTTTCTCTCTTCAACATTTGGTACTTACTTGGATGCAAGTGGATGCCATGGATTGGCTCACCAATTTGCAACACCTATTCTTTCATAACTGCCTCAAGTTAAATGAACTGCTGAGAGTATCAACCAACTCTGGTCCAATGACAGGGAATGGATTAAACAGGAAGCTGTTTGAAGTTCACACATATATTATCACAACAATGTGTGTGGTCAGTTATCTTAAACTTAATCCTCTTCTCTTCTCTGAAACTCTACTTTAAATCAACTAATTACATTCATAATTTCCCTAATGTCTTCCTTTCTTTGTTTGCTTTCCTCTGATCTTTTTTAATCTATTTCTTATTTATTAATTAAATATATTGCCTTGATGTGCAGGCCAAATTCTATTATATTCAGTTGGAAGAACAGTTAATTAATTTTATGGAGATTAATAGAAGTTCATCAAAGGTGGTAAGTTTTTCTCACAACTTCTTTTTTATTAAGTATTTTTTTCAATCCAAATAATATACTATTCATTCCAAAGATCCCCTCTTCACTATCACTTTTTCTTCAACATTCTCTAACTTTTTACTTAGAAAAAGACAATGAAAAATTTTTCCAAATATTTTTATGAAATTATTTTGGCATGACTAGTGCTGGTTGTATTCTATTAGTCAACTGGGCCAAGAACACATGAAATCTCATTTTGTTCATATCCCAACAATTGAGACCTCCATTTTGTAATAATGCAATACAATTTAGTCTTGAAGGTAACTAAACTTAGCAAATCATCACCAACCTCATTTTCTTTCTTTGTTTTTTCTAACTAAAATTGTTGACATGTTTTGTCTCTCTTATGAATCCAGCAAAATTTTGTGTTCTTTATTCAGCCATTTAATCATTGACAACCAAGGGTGTGTATATATTAAACTTACTAAAATCTAGCTAATTAAATTGAGCATTTGGGATTTTTTTTTTTTAAAAAAAAGGTCTTACTCAATGCACAAAGCTCCCACTTTTTGTGATTCCCAAACTCGAACTCATGACCTATCGCTTTTGGTGAAAGGCACTTGCCTTCCCACCAAGACTCAACCTCTTAGCATTTGAGATTTCAATATCATATAAAGTTCCTTATTCATGATGGGTTCAAATTTTGAAGAACTTGAAGCTTTATACTCTTCCATACGTTAATTACAATAAACTAGACTAGTGATTTAGCTCAATATAATAATGCCAAATTATTGGATATTAATCCCAGGCCACAGACATTAATAACAATAAACTAAGGAATCATTTGTGCTTGGTTCATGTGCTATGTTCCGCAATGTTTTCATTTGAGAAGGTTATTCAGAATATTAATTATATATTTTAATCGTTTTATCTATTGCTGATGGCCCTAGGGGAAGATTCTATTTTGGAGCAGCATATGGGAATTATGTTATTGCACAAAGCTGAAGTACCCAATGCCTCACCACATTACTACATCATCAAGAGGAAGGATGTGGCAAATGTAACTCAGGTTTTCTAGTAGCATCTTGAAGTTTATGTGATATCAGGATGTGGCAATTTGATATTTCTTACATAACATTTTACATTCTTCAAGTTTTTCACATAATTTGGGCATAATTTTTCTGTAGGAAGACATGGTACTTTCAACTTAGGTCCTCTAATGTGCGAACATGTTTGGGTACTTCAGCTGTCTAATTCTCTTTCTTGTGAAGGTTTTGTTATTTTCTTTTTTCTTGCCCTTCCCCAACATAATAGAATGCATAAAAATGGGTTTTTAATTTTATTTTAGAAGTATCATAATAATGCTTGCATAAGTGTCCTCGAGAAAGTTTTAATTCCCACAAAATTATTTTTATTTTCCCAATATTATATGTTCTAGAGCTTTAGCCAATCATTAGGTTTTCTTATATACTTTTAATAACTTGATCAATAATTGCTCTCTTTTCTGAAAAAGTTAGAATGCACTGAGCATGATAAACATAATGCTAGAATTTTGAAATACAATTAAGGATCAGTAATTACCAAGCACCTATGTCATATTCAAAAATGAAAAATAAACTCTTTACATCAATACTTTCCTTAATGTGCTCTTCTTGATGAAGGCAAAGGCAGGGAAAAGATGGAATATGAGATTTCTTGCTGAACTTAGTCAGGGCATTAAGGATAGGAACCATTCATCTTCTTCCCCTACTTATTATAAATTCCTGCAAAAGTTTATGGTGAGTAAAATGTCATTTCATCTTTTTTATATTGATACCTATTTATATCATCAGTTGGAGTCACTAAATGTTGATGATGTTGGAACCTTTCTAGAGTGGTGGGTGATGTAGAGCAAAGCTCGTTAGAAGTTAGTGGGAGGGAAATTCAAGAAGTGGAAAAGTACTATTAGAAGTCATCGGAGATCACGGCAAAATTGCTTGAAATTTGGTGACATGAAGGGAAATGGTGCTGGGAGTAAAACTCATAGCCTTCGGCCACGATTGAACATGCTTTTCGGGTAAATTCTTTCGTAAAGCCCTTTAAATTTATGAATTCAAGGAACCCTCCGTGGATTTGAGGTTCTCATGCAAGAGCTAACGTGTTTAATTTCTTTTCATTCAGAAAGTAATGTGTTTGTTTTCTTGTAGCTTCTGCAATAATAGTGGGGCAGCTTCATATCTTTTCAAGAAATGAAACCCAAGAACAAGAATGCACTACCTTCCAGTAAAGAGAGGTGCGATCCCTCTCAATTGAAACCTAAGTGGAAGATTTGACCATGGTTGAGGATTTATTTTAACTTATAATCTTGTGAAGCCTTAGATTACAGACAAAGAATCGGTCATAATCCAGAAATCACAAAAGGCGGACTTACAAATTGATTCCAGTGCTTTTTTTTTTCTTTTCCTCTCACTAAAATTTGTGAGTTCTCTTCTTCTCTTCTATTGTTTCTCTTCCAAAAAATTTTATTATCAATATTTTTTTTCCTATTCTCAACTTTGTATACTATTCACTAAAATTGTTATTCTTTTCAAATTCAGTGTTTCTTTATATTTCAGGGGAAAATTCATTGCAATAGGGAGTGTTGATGACCATGTTCATGTTATATGGAATTCTTCAGAATCATGTACACATTTCTTAATTTGCTCTTTTCCATGTTTTTCATTTTGGAACTTTTTTCTTTTCCATTTCTAATGACATACATGGATTTATTCCTGGATTAAGAAAAGTTCACATCTATATGGTTAAAATGATATGGGTGGTAAGTTTTCTCAAAATTAATCTTCTTTACTCAACTCTCCTTTAAATCAACCAATTATATTTGTAATTACAGTAATCTCTTCCTTTCTCTGTTCAATTTCTCCTAATCTTTTTTGTTTTACTTCTTATTTTGTCAATTAAATGTATTGCCTTGATGTGTAGGCACTACTCTCTGACAAATTATCCATTATGTTCAGCTGCAGGAACAATTACTTCACTTTATGGAGTTTAATGAAAGTTTGTTAAAGTTGGTACGTTTTCCCAAATATTCTCTTCTAATTTATAAAGTATTTATTCAATCCCCCCCCCAAAAAAAAAAAAAAAAACTATTCATGCCATTGATCCCCTCTTCCCTATCTCTTTTCCTTTCCTACAACGTTTACTAACCTGTTATAGCGCAAAAGCAAAAGAAAAATTGTCAATTCAATATAATTTTAATGACTTTTGCATGATTAGTGTTGGCGGTAGTCTATCAGCAACTAGGGTAAGAAATCATGAAATCTAATATTGCTTAAACTCCTACAATTAAGACCATATTGTAATGATGCAATTCAATAACTGTGAAGGTAACTAATTTAGGCAAGTTATCACCAGCCTCCTCTTTTTCCTTTGTTGTTTCTTTCTAAAATCATTGATGAGTTTACTCTCTCTAATGAATCTAGCAACATCAGCTGTTATTTATTTAGCTATTCAATCATAGAGAACATAGGGTGTATCCATTAAGCGGTTCCATATAGAAACTTTATAGTCGAGCTCATTAAATTAGGCATTTGAGATTTTCAGATCGTATAGAAGTTCCTCATACTCATAAGAGGTTTAGGATTTCTTCAGTTTAAAGAGGGAACTTATTATTCTTTTGCTTGATTGTAGAGTGATACTTATGGTGGAATTTTTCTACACAGGCTTTTCCCCATTTTCTGAATGCTTGGGTAGGTCTGTTTTTCATGATTGGTTCAAATTTTGAAGAACTTAAGTTTTTATACTTTGTGCTCAACATACAGCTGGAGCAAGAGAAATATGGCAAGCTTCAATGACCCATATTGCCCCAGAAGGTGGCTACTTTGTTTTATCTGCATACCAATTATGCAGAAGGGAAAACTGTATGTTTTCACCAGAACGTATTTCTGGAGGTTCAAATGGTGATATATCCATTGATACAATCTTATGCAGTGCTGGTAGTGTTACTGTATCACCTTCTGGCCAGGACCATTCTGCTGATCGTGTACTTGCATGACTGTTAACAATATGGAACTAGCCAAAACTAAAGAGTAAAGACATCTTTTTATGGAGGATTGATTGACCAAAGTTGCCTGTCAAATCTGGAAAAAAAAAAATATTGTTCAGTCTTTGATGTCCCAAATCTTGGACTGATTGTTAGAGCAAAGCTAGAGTTTAGAGGAATTGGGCGTTGAGTGTGACCAAACTCTGTCAAGTTGACTCCATATATGCCCAACCTAATGGTAGAAGTTCTTGATTAGCTGTAATGGTGAATTAGCTGTGTAAAAAATTGAGTTATGGAATTAACTTCTCCTAGTCATATACAACTTATTAGGCTTTGTATATCATTTTGTGATGTTTAGAGATGTACAATGGCTGGGTAGCCACGATTCATCAAACACGTTTGAAGAAATCAAACGTTTTGTATAGATATAGCCTGTACAGTTTATGAATATGTTTCCTGGAATATTTTCAATTGCTGTGATGAACTTTCATATGTATACTAAAATATTGTATTTTTTCCCCTACTTTTTTGGATTTTGGCCTTTTTGCGTTTCGATAAATTATATTAGGTTTTCCCCCTTCTTGGACAGGTATCTGGAAGGGTGCTTATGAATGCTAGGCTACAATAATTCCAAAAAAGGGAAAAGTGTAACGTGTTGATTAAGATAAAAATTTGTAATAATTGAGGTGAAAATTATTCAAGCATAATTTCCCATGTTCACACATGTTTACATTTTCAGTAATTGCATGTGAATATGAGAAATTCAAACTTGGCAATGAGTTGGGTCGAATTAGGTTCCAGTTTTGCAACCCATTATTTTCGAAATGGTAGAAATCCCATTAAGATGCCTAAATTTTCAAAATTCGAATCGTATTGTGCGTGGCTTGATTTTTAATATTTGTATATCACATATAATATCATGTTTTTTTTATCGACTTACAATACTTACAATCAAATTGGCCACGCTAAAAAGTTTTGTTTTAGTTTTGGTCTCATTAGCCCTAGAGATAAAATCTAATAATAATATAAGGATACAGATGAGACAATCGAACGAAATAATTAAAGAGAAACTCCATAAATAAAATTAAAGAGAAAGAAGAAAACATAATGATCCCCATTCCCCACCCAAAAAAAAAAAAAAAAAAAAAAGATATATTTTTTAGTTGTTGGACAAGATTAGGCCTAATCTCTTAAATTTACACTGGCCCAAAATAAAGTTACATTCTTGTATGGATTAGACATTTAGATTATACATACTAATACAGAATTTGTGTATGGAAATGTATCAATTCAGCTACTAGGACATTGACAATACAATTCTTACCATATAGACAGATGTATCCAATGATACACGATCATCCCAAGTCCAAACTACACCAATACAAAACTAACAACCGTGCACAAAAAGACATCTCAACTAATAGATGATATATCACAATATAATACAACTTGCAACGATTTAGATCAAATAATTAAAACATATTCAATAAAAAAAAAAAAGAGAAGATGGTCTAAAAAACTTGCATAAAAAAAATTGCCAACACATTTGTATCCAAAGGAGCAATTTCCTGGAAGATGGCAAGAGATAGTGCAGAAAGTGCTGGATGCACGTTGTACTATATCATGACCTCAGTACACACTAATCTTATTATTTGATAAAATGGGAATCAACGGTTAATTTGCTTGATTAACAATATATTAGCGTATTAACAAATTTTTTTTTGTCTTCATTAGAAAATTCAAAATTGATGACTATTAAGAAACTCTTTGGAAAAATTTTATTGTTTGATATGAACAATGATTTTTCAACCACCTAAATAAACAAAAAGGTATGATCTCTATCAAATTAAAATCATCGATTTTAAATATGGCATTACGTTATGTTTGTTTGCTAGTAAGTAACTTCCAAATAGAAAATGACTTCAATGAAAGACTTGTTTTGTTTTGTTTTTTGAAAATTACTTGTTTTTATTGATAGGCACAAACAAATATTGTAGCAGAGAGTAGCCGAAAGCTAAAAGGAGTGACTTATAATTAAATTTAGTTACAAAATTGGTTATAGTCTTAAGGTTATTCAATAATCTTTTTATTGGAGGTGAATTTTGACAAATTCACTGTTGGATTACATCTTCTTCTTATATCTTTTATGCTTACAAAATTTATAGAAAATTAAAGATCAACAGCTATGTCATTAATAAATTGTTTAAATTGCAAAAATTATGTAATTTAAAATTATGTATAAAATATAAGCTTATAGATTCTATAGTAAATAATATTCGATTGACACAAAATTTGATATGTGTATTAAGAGCATAAAAAAAATGTAATTCAACGGTTAGATTTTTAAAATATGTAGTAATGTTTATTTTATTGAGTAAGGTTGTAACTTTAGGCTACAATTAGTTTTGCAGTTAAACTTTATCCTTAAAAAAAAATCATCATTATTTTATTTTATATATATATTTTTATCTTTCTTATTTTTTTGAGTAGTGTACAATCACCCAATAGCATTAGAGATTAAATTCTATGAGGACGCGGTGTAAAACCCATGTTTTACCTCTTCAATCCCAACATGTCACATCATCTTATCACATATTTAAGAATAAACACAATCACACTCAATCAATTCTAATACCCATATATAAATCCAACCAAATTAAGAATTTATTGAGATGTTATTAGGTGTGATAGGATGTATTGAATTTTAAGTAAAATGCTGACGTGGTAATCACTTATTGGATGGTGTAAAACATGAGTTTTACACCCCATCCTTATAGAATTTAATCTCATAGCATTCAATCTCCTCTATTTAGTTTTTTTTTTGTTATTTTTTTTTAATAAAAAAAATCCGCCTTTTTCTTTTTTGAGTAGTGTACTATATTATTCCCTAACATTAAATCCCCTCTATTTGTTTTTTTTTTTTTTCATTTAATATTTTGAGTTTAAATCAAGCAATGGCAAATAGTTGTAAACTTAACTACAACAACAAAACGCTTAGTTCCAAATTAAAAAAAAAAAAAAATTCTTCTAGTTAAAATTGTTTTTTGAGTAATATCACCCCCTAAAATAACATTAAATCTCATTTTTGTATGGTTCTTTCATTTAACATTTTAAGTCTAAATCAAACATTGACAAACAATTTGAAACTTAACAATAACAAAAAAAAAATTTAGTCCCAAATAATAATAATAAAATCTCCAAGAGAATTTTTTTTATGAAAAAAAAGGTTTAAAAACCTACTCTTTGAATTAAACAACTAAACTCATCAAATAAGAGAGGAAAAAACTAAAAAGGAGAAACATTATTCTAGTAGTATTTTTATTTATTAAAAAAGTGGACTATTATTACTTGTTATTAACAACAATTTTTGGAGACCACTGATTAATTAGCTGCTCAATTCTTTTTTTTTTTTAAGGGAGGGGGAAATCTCAATTTTGGGGTCTAATATTTTTTTTAATAATTAAAAAAAACTATAAAATATATACATTCGGAAACTTTTTAAAAATTTTGGTGACGAGTCGCATAACTTTTGTGCAAAAGGTATATATAGTTATTGTTAGGTAACAAACGGTGGTGGAACAACTTTAGTATCCCTCGAACCCCTTTGTGCATAAGGTATGTTCCAATATAACAGTCTCCATGTATAGGTTATTGGGCCATTAAACAAATTAATCTATGACAACTAAGCTTTTGATAAGGTTTAAAATGAGAAGATGGTCTAAAATATTTACATAATAAAAAATGGGAATCAACGCGGTTTGCTTAATTAACAATATATTAGCCTATTAACAAATCTGCAAGTGGTAGAATAAATAAAATATGTTCTTGATAAAATATAATAACAATATGTCAGCATATTAACAACTTTTTTTTTTTTTTTTTGTCTTCATTAGAAAATTCAAAATTGATGACTATTAAGAAACGTCTCTTTGGAAAAATGTTATTGTTTGATATGAACAATGATTGTTCAACCAACTAAATAAACAAAAATTATGATCTCTATCAACTTAAAATCATCAATTTTAAATATGGCATTAGGTTATGTTTGTTTGCTAGTAAGAAATTTCCAAATAGAAAATGACTTCAATGAAAGACTTGTTTTGTTTTGTTTTTGAAAATTACTTGTTTTTATTGATGGGCATGGTATAAACAAATATTGTAGTAGAGAGTCGGCCAAAGCTAGTAGGAGTGAATAATAATTAAAAAAAAAATCACCATTATTTTATTGTATATATATTTTTATATCTGACTTATTTTTTTAAGTAGTGTACAATCACCCACTAGCATTAAATCTCCTCTATTTAGCTTTTTCTTATTGTTATTTTATTTATGAAAAAAAATCTGGCCTTTTCTTTTTTGAGCAGTGTACTATATTATTCCCTAACATTAAATCTCCTCTATTTAGGTTTTTTTTTTTTTTTCATATAATATTTTGAGTTTAAATCAAGCAGTGGTAAAGAGTTGTAAACTTGACAACAACAACAAAACGCAGCCTTAGTTCCAAATTAAAAAAAAAAAAAAAAAATCTTCTAGTTAAAATTGCTTTCTGAGTAATATTGCCCCCTAATAACATTAAATCTCCTTTGTATGGTTCTTTCATTTAACATTTTAATTCTAAATCAAACATTGACAAACAATTTGAAACTTAAAAATAACAATAAAAAGTTTAGTCCCAAATAATAATAATAATAATAATAAAATCTCCAAGAGAATTTTTTTTTTTTTATAAAAACAAAAGTTTAAAAAATCTACTCTTTGAATTAAACAACTAAAACTCACCAAATAAGAGAGGAAAATACTAAAAAGGAGAAACATTATTCTAGTAGTATTTTTATTTATTAAAAAAATGGACTATCATTACTTGTTATTGACAACAATTTTTGGAGACCACTGATTAGGTGCTCAATTATTATTATTATTATTATTGGTGGCTGAGGGGGGAACTCTCAATTTTGGGGTTTAATAATTTTTTTAATAAAAAAAATTATAAAAATATATACATTCGGAAACTTTTTAAAAATTTTGGTGGCCAAGGCATAGTGTTCCTCTACCCTGAGGAAGGGGACGAGTTGCATAACTTTTGTGCAAAAGGTATATATAGATATTACTAGGTAACATTAATAAGTGGTGGAATGACTTCATGAGTATTCCTCAGAACCCCTTTGTACATAAAAGTATGTTCCATTATAACACTATCTCCTTGTATAGGTTATTGGGCCATTAAACAAATTAATCTGTGACAACTAAGCTTTCGATAAGGTTTATAAGTGTATTACTAAAAAGTTGATATTGTAGAGCTGTTCCTAACGACTCTCTACACTAGCTTAAGACTTCATTAAAAAGTTTTTTTAATACTAATGCTTGCCTAAAAGTCCTGGAAAAAGTTTGCCAACATTTAGAATGCCGTTGCGCATCAACCAAGAATCATGTTTTTCTCTTATAATTTCAACAACTGATCCAATAATTTTTCTTTTCCAATGTCAATGGTACTTTACAAAGCCTCCATTTTGGAACCTAATCTTCTTTGGTTTACCGGAGCAGTTCACCAACTTTGACACCTTATTATATTTAAAAAAAAAAAAAAAACACAACGACAACAACCATGCATGCAGAAAAAGATATCTCAACTAATAGATAATATATCGCAAAATAATACAACTTGCAACTATTTAGATCAAGTAATTTAAACAAATTACCATAAAAAATGAGAAGATGATCTAGAATATTTACATAAAAAATTGCCAACGAATTTGTTTCCAAGAGGAGTCTGCCAAACGAGCAATTTCTTGGAAGATGGCAAGAGATAGTTCAGAAAGTGCTAGAATACATATTATTGGAAAGAATTCTGTCTTCATTAGAAAATACAAAATTGATGACCATTAAGAAAGTCTTTGAAAAAAATTTATTGATTGATATGAACAATGACTATTCAACCACCTAAATAAATAAATGGTATGATCTCTATCAACTTAAAATTATCAATTATTAGTATGGTATCAGAAAAGAATATTCTTTGAAACATAGGTTTCTTTTCTTTCTTTCTTTCTTTTTTCCTGAATAAACTTAGGTTATGTTTGTTTGATAGAAAGTGACTTCCAAATAGAAAAGGACTTCAATGAAAGACTTCTTTTGGTTTGTTTTTTTGAAAATTACATGTTTTTATTGATGGCATGGTAGCATATAAATTTTTTTTTTTTTTTAAATTCAACTTTCTGATTTTAAACATTAATTGATGTAAAATGACAGAGAATTGAGGAATGCTAAAATTCTCATTAACTGAATTGATATTACAAAATGAGTCGATCAAAATAATTACCAACTAAAGCTACTTATATACAATCACAAAACAGAGCATTGCTTCAAGCTAAATAGCTAACTGCTTTTCAACTAACTAACCAATTGCAACTTGACAGCTGTCTTCTTCTCTAACTAAATTCTGTGTTTCCTTTGCACGTGTGGCTTGTGTGAGTTCATTAATCAAAACTCCCCATTTTAAGCTTCTTCTTGTCTTTGTCGTTTCACTCTTCAATCTTTCTTTTCTTCTATCGTTTTCAGTCCTTTTTGCTTCTGTCGTTTTAATGCTTTTGTCTTCAACACTCCCCCTCAAGTCCAGAGTGTTAGGCTCTGAGACTTGAACTAAGGAAGCTACCTGTAATTGCTTAGATTGCTCCTTTAAGAGCTTAGGTTGAAAAATGTCTTTCAATCCCAGTTTCTTTGACAATCTCACAAAGGATGAAAAACCCAAAGCTTTAGTAAAGATGTCTGCAACTTGAGAATTTGTAGCAACATGGAAAGTCTTAATCATTCCCTCTAAAATCTTATCTCTCACTAAATGGCAGTCAACTTCAATGTGCTTGGTTCTTTCATGAAAAACTGGGTTTGCTGTTATGTATAATGCAGCCTGATTGTCACAAAATAGCATAGCTGGTCTTGAATGCTCAATCCTCAAGTCCTTCAACAATTGCAAAACCCAAGTGATTTCATAAGCTACACTTGCCATGGCCCTATACTCAACTTCAGCTGAAGACCTTAAAACAACTCCTTGTTTCTTTGATCTCTAAGAAATCAAGGAATCTCCCAAATACACTGCACAGCCAGTGAGAGACCTTTTTGTATTTGGGCATCCAGCCCAATCCACATCACAAAAAGACTTGATATGCAACTCTGTGTTGCTTGGGAAGAATATGCCTTTACCTGGTGATCCTTTAATGAATTGGAGCACCCTGTGAGCTACCTGTAAGTGTGGTTCTCTTGGCTGTGAAACAAACTGGCTCAACCTATGCACCACATAAGTTAAGTCAGGTCTTGTAAAGGTAAGGTATAAAAGTCTTCCAATTGGTCTTCTATACTAACCTGGTTCCTCCAATAACTTGCCTTCATACTTGGATAACCTCAAGTTTTGTTCCATGGGAAACTTAACAGGTTTGCTGCCAAGAAAACCAGTGTCCTTGAGTATTTCCAAAGCATACTGTCTTTGGTTAAGACTGATTCCTTCATCAGTCCTAGCTGCTTCTAATCCCAGAAAATACCTCAATGAGCCTAGATCCTTCAAACCAAACTTAGCATTAAGAACTTTCTTCAAATTGTTGACACAATCAACATTGTTTCCTGTCAAGAGTATATCATCAACATATACCAATAAAACTGTGAATGAAGCTCCTTGTGTATGAGTGAATAAGGAGTAGTCAGACTTGGATTGGACAAACCCCATTGGTAGAATAGTTGAGGAAAACTTCTCAAACCATTGTCTGGATGCTTGTTTGAGACCATAGAGACTCTTATTTAGTTTTCAAACCAAATGATGCTCCTCCTTGCTGTGAAAGCCAGGTGGTAAACACATGTAAACATCCTCAAGCAACTCACTATGAAGAAATGCATTATTCACATCCATTTGATAAAGAAACCACCCTTTCACAATAGCCAATGACAAAACAATCCTAATGGAGACTGATTTTGCAACTAGAGAGAAAATTTCTGAGTAGTCCAACCCATGCTTTTGAGTGGAACGCTTGGCAACAAGCCTAGCCTTATACCTCTCAATGGTACCATCAGGTAAGTATATAACTCTATAAACCCACTTGCAGCCAATGGCAGACTTACCAGGAGGAAAAGGGGTTAAAGTCCAAGTATTATTCACCTCTAATGCCTCAATTTCCTTGTCCATGGCAGCTCTCCACTCAGGAAATTGAACTGCCTGTTGAAAAGAGATAGGTTCTGATGGAGTAGAAGAGACAGCCATGACAAAGGAATGAAAGGTAGGTCCAAGATGGGAGTAATTCAATTGGTCTGAAAGAGCATAAGGCATACCAGAACTAGGTTTGGTACTAGTAAATTTACAAGAGTAATCAGACAAGTATGAAGGAGGTTTGTGGGATCTAGTGGACCTCCTGAGGGGAATAAGGGAATTGGAAGCACATGGAAAAGGATTAGATGACTGGGAAGCAAGAGTGGAATTTGTAACAACAATAGGATCATCAAAAGAAGAATCTATAGAAAATGGTTCTGCAGAAACATGTTCTAGTGAAGGGTTTGGAATAGCAAGAATGGGAAGTGAACCAAGGTTAGATGGAGTGATGGAGGAAGGGTAGGGAACAAGGTCAGAATTAACACAATCAATAGAAGCATGAGGGAAAACAAAATCATCCAAAAATGAAGTGGAAGGTTGATAACACTCAGCATAAGGAAAAATGGTTTCATAAAAGACAATGTCTCGAGAAATGTAGACTGAATTAGACTGAATATCAAGGACTTTGTAACCCTTAATGCCACGAGGATAGCCAAGAAACACATTTTATGGCCCTAGGTGCAAACTTGTGCCTATTGGGAGATAAAGTAGAAATGAAACACAAACAACCAAAATTTCTTAAATGGTTATAAGAAGGAGCAGAATTAAAAAGAAATTCATAGGGACTTTTATTGCCTAAAGCTTTAGAAGGAATCCTGTTAATGAGATGAACTGCTGTTAAGATGCAGTCACCCTAAAAACACAAAGGAAGTTTAGACTGAAACTTCAATGCCCTTGCAACATTGAGGATGTGTTGATGCTTCCTCTCAGCAATGCCATTCTGCTGAGGAGTATCAACACATGAGAGCTGATGCAAAATACCATTAGAATGAAAAAATTCTTTTAAGAAAAACTCTGTGCCATTGTCACTTCTAATGGTTTTGATTTTGCAATCAAATTGAGTAGAAACCATTGTTGCAAATTTAGGAAAAAGAGATTGAGTTTCAAATTTATGTTTAAGCAAATAGACCCATGTGCATCTAGTAAAGTCATCCACAATAGTAAAAAAAAATACTTGTAACCATCAATAGTAGTAGTGGAAAAGGGACCCCATAGATCACAATGACTCAATTCAAAAGGTTTAGCAGTTACATGAGTATCAGAGGGAAAAGATAGCCTTTTCTGTTTTGCAAAATGGCAAACATCACAGCAAGATGCCTTATTAGTAATATCAATATCTACAAATTGCTTCAACAATTGAAGTTTAGTCAAAGAAGGGTGACCTAATCTAGAATGCCACAAATCTGAAGAAGAAATGTGACTGACATTGGAGGTAAGAGCAGCTGAACTTAAAGGATGAATAGAAGCTTGCAACAAGTACAAACCATTGCTTTCCTTACCCAGACCAATCATGCTCCATTGAGTAAGGTCTTGGATGAAACACCAATCACCAAGAAAAATAAGGCAACAAAGTTTGGTTTGAGTAAGTTTGCTAACAGAAATAAGATTGAAACTGAAGGAAGGAACACATAAAACATTTGTGAGTGTGAGTGTGGAAGAAATTTGCAAAGTACCAATGTGTGTTACAACAGTCTTTTCCCCATTTGGCAAATAGACACAAGAATGGACTATAGAAGTGATTGTGGTCAATTGAGACACTGAGTGCACCGTGTGATCAGTGGCCCTAGTGTCAGTGATCCAAGAATTAGACTTAAAACATTGCCTATCAATGACTTAAGCTGAAAAAATGGAATGAGAGAAATTGGGGGGAATCCAAAAGGGATTACCTGAGAAGTTGGAAGAAGATGATGAAGTAGAAGTAGCTATAGGAGATGGAAGAGCAGGTGCCATCACTGATGCAACCTGTGAAGTAGTTTGAGCACCAATACCAATTGGAGTACCAAAACCTGAACTTGATGCATTATGTACCTTCAGAAAATTGAGAAGCTGTTCACATTGAACTTGAGAGATTGGACATTGAGGTTGAGTGGTTTGTTGGCAAGCCTGAAAACCAAAACCACCAGGAAAACCACCAAAGCCTGACTGTGAAACACCAAAAGGAGTTTGAAAGCCAATGTTAGGCTGAGTAACATCACCAGACTGAGCATTAGAAGGACCATCAAAACCAAAACCTCCTGTGATTTGATTGGCCATAGCCTTAGTCCCACCTTTTGGCTTATACCCTGGGGGATATCCATGAAGCTTGTAGCATTTATCAGCAATGTGACCAGTGAAACCACAGTAAGTACAGACTGGTCTCTCCTTCTTAGAATTGCCTCCTTTTCCTCCATTGTTTCGAGCATGACCTTGATTGCCTTGAAAAGATCTAGTACCATTCACATACATAGCAACAGGATCCAATTGCTGAACCACATTGATAGTGTTGCCTATGCTTCTCCTCTTCTCTTCTTGCAAAATCAATGAACACACCTTGCTAAGAGAAGGAAAAGGCTCAATTAGCAAGATTTTCCCAATCAGAGTGCCATAACTGTCATTCAAGCCCATTAAAAAACGGAAAACATGTTCTTTATGCTGTGCATCTAGCTAAGATGACTTAGAACCACAAACACAAGGACAATTACAAACTATGAAAGGCTGATTGTTCACAAATTCATCCCATAAAGTCTTGAATTTGGTAAAATAGGAACTCACTGAGAGTGATCCTTGAACCAAATGTGAAATCTCCTTTTGAAGCTCAAACAATCTTGGAGTGTTGTCCTGAGATAACCTGTTCTTGAGATCAATCCACAAGTCTTTTGCAGAATTGATGTAAATCACACTAGCCTTAAGATCAGGACTGAGTGAATTAGTCAGCCATGAAAGGATCGTAGTGTTACACTTGTTCCAAGAATTGAACAAAGGTGAAGTTGGATCTGATTCTAAAATTGAACCATTAACAATTCCAAACTTGTTTCTGGAACTCAAAGCTAGAAACACAGATTTCGCCCAAGTCATGTAATTCTCAGGACCAGTGAGAGGTTGAGATGAGAGAATTAAACCAGGATTTTCATTTGCTGGTAAGAAAAAGGGGTTATTAGCAGATTCATCTACCATAGCTGCACTTGCAGTTGGTGCAGATGAAGAAGAAGGTGCACTTGACGAATCTGAAGTCATGAGCAACTAAGAAAATGAAGAAAACGAAGAAAATCAAAACAAAATTTCTGTTTGGCAAGAGAGAAAATGAGAGAAAATACGCTCGGTACCATGTAAAATTATAGAGAATTGAGGAATGCTAAAATTCTCATTAACTGAATTGATATTACAAAATGAGTCGATCAAAATAATTACCAACTAAAGCTACTTATATACAATCACAAAACAGAGCATTGCTTCAAGTGTGTAAATAGCTAACTGCTTTTCAACTAACTAACCAATTGCAACTTGACAGCTGTCTTCTTCTCTAACTGAATTCTGTGTTTCCTTTGCACGTGTGGCTTGTGTGAGTTCATTAATCAAAACTCCCTGTTTTAAGCTTCTTCTTGTCTTTGTCGTTTCACTCTTCAATCTTTCTTTTCTTCTGTCGTTTTCAGTCCTTTTTGCTTTTGTCGTTTTAATGCTTTTGTCTTCAACAATTGACTATGCTAGTTTATATTGAAGAGGTGATCAGTAAAGGAAACTAAATGTAGCAACTAGCTTGAAGTCCTACCAAGAGAAATTGGAGCAGAGAGTAGCCGAAAGCTAATATGAGTGACTTATGATTAAACTAAGGTGGAAGATGGGAAAAAAATAATAATAAAGGCCTTCATCATCTAACAACAATATATGCAACAAGCCAAAGACCGGTCACCAACCACTATGCTTCTCTTGGTTCTGAATAAAATTTTGAGTTAAACTATAAATAGCAGAGTGGTTTTCTTGCAAATTTAAACCATCTCAAAACAAATTCACTATGGTATATGAAGTATGAACAACAGAAACAAAGGATGCCTAAAACAAGCTAGGCAGCAAGAGATTCAGGGTCAGTTTGGATACCGCTTATTGGTGAAAACTGAAAACTGAAAACACTATAGCAAAATAATTTTTAAATGTGTGAATAGTACCGTGAGACCCAATTTTGAAGAAAAATTTGCTGAATTAGACAACTTGTGGGTCCTATGAACAGTGCACCGGTCCCAGTGCTGAAAAAGCCAAAACGCAGACGCACCCCTTTATTAGCTGTATCCAAACGGGTACTCAATCACTGCACTGACATTTGACACCAACCCAAACAAGAGCGCTCATTGAAACCAAAAAAATTTCAATGGTAACACCAACTAAAATTGAATAATAACTAGTAACAGTAAGAAACAAGCCAATCCTTTGAAGCACCATTATTTTCTTAATGAAATCATTACCATACTAATTTTGCAACTGCACATTGATTTATTCTTCTGTTTGCTCCAATGCGATGCCCATCCAGACATGCAACAATACCTACCTAGAAGATTAAAAGACATCATTAATAGCCTGTGAATGTATATTTTCATATGCGGTCTTAGAATTTTTGTTTTCGAGTAATTTTAGTACCATATAAAAGGTCACAACTTTTACCACAACTATTTTACCTAGCAAACTGTGATTGATTGCATGTCACTTTCACATGAATCTACTAGTTTTTTTCTATCACTTACAGTTTGTCACATGGAGTTATGGTTTATTTTTTGGTATTAGAATTTTTGTTTTCATAGGTCTATACAAAACTAAATTAAGTGGGTCGCACCAAGCATAGGTCAGATGTTTATCTACAAAAGAGTACCTTAAAACAAGTGTAAAGCGTTGATTGACCTAAACACAAATGTGGTTAAAATTTGTACTAAATGAGATGAAATTATTGAAGCTTGAATGTGAACAAGAGAAATAATGAAATATAGACTTGATCGAATTTGGATCAAGATTGGGTTCAGATCAAAAGTATCTAAATTTAAACAAGTCACTATTTTTTTTTAGATCTATGAAAAATCAACATAAAAGTTTGGATTAACCTATATGAGCCCTCTGTTTTTTACCTAAATGTTAAAAATACTTTAACCAACTAATTAGTAACACGAGAATTGATAAAAATAAAACATTAAAAATTAGACAATACATATCAATACAGTAATTTAATATGATTCCTACAATACACACAAGTATTGAACATCATTGCTTAAGAGAGTGTTTTGTGTACAGTGTAACTTGCTTCATCCTCCCTTAAAAGTTATCATGGCTTTTGAGTAGAGTTTATAATGTGCCTTTGTATTAAAACTCATTTCCTTCTCCCTTGTGTGTGTGTGTGTTTGTTTCTCCAAAAAATAAAATAAAATACAAAAATGACAACCATGCACAAAACCATATCTCAATTAATAGATAATATTACAAGGTAATACAGCTTAATTAAAACTATTTAGATCAATTAATTTCAATAAAAATGAGAAGAATTTTTAAAAGTTTGATAGATACAATTATGGAGGGGAATTGGATCTTAAATGCCTCTATTGGAAGTATCGGTCAAAAAAAATTAAATTAATTGAGAAGATGATCTAAAATATTCAAATACAAAATTGCCAACTAACTTTTATTAAGTACTACGAGAAATTGTATTTTGACCCCTTTAGTTCAATGGATCAGACCTGGACCTAACTTTTTTTGTTACTTAGCTTGCTTGCTTATTCCTCTTCTTTATTTATTTTATTTTTATGAGTTTCGACGAGTTGAGTGGATGGGTTCAAGTTCAACTGTTCAAGTCCAATTTTGAACTAATAAATGTCTCCCTTCTCACCCTTGAAAAGTTCTACCTTCAACTGAAACAGACAAAACACTAAAGCCTCCAAGATCTCATTCCTATTGGCAATTCACAACCTCTTCTCTTGTACTATTTTCCTTTCTTTGTAATCTCCAATTCCAAAATTATTATCTCTTACCAAAGATCATCAAGTGCATTGCTTCTCAAAGAAGAAATTCAAGTTTTCACATTGCCAAGTAAGACTCTGTTCTGGAAATAATTTGTGCTTCATCTTATTATTGTTTTCATCAATATTGTTATGACTATGACTATCAATTTCTGCTTCATAACTCAAACCTAATACCTCCACCTTGTAAAGAAGGAAAAGTGTTTTTCTATTATTTACTTTTTTTCCCGTGTATGGGAACAAAATTGTCGTTCTCAAAGCTGTAATCTAAGAACTAAATCATCTTTATACATGCATGCAACAGATCATTATTTGCTATTCCACTACAGTTGTTGTACTTGTGGTAATGAAAGCACGCAATGCTCATTTGATCATTTACAAACTAGATACTTCTAACTTATGTTTACAAACTTTACAATTACTTTTCATTAGAAAATGAAGACAATTTATTAAAAAAAAAAAAAAGAAGAAAGAAAAAGAGAAAGAAGAAGAAAACGATGGCCGTTAAGTCTTTAACGCATCACAACACAAGCACAATTCTTCTATAGTTTCACTCTTCCGTCAATAATAGTTGTCAGTTTTTTGACGCATCACCAGTTCTTCTATAGTTTCCGATTGGTTTTCAATTTATTTTTGACTTATCAGCAGAGCATGATGGCCGAGGAAATCGTAAGCAGGGTGATTTCATTTGCTACTGAGCTGATCGGCGATGCTTGGGGCTGCGAGGAGGAGCTAAGAGGGCTTGGTGAATCATTAACCATGATTCGAGCTGTTTTGACTGATGCCGAGAGAAGACAAGTGAAAGATGAGTCTGTGAAGCTTTGGCTCCAGAAGCTTGAAGATGTTGCTTATGAAGCTGACGATGTGCTGGACGAGTTTGCATACGAGAATCTACGGCAAAATATAGAAGTTGGAAACCAAAGAAAGAGAAAGGTACGAGACATCTGTTCAATCTCCAATCCCATTTTATTTCGTACCAAGATGGCGAAAAAAATTAAGGCTGTTCAGGAAAAACTAGCAAAAGCAAATGATTTAGCATTTGGGTTTGGACTTGATAGATTATTGTCAGTAGATTCAAATGTTGAGATTATTCCTACTAGAGAGACAGACTCCTTTCTTGATCATTCAGAAGTTGTAGGAAGGAAAACTGAAGTTTCAAAAATAGTGAGCTTGCTGACTAGTGCAACCAATCAACAACTCTCCGTCATTCCTATAGTCGGCATGGCTGGTTTGGGAAAGACAACTTTTGCAAAACTAGTGTACAATCATAAGCTAGTAAAAAAAATTTTTGATAAGACAATATGGGTATGTGTCTCCAATGATTTCAATGACAAAAATATTTTAAGAGGGATCCTTGAATCCCTTACCAATAACTCAAGTCCTTTAGAAAGTAAGAATGCAATACTTCAAAACCTTCAAAAAGAGTTGCAGGGGAAAAAATATCTTCTCATCCTTGATGATGTATGGAATGAAGATATACTGAAATGGGATACATTAAGGAATTGTTTGTTAGGAATTATGTCAAATACTGGAAACAGTATCATTGTTACAACCCGTAGTGACAAAGTGGCAGAAATCATGGAGACATATCCCCGACATCACTTAGAAAAACTATCCGAGGAAGAATGTTGGTCCATAATCAAGAAAAGAGTATCTTCAATCCCACTAATTCAAGATTTAGAGGCTATTGGAAGGGATATTGCCAAAAAATGTGGAGGGGTCCCATTAGCTGCAAAAGTCCTAGGAGGGATGATGTGTCGTAAAAAGGAGAAAAGTGAATGGTTAGCACTTCTAAACAATGAAATTTTGAATTCTCCACATGGTAGCAATGAAATGTTACCAATATTAAAATTAAGCTTTGATCATCTTCCATTAGCATCTCTTAAACAATGTTTTGCGTATTGTTCAATTTTTCCTAAAGATTATATGATTTATAAGGAAGAATTAATTGAGCTTTGGATGGCTGAAGGGTTCCTTCAACCATCTCTAGGAAGTTGTTTGGTGATGGAGGATATTGGTAACATGTTTTTTGATATCTTATTAGCAAATTCCTTATTCCAAGATGAGGTAAAGGATAAATATGATAATATTATCATATGCAAGATGCATGATTTGGTACATGATCTAGCTCTCTCAGTATCAAAATCCGAGACCCTAATTTTAAATGAGGATTTTGGAGATGATATCAGCCTTGTTCGACATTTGGTGATCCAATCTAATGGCAAAAATATACCAAGAATTTCAAATTTAAAAGATGATGCTTGGAAATTGCGCACATTTATTTCAGAAAATGCTACACTTGGCAACATAGTATTCAATTTTAAATGTTTACGTGTTTTAAAATTACATGGATACAGTATAAAAGAATTGCCAAGTTCAATTGGCCTATTAATACATTTGAGACTTCTTAGCATCTCAAGTACCTCCATCACAGCGTTGCCAAAGGCCATCACCAAGCTCTACAATTTGCAAACTTTAAGAATCAACTTTTGTGGTAATCTCAAAGAGCTTCCGAAAGATCTAAAAAATTTGATTAACTTGAGACATATTTATTTTAATGGTTATAGATCTAGCCAAATGCCTAAAGACTTAGGGCAGTTGACTTGTTTGCAAACTTTGCAATATTTCGTTGTGGGTCAAGGCACAGGTTTTCAGATTGAAGAATTGGGATGCTTAAATCAACTAAAAGGAAAATTAGACATTCATAGGCTAGAGCATGTGAAAGATAAAGAAGCCTCTAGAAACGCCAAATTAGTAGAAAAGACCAGAGTATACGAGTTGAGATTTTACTGGAGTGAGGAAAGAGAAGACAACCACAATAATGATGAAGAGGTGTTGGAAGGACTCCAACCTCACCGATATTTGAAGAGCATAACAATTGATGGTTTTGGAGGGGAGAAATTCCCATCATGGATGTTGACAAGTCATGATGCAAGGGATGGCTTTTTGCTATATTTGATTAATATCCGATTAATTAGTTGCAAGAAATGTGAGGTTCTTCCCACTCTCGGGCTTTTGCCTTGTCTTAGGGATCTTGTAATAAGTGGTATGGATAATGTAAGATCTATGGGAACCGAGTTTTATGGCAACTATAATGATGGTGGTTACGACAAAATATTGTTCCCGTGTTTGAAAAGTCTTCAATTGTGGTCGATGCGAAATCTAGTTGAATGGACGGATGCGATGGAGCCAACAACAACGGGAATGGTGTTTCCTTGCCTTAAGAATTTGACCATTCGTAACTGTAAGCAACTGAAAAGTGCTCCATGTCATTTTCCTTCTCTTGAGGAATTAGATATTTCCCAAACCAATAGCACGACATTTGAAAAAATTAGCAGCAAGCTTACCACACTAACGTACCTCCGTATTTCGGGAATTTCAGAACTTGCTTCTTTGCCAGAGCAGTTATTGAAAAATAATTCGAGTCTAATGTCTTTGAGGATATGGAGTTGTGATGATTTGGTATCCCTATCACCACACGGGGATGTATGGGGCTTCTACACTTCTCTTCGGTCACTGGAAATATCAGACTGTGAGAAATTGAGTTATTTGCTGGATGGACTGCACACCCTTCGTTCCCTTGAGGAATTTAGAGTAAGCAATTGTCCTAATCTGAGATCAGAGTGGTAAGTTTTCTCATATTGAATTAAAGGTGCGGCGTTACTTCTTCGACCTCTAGCGATATCGTGTAGTGATGAAGTTCTACCAACTGGGTTAGAATTGTTAGTGTATAGTTTAGACTAGATTAGCCCATTGGGCTTGGCCCAGTATACTATACTTGTAATTTACTCATATTGCTTGTACTGCACACATACCTAGCCTATATAAGGCTCTCTGCTCTCTATTGTATTATTATTCTTTGATACATGAATATACAGACTATTCAGTCTTTCTCTCTCACTTTATATTGTTAACATGGTATCAGAGCGGTTCCTCTGATTTTCTGGTTCCTGTGGACATCTCCGGCGTTCTTCCGCTGCCCTCGCCTTCATCCAGTAGTCACTGTCAGAAGCGAGTCACCGCCGTCACGCCCACAATTCCTAAAACACTCGGATCTCATCGTTCTATTCATCTAACTGCCAAAGCAAAGGTACAGGGTGACAGAACAGACAATCCCGAGAAAAACCCAACCGAGAACAGCCAAAAAGGACCTGCCACGCGCCTACACGCGCTGCCTGAAGCTTCTGAGTGTCGAACACGCGCCTCCACGCGCCTCCAGTTTTTCACACGCGCCGCCACGCGCCGGTACGTGCCTCCACGCGCCCCCACGCGCCTCACGCGCCTGAGATTCTCTGCGTCTGTCCACGTCAGCCCTAAGCTGACGTCATCCTGCCCACGTCAGCGTCTGCGTCAGCCACCTACGTCAGCACTCGCGTCAGCCGCCTACGTCAGCACACGTCAGCAGCCTACGTCAGCACACGTCAGCAGAACACCATCGTTGACTTTGACCGTTGACTTTGACCGTAGTCAAAAATTTTCAACAGGGCCTGTCTTGCTCAGTTTTTCGCGTAGATTCCGATTTTGGACTCTGTTTCTTCATTTGAGGTCTCTAAATCCCACTTTTTAGTCTTTTTCTTTATTATGGCTCAACAAAACGAGCGAGATATCATTCGTCCTATCACCATTTTGTTGGATGGTCCTACTAGCTATCATGCATGGTCTCAGAATATGACTGTCTTTCTCAAAGGTCGTAAACTGTGGAGATATGTGACTGGTTCAATTCCTAAGCCAGTCCCAAACCCTAAGTCCAAAGCCACAGCTACTGAAGATGCCTCCAAGACTACTGTTACAACAGATGATTATGAAGAACGCCTAGAGGAATGGGAGAGTATTCAGAGTAAGATCTTATCTTGGTTTATCAATACCTCTATCCCCTCCATTCATAATCTTCTTCCTCGTCTTGAAACTGCTGAGGCTGCTTGGAAGTTTCTGGCCAATCGGTATAATTGTACTAATGATTCAAGCTTGGAGTTCCACATTGAATCAAAGCTTTATCAAATGCGCCAAGAGACAGGTCAGTCTATTTCTGATTTTTATTCTCAGACTTCTACTATGTGGGAACAACTCTCTGCTGCAGATTCTCCACTAGTGTGTTCTAAGGACATTGAGCTCTTTGTCAAATATCGGGATCGCCGTAAACTTATGCACTTCATGATGGGTTTACGTGAGGATTTTGAGCCTACTAGGGCTTCTTTGCTCAGCCGGTCTCCTACTCCTTCTCTTGATGCTGCAGTCAAGGAGCTCATTTCTGAGGAGAACCGCCGGCCTACATTTCACATGTCATCATCTGATCATGTATTGGCTACACCTTCTCCACAGCCTCCCATTGCTGCATTCACTGCTCCTCTACGAATAAACTCTGGGCGTCCCACCTCTCAGTCTTCTAAAGGTACTCGCTGCGAGTTTTGCCGTGCCAAAGGCCATGACATCTCTGTTTGTCGCAAACTACAAAAATTTGTGCAAGAGCAGAATAAAGCTTCTCTTCCTCGGGCAGCTACTGTATGTCCTTCAGATCCATCGGTTCCTACAGGTCCATCTTTGGCTTCCTCACTTACTACGGCTGATATTGAGGCAGTTGTTCAACAGGTTTTATCCCGCACTTCCACTGCCCTTTCTGTCACCTCAGGTAAACAACCTTGGTTTTTTGATACTGCATGTTGTAACCATATGACTCCTGATGAATCCCAATTTTCTGATAAGGCACCCTTAGAACATCCAATCACCATTTACACTGCTGATGGAACTCCTATGCCTGTTAGTCATAAAGGAACAATCTCTTCTCCTTGTTTATCCCTTAGTGACACTTTTCATATTCCAAAGTTATCCCTCAATTTGCTTTCTGTTGGTCAACTTTGTGAATTAGGCGTAGATCTTCTATTTACTAATCATGGTGTGGATGTGCAGGATCCCCGGACGGGTCAAGTGCTTGGGACAGGCCGTAAGGTTGGTCGCATGTTTGAGGTTCATGACTTGAAGATTCCTTCACAAGTTGTTTCTGCAGCTGCTACCACTGCCACCTCCTCACCTGATCTATGGCATGCTCGTCTTGGTCATCCATCCTTATCTCGTCTTCAGTTGTTAGCTTCTCAAGGTCATTTCGGTTCAGTTCAATTTCAGAAATTTGATTGTACTTCCTGTCATTTTGGCAAACAAACAAAATTGCCCTTTAATAAAAGTGACTCCTTTTCTTCTGCCCCTTTTGATCTTATACATTCTGATATTTGGGGTCCTGCACCTGTTCCCACTGAGGGGGGATCTAAATATTTTGTCATATTTGTGGATGATTTTTCTCGATATACTTGGATTTATCTGCTTCACCATAGGTCTGAACTTGTGTCTATTTATCAAACTTTTCATAAAATGATTGAAACACAGTTCAATCGCACCGTTAAAGTCTTTCGATCAGATAATGCTCAAGAATATAATGATAAATCTTTCCTATCCTTTTTAGACAGTCATGGTACCTTTCCTCAGCGATCTTGTCCTTACACCTCACAACAAAATGGTCGTGCAGAACGAAAACATCGTCACATTCTTGATGTTGTCCGCACCCTTCTCATTTCTGCCTCTCTTCCTGAGCGCTTTTGGGGTGAGGCCGCACTCACTGCTGTCTACACCATTAATCGTATTCCTTCACCAACTACACACAACAAATCACCATTCGAGCTTCTCTATGGTCAAACTCCTGACTATTCCTCTCTTCGGGTTTTTGGTTGTGCTTGCTTTGTCTCTCTTCCTCCTCATGAACGAACAAAGCTCCAGCCTCGTGCTCGTCTTTGTTGTTTCCTTGGTTATGGTACATCTCAAAAGGGGTTTCGTTGCTATGATCCCATTTCTCATTGCCTTCGTGTCTCCCGTCATGTTGAGTTTTGGGAACATCGTCCTTTCACGAGTCTTCAGCAGTTTCCTGTGTCCTCTTCCTCAGAGTCTCCCATTTTTACTGATCTTTTCCTCCCTCTATATCCTGAACTTGTGGAGGATTCTTCAACATCGGTTGCCTCTCCAGACGACTCATCTCCGGTTCTGTCCCCGGCATATGACCCGCCTGTCTTGGATCCTGTGGCACCACCCTCTCCTGAGCCTCTTGTTGGTCCTGAACTTCGTCGTTCCACTCGGGTAAGCATTCCTCCCCCTTATCTCACTGATTATCACTGCTCTTTTGCTCTTGCCACCCTCTATGAACCTCACACCTATCGTGAGGCCCATACTGACCCTCTTTGGCAGCAAGCTATGAACGAAAAACTAGATGCCCTTCATAAGAATCACACTTGGGATATGGTTGATTTGCCTCCTGGTCAGTCTGTAGTAGGTTGTAGGTGGGTTTACAAGATCAAGACCAAGGCTGATGGATCTGTTGAACGGTACAAGGCTCGCCTAGTTACCAAGGGCTTTACTCAGGAGTATGGCATTGACTATGAGGAAACATTTGCTCCTGTTGCTCGCCTTACATCTGTCAGATGTCTCATTGCTGTGGCTGCTGTTCGTCGTTGGCCTCTTTATCAAATGGATGTGAAGAATGCTTTCCTCAATGGAGACCTCCAAGAAGAAGTGTACATGCAGCCACCCCCTGGCTATCCACACTCAAGCAGTCAAGTTTGTCGCCTTCGTCGTGCTCTCTATGGCCTCAAGCAGGCTCCTCGAGCTTGGTTTGAAAAGTTTAGCTCAGTTGTTGCTCAGCAGGGTTTCACTTCGAGTCCTCATGACACTGCTCTCTTTGTCCGCAGATCCTCTGCTGGTATCACTCTTATTCTTCTTTATGTTGATGATATGATTATTACTGGAGATGATTCTGCAGGCATCCGCTCTCTTCAGCACTTCCTTAGTCAGCATTTTGAGATGAAAGATCTGGGCACTCTCAGCTATTTTCTTGGGCTTGAGGTTACCTCATCCTCTGATGGCTACTATCTTTCTCAAGCTAAATATGCTTCTGATCTTCTCTCCAAAGCCGGTATCACCGACAACAAGACTGTTTCCACTCCCTTGGAATACAATGCAAAGCTCACACCTTTGGATGGTGAACCTATATCTGATGCTACTCGCTATCGTCAGTTGGTTGGTAGTCTGATCTATCTCACCGTTACTCGTCCAGACATTTCACATGCCGTGGGTATGGTCAGTAAGTTCATGGATGCCCCTCGTTCTGTCCATTATGCTGCCGTTCTTCGGATTCTCCGATATGTCAAGGGCACACTTTATCATGGACTCCACTACTCCTCTCGGTCTTCTCTCGAGCTTCATGCTTATTCAGATGCGGACTGGGCAGGTGATCCGACTGATCGATGCTCTATCACAGGTTTCTGTTTCCTGTTGGGTACTTCTCTTGTCTCATGGCGTAGTAAGAAGCAGGATGTGGTTTCCCGTTCCAGTACTGAGGCTGAGTATCGTGCCCTTGCCGACACCACCTGCGAGCTTGTCTGGCTTCGCTGGCTCTTGGCTGACATGGATGCTCCACAGCCCACTGCCACTCCTCTTTATTGTGACAATCGTAGTGCTATCTACATTGCTCATAATGATGTCTTCCATGAACGCACCAAGCACATTGAGATCGACTGCCACATCACTCGCCAGCATCTTAAGAAAGGCAATCTCAAGTTGTTCTCCATCTCCTCTGCTGACCAGCCTGCTGATATCTTCACCAAGACTCACCCGCCTGGTCGTCTTCGAGATCTTATATCCAAACTCCAGTTGGCTTCCTCCTTGCCACCTCGAGTTTGAGGGGGGATGTTAGTGTATAGTTTAGACTAGATTAGCCCATTGGGCTTGGCCCAGTATACTATACTTGTAATTTACTCATATTGCTTGTACTGCACACATACCTAGCCTATATAAGGCTCTCTGCTCTCTATTGTATTATTATTCTTTGATACATGAATATACAGACTATTCAGTCTTTCTCTCTCACTTTATATTGTTAACAAGAATCATGTATATCTCTATCATCATTGGAGATAAATGGGCATCCTAATCTGGTATCAATTCCAAATCTACAGGATTTGCATTCACTTTCCTCTTTAACAATTAAGATTGATGCTTGAAATATTTGAGTATTGGTGGGTTTTGTGAGTAGTTGGATGCTTTCCCTGGTCTCAGTTCCATCCAACACGCATCCCTTGAAACACTCAACTCTCTCCCAGAAGATATTCAACGATTTAATGCCCTAACAGAACTCTGGATACATAATTTTGACCAGATGGAAGCTTTGCCTGAGTAGTTGGGCAACCTTTCTTCTGTTCGAAAGTTGTATCTTTGGGAATGCATGAACCTAATGTATCTACCAACAGCGGGAGCCATGCAACACCTCACCGAATTAAATATTTTGGGTTGCCCCATATTCCAAATATCTCTCTCCTCTGAAAACGGATCAAAGGGGAGTTGTGCATATTGGTCCAAGACAGATCAGAGTGGTAAGTTTTCTCATATTGAATTAATCAAACAGACAATTATCAAAGATTACGCATAGATTTTTTCTTTAATTTGATTTATTCCTTATTCTCTCACAGATAAAAAAAAAAAAGGGAAAGTTCTCCTCTTCAAGAGCTGCAAACGATCAAATTTCAAAGGCCGCTCACCAAATTAGAGAAGTTGAAGATAATTTTGGTCAAAGTAATACAAAAACAATGTGGTAAGTCCATCTCCTATTCTTCCTCTTCTCTTTTATAGATTTCGCTTTTTTCTGTCCCAACATATACTCACTTTCAAAAATTTAGGTTATTTGATGGTTGTTATCCAATTGGGGGGCTGAAATGTATTTATTTGACACACAAGTTCAGGTATTTAAATTTCTCCTTTTGTCCGAGGCATTATTTCTTTTCCAACATAACAAAATGCTAGCGTAATTCTTTGTTTATAATTCTTAAATTCAAAATTTATTTGTTTTTAATACTTAAAATTAAAAAATTTTAAAAAGTGAGTTTGTAAATCTTGGTAGCGTTGCATCTATTTTGTGTTCATTTTCTGATATATGGAGTGTATATTGTTCATGGCAATGTATCCAAATATTTCAAAATATTTAGGCCACTAGTGGTACCTAGCATTTCTTTGATATAAGAGTTAATGGTCGCTTCTGATTTGGCAGACGATTCTTCGCCATTCTAGCCCTGGTTTTCAATCGGCCAAACTTTGGCACCTAAGCACATTCTTCGTTGGAGGAGTCATATTTTGAGGATCCTTACGCTGCACATATGAGGCGTCAATGGTAGCTTCTGATTTAGCACAGGGTTAACTTTTTCTCTCTTCAAGATCTGAATTTTGGGTACAAGAATGCTGCTTTCAGGGAACAAAGGAAGAGGACCAATCCCTTGCTAAAGAGATGCTCTCTGGAGTTCTTTCTGGTGGTCGATAGTTCGGTAGAAGTTATTGCCATGTTATGCTCACTTTACAGTAAAAGCTGAATATTTCTTATTGGTTGCTGTTGAAATGGTTAACGATTACACAGTCTAATGGGGTGTGAATTTAATTACTATCTGAGTGAAGTTCATCAAAATTAGTGAGTTCCCCCAAAATCTCATCTTCTTTTCCTCTGATATCACCCTTTTAACAAAATCTACCCCTCTTGATTTCTTTAATTCATCTACTATTTACTGAATTTGTTGATATATTGACTGTAAAATTGGCAGAGTGGTTGGAAAACCTTTTCTCTCTTCAACATTTGGTACTTATTTGGATGCAAGTGGATGCCATGGATTGGCTCACCAATTTGCAACACCTATTCTTTCATAACTGCCTCAAGTTAAATGATAGAAGTGCTGAGAGTATCGATCAATTCTGGTCCAATGACAGGGAATGGATTTAAGAGGAAGCTGTTTGAAGTTCACACATACATTATCACAACAATGTGTGTGGTCAGTTATCTTAAACTTAATCCTCTTCTCTTCCCTGAAACTCTGCTTTAAATCAACTAATTACATTCACAATTTCCCTAATGTCTTCCTTTCTTTATTTGCTTTCCTCTGATCTTTTTTAATCTATTTCTTATTTATTAATTAAATATATTGCCTTGATGTGCAGGCCAAATTCTATTATATTCAGTTGGAAGAACAATTAATTAATTAATGATTGAACAAAGCTGATGAATGTGCTCCCATACAATGCCTCACCGCATTATTACATTATCAAGAGGAAGTTTATGTGATATCAGGAAAGGCTGGTGGTAAGTCCATCCAAAACTGACTTTCTACTCTCTCCTCTCTAATACTAGAAATGTTTTTTTTTCATATTAGAATAAAATAGAAAAATTTTATTCATAAATTTTATTCTATTTCTTCCATAAAATATTTACTTTCTTCAATCTTTTCACATAATTTGGGCATTATTTGTCTGTAGGAAGACGTGGTAGTATTTCAACCTAGGTCCTCTAATGTGTTGGGAAATTTAGACCCCGGTTGATAGAATTAACAAGTTTTAAACCCAAGTTGTTAATTAGGTTTATTAAGAATAAATCTTGTTAAAACAAACAAATATCAATATCATGTCAAAAATAAATGCAGCGGAAAAATAAATAAGACAAGATATGATGACCTAGGAAAACCAATGAAACAAACTAGTTTCACAGTAAAAAACCTGTAGGGAAACCTTCCCGAAAAGCAATCCACTATAATGAAAAGGAGTTTTAGATCTAGTACAAAACCTTTGTCCCTAGACTCTACAATCCCCGTAGATGAACTCACAGCAGAAACCTTCTACCGTTTCAGAACCTCTGAATTATTCAATATATGAACGCCACCCTTTGATGCACGAATCCTAGTACGTGACTAACCAATTGCGCGGATCCCAGTACGCGACTTAATCACCAACTAGAAGAAGATTGTTGACTGCAAAGTTCTTCACTTCATCAACAATAAAGATCAAGAAGCACTTGGTTACAAAACCCTAAGGCGCAAAGACGCAGTAGCTTCTTTCAGAGAGAATAAGGCATCGGTCACCTTTTGCATATGTTCTCCTTGTTATTCTCTTATGTGACGGCCTCTAAAACAAGCCTTATATAGGTCTAGGGTTGTGAGAAAAGAAACCCTACACATACATGTCAGCATGGGCTGAAAATCAGATCTGAAAATCTGAAATTCGTAAGGCTCAGTAAATCTCAATCGGTCGAGAAGGTGTCGAGGAACATCTTGATCGATCCACTAGGTGTCGAGGAGCTATCGAGGAGACAGAAGATTTTTTGATCGATCGACCAGCTATCGAAAAGATGTCGAGATTGCGATAAGAAACACCTTAAGAGCTTGACAGATAGCCAGGTGTCGAGGAGGTGTCGAGGAGCTATCGAGCTTTAAAATTTAGCACTTTCTCACTTGATTCTTGGACAGACTTGCATGTCTTTAACACTTGAACTTGAAACAAGGTTTCTTGAAGCATCAAACACATCCTAGATCTACCCAAATACAAGTAAAATGCGTTTTGTCAAAGGATAAGCCAATTACATAAAATATGTCCCTAACAATCTCCTCCTTTGGCAATCCGTGACAAAACCACAACACACAAATGAACATATGAGAGAAGTCATAAATCACTTAACTCATATTCACTTGTTGAATACAATAAAATCTATCCTAACACAAACTTTTGAAAAACTTTGCAAGAAGAGAGTTTATGGCAAGTAGACTTTAACAACCTGTATTTCTGAAACACTTTAAACAAAACTCATCAAGGCATCTTTGTGTGAAACATAAATAACAGATTGCATACAAAAAATAAGAAACATGTGTATAAAGATAGAAAAGAAACAACACATGTAAAGGTAGGTGAAGAAAACATACATCAACATATAAAGAAGATAAGTAGAATGTATGTAAACATGGTCACAAGACCGATGTACAAGAACAAGGAAGTAAGCACTCCTCCTAACAAGATGAAACACATCTCCCCCTTACAAATGCACGTATTTCTCCCCCTAACATGTAGAATCTTAAAAAGAAATCACATATTCTCCACAAATTCTCCTCCTTTTTGTCATGATTGACAAATGGTACAAGAAGCTAGAAAGCTTCACCCGAGAGACATAAAGAAATGATCAAGGATAATCAAGGGGGCACAAGAAATCCATATAAATGCATGAATGTAATGAAATAAGATGCTATGGATGACAAGATAATAGAAGGATGCAAAATATGTGAAAGAAAAATCTCTCAACAAAAAAATGTTAAGCACATAGATCCCAAAACACACACACACACACTAAACAAGTCTAACCAATTTTATATTTCAAAAATAAGTTAAGACAGTTTAGTGAGTATACATTAACACATGTAAAATCTTGTGATGACCAAATCACATTGTACCTGCACATGTATCAAGAGTAGCAAAGAATATTGCGTGTTGTGTGTGAAAAACATCGCAAGATTGCATAAGTGTATACATGTTATGACAATTTGAGATATGTGAAAATCACTTTAACTCACACACAATCATAACTGTTTGATGGAGACTATCACCTTTGAGGTACATCCTATAACTCCCACATCTCCTAGAATACACGCTTGCAATCATATTTAAAAGCATTTTTGATCTTTTTGCTTTTCTTTTTCTTTGCATATTTTCTTTTTAAGCAAATCATGCATGGACATATAAGAGATAGAAAAGAAATACCCAATTATGTTAAGTATTTGACATTCCAATTTTGTTATACCGAAGCACACAAATGTCATTCATGATTGGCGGGCAACAGTGGTGAGATAGTTATTTATGCCTTTCTCTTAGGATTTTATAATCCTTCCCGTCAAAAACAGTGATACGAGTGTTAAGTGCAAGAAACAACTTAATCTTACTCATCACAAACACGAGCCACAAAGCTCATTTGCTTAGTTGTGCATAGAGATGCTCATCTAAGCTACAAGAGATACAAAATTTAGAAAACTTTGTTTCAATAGCCATCCAAGGTACACAAGTACCAATGTACACAAAACACACTGTTTTTGTATTTTTCTGATTTATTTATTTATTTATTTTGAAAACAAAACAAAATAAAAACTAAACAACCAAACAAAAACAGACAAACAACATGAAAGCAAGAAAGAAAGATGCATATGCATGAAAGCATGATAGAAAGGTGCAGATGCATGAAAACATGATTCCAAAAGCAGATAAGAAATCAAGCAAAGAGAGTCCTACTTTAGATAGAAAGAATTAAAGCAGAGGACAAACAAAAAGACAATTAAGTCTTAGGCTCATTTCTTACCCACACAGTACGAGTCTTTGGCCGTGAAGATGAAAAGGCACGTGTCCTAGTATGTCTACTAAAAGACATAGAAGAATTAGAATTCTCCTGAAATTGAGTTAAAAAGCTCAAGACTTTTAATAACTCTCCAAACAAAGGTATAGGTCCTTGAGAGGAAACCTATGACCGTTTGGACAATTGCTTATGAGGATACAACTTAAAGCAATTAGGACGAGTGTGTCTAGAAATACCACAATGGTGACAAACATAAGTAGTTTTCGAACTACTATGCTTCCCAGAAGGAGGTCTAACCTTAGAGGTTGACAGAGACCTCAACTTAGGACAATTTGGCCTAATATGGCCAACAATATGACAATGATGACAAATGGGGACAAATTCAGATTTATCATTCAACCTAGGAGCAATTTTAGACATAGGTTTAGAAACATCAGCGTTAACATCAGATATTTTACCTTTGTCTATCATAGCAGAATGAGCCTGCAACTCTTCATTATTCCTTTTAAATCGAGGAATATAAACAGCTTTTTCCTTTGAGTTAGGCTCAACAAGAAGTTTGACACTAGTTAAATTTTCAACTTCAGTTTTAGATTCAACTAGTTGCTCTTCCAAACTCTTAATTTTGTCCTCTTGAGATGAAATTTGATTTTTAAATTTTTCATTCAAATTATTGGCTTCATCCAATTTTGCAATCAAATCATCTTTTTCAAGCTTGACCTTTTTAAATTTAGCTTTTAATTTTGTAGAACATTCAAGAGATTTCATACAAAAATTATAAAGCTTGCAATAGGCATCTTGAACATCATCATCATCATTCAACACAAGATCATGCAAATCACAGCAATCAAGAGCTTCCATGACAACGGGGGTCAAGGATCACACTCAGGAAATTAATCCAATCAGAGTGTACTCGCTCTGATACCACTTGTTGGGAAATTTAGACCCCGGTTGATAGAATTAACAAGTTTTAAACCCAAATTGTTAATTAGGTTTATTATGAATAAATTTTGTTAAAACAAAAAAATATCAATATCATGTCAAAAATAAATGCAGCGAAAAAATAAATAAGACAAGATATGATGACCCAGGAAAACCAATGAAACAAACTAGTTTCACAGTAAAAAACCTGGGGGGAAATCTTTCCGAAAAGCAATCCACTATAATGAAAAGAAGTTTTAGATCTAGTACAAAACCTTTGTCCCTAGACTCTACAATCCCCGTAGATGAACTCACAGCAGAAACCTTCTACCGCTTCAGAACCTCTGAACTCTTCAATATATGAACGCCACCCTTTGATGCACGAATCCCAGTACGTGACTAACCAATTGCACGGATCCCAGTACGCGACTTAATCACCAACTAGAAGAAGATTGTTGGCTGCAAAGTTATTCACTTCATCAACAATGAAGATCAAGAAGCACTTGGTTACAAAACCCTAAGTCGCAAAGACGCAGTAGCTTCTTTTAGAGAGAATAAGGCATCGGTCACCTTTTGCATATGTTCTCCTTGTTATTCTCTTATGTGACGGCCTCTAAAACAAGCTTTATATAGGTCTAGGGTTGTGAGAAAAGAAACCCTACACATAAATGTCAGCATGGGCTGAAAATCAGATCTGAAAATCTGAAATTCGTAAGGCTCAGTAAATCTCGATCGGTCGAGAAGGTGTCGAGGAACATCTTGATCGATCCACTAGGTGTCGAGGAGCTATCGAGGAGATAGAAGATTTCTCGATCGATCGACCAGCTATCGAAAAGATGTCGAGATTGCGATAAGAAACACCTTAAGAGCTCGACAGATAGCCAGGTGTCGAGGAGCTATCGAGTTTTAAAATTCAGCACTTTCTCACTTGATTCTTGGACAGACTTGCATGTCTTTAACACTTGAACTTGAAACAAGGTTTCTTGAAGTATCAAACACATCCTAGATCTACCCAAATACAAGTAAAGTGCGTTTTGTCAAATGATAAGCCAATTACATAAAATATGTCCTTAACATAATGCGTGAACAGGTTTGGGTACTTCAACTGCCTAATTCTCTTTCTTGTGAAGGTTTTGTTGTTTTCTTTTTTCTTGCCCTTCCCCCAACATAATATAATGAATGAAAATGGATTACGTATTATGATAGTGCTTGCATAAGTGTCATCGAGAAAGTTTTAATTCCCCCAAAATTATTGTTATTTTCCCAATATTATATTTTCTTGAGCTTTAGCCAATCATTAGTTTTTTTTATATACTTTTAACAACTTGATCAATAATTGCTCTCTTTTTTGAAAAAGTTAGAATGCGTTGAGCATAATAAACATAATGCAAGAATTTTGAAATACAATTAAGGATCGTTAATTACCAAGCACCTATGTCATATTCAAAAATGAAAAATAGACACTTTACAGCAATACTAGTCATAATGTGCTCTTCTTGATGAAAGTGAAGGCAGGGAAAAGATGGAATATAATATTTCCTGCTGAACTAAGTCAGGGCAGTAAGGATAGGAACAATTCATTTTCTTCCTTTTCTCTTTTAGATTTCGCATTTTTCTGTCCCAGCATGTACTCACTTTCACATATTTAGGTTATTTGATGGTTGTTATCCAATTGGGGGCTGAAATGTATTTATCTGACTCACAAGTTCAGGTATTTAAATTTCTACTTTTGTCCAAGGCATTATTTCTTTTCCAACATAACAAAATGCAAGCGTGATTCTTTGTTTATAATACCTAAATTCAAAAATTATTTGTTTCTAATACTTCAAATTCAAAAATTTTAAAAAGTGAGTTTGTAAATCTTGGTAGCGTTGTATCTATATTGTGTGCATCTAGTTTGTAAATCTTGTTCATGGCAATGCATCCTTCCTTAGACAATATTTCAAAATATTTAAGCCACTAGTTAGTACATCTATATTGTGTGCATCTAGTTAGTACATAGCATTTCTTTGATATAAGAGCCAACCGTAGCTTCTGATTTGGCACAGGATTCTTCACCATTCTAAAGCCCTGATTTCAATCAGCCAAACTTTGACACCTAGGTGCATTCTTAGTTTGAGGCGTCATATTTTTGAGCTGTGTAGATGAGCTGTCAATGGAAGCTTCTGATTTGGTGCATGATTAAATTTTTTCTCTCTTCAAGAGCTGAATTTTGCGTACAAGAATGCTACTTTCGGGCAGCAAAGGAAGAGATCTAATCCCTTACTAAAGAGATGCTCTCTGGTGTTATTCAGAGTGGTCGATAATTTGCCAGAAGTTATTGCCATGTTATGCTCACTTTACAGTAAAAGCTGGATATTTTTTATTGGTTGCTGCCAGAATGGTTAATGATTGCTCCCGGTCTAATGGAGTGTTGATTTGAGTGTAATCTGGTTGAAGTTCATCAAAAATTGGAATATGGAATGTAAAATTTGTTGATAATATGGAATGTAAAATTTGCCAGAGTGGTTGGGCAACCTTTTCTCTCTTCAACATTTTGTACTTATTTGGACGCAAGAGCCTTTTTTATCTGGCCTAAAGTGGATGCCATGTATCAGCTCACCAAATTGCAACACCTATTCATTCATAACTGCCTCATGATAAATGATAGAAGTGCTGAGAGTTATTGACCAATTCTGGTCCAATGACGAGGAATGAATTAAAGAGGAAGCTGTTTGAAGTTCACACATATATTATCACAACAAAGTGAGGTTAGTTATCTCAAACTTAATCCTCTTCTCTTCTCTGATACTCTACTTCAAATCAACTAATTACATTCATAATTTCCCTAATGTCTTCCTTTCTTTGTTTGCTTTCCTCTGATCTTATTTTTAATCTATTTCTTATTTTATGAATTAAATCATTGCCTTGATATGCAGTCCAAACTATATTATATTCAGTTGGAAGAACATTTAATTAATTTTATGGAGTTTAATAGAAGTTCGGCTAAGTTGGTAAGTTTTTCACATATCTTCTTGTTTATGAAGTATTAATTCATTCCAAATAATATACCATTCATTCCAAAGATCCCTTCTTCGCTGTCATTTTTTCTACAACATTCTCTGACTTTTTATTTAGAAAAAGATGAAGAAAAAATTTTCCCAATATTCTTATGAAATTATTTTGGTATGACTAGTGTTGGTTGTATTCTGTTAGTCAACTGGGCCAAGAACACATGAAATCTCATTTTGTTCATATCCCAACAATTGAGACCACCATTTTGTAATAATGCAATACAATTTAGTCTTGAAGGTAACTAAACTTAGCAAATCATCACCAACCTCATATTTTTTACTTTGTTTTTTTCTAACTAAAATTGTTGACATGTTTTGTCTCTCTTATGAATTTAGCAAAATTTTGTGTTCTTTATTCAGCCATTTAATCATTGACAACCAAGGGTGTGTATATATTAAGCTTTTCCCTATAGAAAATTTTAAATCTAGCTAATTAAATTGAGCATTTGAGATTAAAACAAAAAAAAAAGTTGTACTCAATGCACAAAACTCCCACTTTTTGTAATTCCCAAACTCGAACTCATGACTTATCGTTTTTGGAGAAAGGCACTTGCCATCCCACCAAGACTCGACCTCTTAGCATTTGAGATTTCAATATCATATAAAAGTTCCTTATTCACGATGGGTTCAGATTTTGAGGAGCTTGAAGCTTTATACTCTTCCATACGTTAATTACAATAAACTAGACTAGTGATTTAGCTCAATAAAATAAATGCCAAATTATTGGATATTAATCTCAGGCCACATACATTAATAACAATAAACTAAGGAATCTTTTGTGCTTGGTTCATGTGCTATCGCAATGTTTTCATATGAGAAGGTTATTCAGAAAAATCATCATATATTATAATTGTTTTTTCTATTGCTGATGGCCCTAGGGGAAGATTCTATTAAGGAGCAGCATATAAGAATTATGTGATTGCACAAAGCTGATGCATGTGCACCCATACAATGCTTCACCACATTATTACATCATCAAGAGGAAGGATGTGGCAAATGTAATGCCTCAGGTTTTCTAGTAGCATCTTGAAGTTTATGTGATATCAGGAAAGGCTGGTGGGAAGTCCATCCAAAACTGACTTCTACTCTTACTCTTCTTTAATACTGGTTTTTTTTTTTTTTTTTTTTTTTTTTTTCTCACATTAGAATAAAATAGACAATTTTTATTCATAAATTATTTGCTATTTCTTACGTAACATTTTTACTTTCTTCAAGTTTTTTCGCATAATTTGGGCATAATGTTTTTGTAGGAAGACATGGTACTTTGAACTTATGTCCTCTAATGTGCAAACAGGTTTGGGTACTTCAGTTGTCTAATTCTCTTTCTTGTGAAGGTTTTGTTATTTTCTTTTTTCTTGCCCTTTCCCCAACATAATAGAATGCATAAAAATGGGTTTTTTTTTTTTTTTTTTTAAAGTATTATAATAATGCTTGCATAAATGTCATCGAGAAAGTTTCAATTCCCACAAAATTATTTTTATTTTCCCAATATTATATGTTCTTGAACTTTAGCCAATCATTAAGTTTTCTTATATACTTTTAATAACTTGATCAATAATTGCTTTCTTTTCTAAAAAAGTTAGAATGCACTGAGCATAATAAACATAATGCTAGAATTTTGAAATACAATTAAGGATCAGTAATTACCAAGCTCCTATGTCATATTCAAAAATGAAAAATAGACACTTTACATCAATACTAGCCATAATGTGCTCTTCTTGATGAAGGCAAAGGCAGGGAAAAGATGGAATATGAGATTTCCTGCTGAACTTAGTCAGGTCAGGGCAGTGAGGATAGGAACAATTCATTTTCTTCCCCTACTTATTATAAATTCCTGCAAAATTTTAGGGTGAGTAAATGTCATTTCATCTTTTTTATACTGATACCTATTTATATCATCAGTTGGAGTCACTAAATGTTGATGATGTTGGAGCCTTTCTAGAGTGGTGGGTGACGTAGAACAGAGCTCGTTAGAAGTCAGAGTGCAGGAAAGAAGTAGAAAACTACTATTAGAAGTCATTGGCGATAGCAACAAAATTGCATGAAATTTGGTGACATGAAGGGAAATGGTGCTGGGAGTAAAACTCATAGCCTTCAGCCATGATCAAACCAGCTTTTCAGGTAAATTCTTTCTTAAAGCCCTTTAAATTTATGAATTCAAGGAACCCTCCATGGATTTGAGGTTTTCATTCCGGAGCTAACGTGTTTAATTTCTTTTCATTCAGAAAGCAGCATGTTTGTTTTCTTATAGCTTCCAAAACAATTGTGGGGCAGCTTCGTATCTCTTCAAGAAATGAAGCCCAAGAACAATGCACTACCTTCTAGTAAAGAGAGGTGCAATCCCACACAATGGAAACCTAAGTGGAAGATTTGGCACAGTGATTGAGGATTTATTTTAACTTATAATCTTGTGAAGCCTTAGATTACAGACGAAAGATCGGTCATAATCCAGAAATCGCAAAAGACGGACTTACAAATTGATTCCAGTGCTTTTTTTTTCTCTCACTAAAATTTGTGAGTTCTCTTCTTCTCTTCTATTGTCTCTCTTCCAAAAAATTTTATTATCAATTTTTTTTCCTATTCTTAACTTTGTATACTATTCACAAAAATTGTTGTTCTTTTCAAATTCATTGTTTCTTTATATTTCAGTGGAAAATTGACTGCAACAGGGAGTGTTGATGACCTTGTTCATGTTATATGGAATTCTTCAGAATGATGTACACATTTCTTAATTTGCTCTTTTCCATGTTTTTCATTTTGGAACTTTTTCTTTTCCATTTCTAACGACATACATGGATTTATTCTTGAATTACAGATTGTGAAATCTAAGTTTTCTCTATTACTAAAGATTCTCATATCCAGTCAATGGAAAACAAAACCTTCCCATATCCTTGTCAGATTCTCTTTGGAGTTTCAAAAGTAAATGCTCTTAATACTAACCCTGCATTGTGGTGTTATCTGAATTTGGCAGAATAATCTGGATCCATATAAGAAAGAAAAATTAGTTGATGTATTCTTATCAGAGCCTTTCAATTTTAAATTTTTTTTTTAAAGGATGTCCAACATTTCAGGCACAAATCAAACATTATATGTGCCTAAGCTCAAGTTGCTGCCTCATCTACTTCAACAATCCCAAGTAAGATATTTTGAAATCAAAAAGAGTAAACAAGAGTGGATGACTTTCCACTATAGTTGCAGAACCTTTATTTATTTGATGAGATGTCTATAAACAGTTGCAAGAAGCTGAGATATCTACCAGCAAGGGTGTGGTGCCTCACTAGATAACAGATGCTGCCATGCTGGTAATCCTTCATTTCCCAACTAGAGGTTATGTACTTCAGCATGGATTGATCAAGATTGCCCACGTTCCAATTATCTAGACAAACCTTTGATTCCTATGCTAAGCTCAAAGAATATAAAATTGGTATTTTTGCTCAAATGTCCTTATGTTTAATATATCACTTTGAATGGACTAGCTTATGCACTTAATTTTTAATTTCCATAATTTTTGTTCAAAATCGTGTGCTCATATAGTGTAGCATATCTTTCTGCATAGCATTCTTAGATCTTCAAAATTTTCCATCCAACAACTAAAGTCAAGTTTTTTTTTTTTTGAACAATCAATTCTAAACTTCTTGAGATTATTTGTGTGTGTGTGTATTCTGGTCTACCAACAATGCATTGATTAGGGCTCCTTAGTTACTATTACATTGTCTTCACTGTTAAGTTTTCATTAACCAATTGTAGATTAATTGGGGCTCTTTTATTATTCATATTAGTGGGTAGTCCTGTGCATATGCACGGATACAATTAAAAACAATCACAATTATACGGTTCAAAATATACATGGTATTAACTTACACTTTTTTTAAACCACACATTTTTAAAATATGTAATAGTTATATATATATGATTTATTATTTAATTGATTTTAGACTCTTCGGTTTATGCACCTAATAATTCATTTGTCACAAAAATTAAAAACTTAGATGGACATGTGGCAGAAAATTGGACTCCAATTGAAATCCAATTTAGAATCTAATTGGATTTGGATTGTTCAATTTTTACCCTCAATAATTCACTTGACATAAAATTAAAAATTAAATTAGACACGTAGCGCAGAATTGAGAATCCAATTAAAATCTAATTTGATTTTCTCTAAGTTTTGGCTATATATATATATAGATTTCATGCTTCTCCAAAGTTAATTAATGTTATGAATTCATCTGAAGTTAGTTTTAAACATGAGAAATACTCAGTGGCAAATTATTTATTCTATTTTAAATAGATTTGTAGATGACCTTAAAGTCCGGTTTGCTGTACAGTGTGCACTAAAGGGAAGTATAACTTGAGATTCAAACCAAATTAAACGAGTGGGTTAACATCTTTTTTCTTTTGAGATCAACTTATAATGTTGATTAAGCTGCATTACTCATCATTGGATTAATTCATAATTGCAGTTACATTTATTCTCAAGATAAGCTAATTTTACTGTCTTCAGTTTTCTTTCTTTTTATTTTTTCCCAACCAAATGACTTCTGGTTGTAGGTCAGCTGGAACCATAACTTGAATGTACCTGCAAGTGCCAATTGGGTATATTAGGTATCACTTCGACAATGCATCAAGTAAGGCCTAGGCTTTCCCAGCATTTACACTTTTCACCATGTTCGCTTCTATCTCCTATATATATAATCAGAAATAACTCTTTTTTTCCTGGAATATACAGGATTCCTGACAATTTGTCCGCTGTTCAAATCCTATGTTATGGTTTCGTAACTTAAAGTCGCTGTAGCAGTGACTTCAGCAGTTTTCTAGATTATGAGGTATACATCTAGGATTACCCTTACATACTGATTATGATCATATATATCTCGTTTTGAATGATCAAATTTTAGTATTAATCAATGGCATAAACTATGATATTTGGTCTTCAGACGTCTGCAAGAAATTGAAGAGCCCAATTAAGAAGAGCAACTTGAAACTCAAATTTGATGCTTTTTTTTTTTTTGGTTGTCTGAGATCAAGTTATGCACTAAGATATACATCTGGTGACTTGCCATCTTGCACACTTGATTGATTGTTAAAATCATTTCACAGATAATCACTGCTACAAATCACTGCTACAAATCTCCGCAAAGAGCATATAATAGTAAGCTTCAATTAATGGATTTTCAAATTTTTGTTACAGTCTTCTCTTATTGTCAGTCTTGTTGTCTTAACAATGAGGCCAAACTGTTTGGGTGCTCCACTTCATACCCCTGTATGGAGGGTAATAGCCTACAGATTGCAGATAAGGCAATGGACATAAGTCTCTGGAAGCTGAATTTTGTTTGTAATTATTCAATTAATACAATATGGCTTAAAAATTAATTTGTATTACTCTGAAATAAGACCGAAAACTTCTATCAATGAAATCTTCTATAATTAAAAATCTAAAATATCGCTGCTGTGCTTTAATCCAATTTGAATTGTATTTCCTACACTAAAAGTCACATTGTCAGCGATAAATTTAAACAAGATACAACGCAGTTTTCTTGCCATAGAATTATGATTATTTTGTGAGAATTTGCAAACTGATTTGAAAACAATTGAGGGAGGCATCACAAATTTAGGGAAAAAGTTAGAACATACAGGTATAAATGCTCAATCTATGCTTACATAAGTTAATTTTGCAGTATACCCAGAAAAGAATCAGGGATAGTAGCTAATTGCTAATCAAGGTTGAACAAATTTGTGCCTAGTCAATACTTCCAGCTTTAAGCTTTACTATTACTCACTGTAATGCATTTTCTTGTGACGCATATAACCCACTGGAAAATGTAATTCTAGTCATGTTGTGACTGAATCATGTTGAATATTTGTTTATGCAGGTCTGAAAAGTTGACAGATTTTTACTTAAATGGGTAAATATGAAGTCTGCTTCCAGAAGGGAATAGTTAAAAGTGTTGGATACTCACGTTTTAGTGCCATTCTAGTTTTCGATTCCCTGGACTGGTATCTTGGAAAACATCAAAAGGTAATGCCAATTGCATCAGAATGTGAAGTGTGCTGATCAGCGGAGACATCATTGCTGCCTGTATATAAGACTCCAAATCTTGATCATAGGTGACCTCATCTGCCACGACAATAGAATGTCTTCTCTAAGAACGACTTTATTTACTGAAGGTATACCTTTTGTCATTTTTATTTACAGTCTTATCATAGTTACTAATAAAAGAACTCCTAGTGAGTGTTATTTTAATGTCTTTTATTTTGTCACTCAATTTAACATTGTCATTGTAGGATACAAAGAAATTTCTTTTGTGTGTTTTTGTGTACCTTGTGCTGTTATCTGTAAAATAATTTACTATATCTTTAGAATAATTTAGCATGATTCATCACCATTTTCACAATTAGGTGTTTTTGTAAGGTCTAAACTGGGTTGTTGTTCAGCATTCCCTTTATATCCAGGAGTTTCCTTACAAACTATAGTTTTTCAGTCTTTTTGTTTAATTCTTATGCTGCCATATGTAGGCATTGAAATTTATTTTCGACCTACAGCCGAAGCAAGGGAGATATGGCAAGCTACAATGATCCATATTGCCCAAGAAGGAGGCTGCTTTGTTCTATCTTCGAACCAATTCTGCAGAAAGGGAAGACTATCCGCTGTCAACAGAAACGTATGTCAATACAATAAGAAGTATTGCACGTGGTGTTATTTTATTATCATCCAGTTGTGACCATTCTGGCTGAACCTAATTTCCAAGGGAGTCTCTCATCTGAAACAATCTTTTCCTCTCTGAATGTTCCAGAACTTGGAGGGTGTTTGAGCAAAGCTAGATTTTAGTGGAAATAGGCATCAAGTGGGACCAAACTCAGTCAATCTGACTCTGAATATACCCAATCCAATTTCTTTTACAACTTCTGTGAAAGTGGAAGTTCTTGATAAGCTACAATTATGACTTAGCTGTGTAAAAAGTTATTAAATAAATTTCTTCTAGTTGTCCTCCTGCCAAACAGCTAATCTAGGCTTTGTATATATCTTTTGTAATGTTTAGAGGTGAATAGAGGTTAGATAGTGTCCATGATTCATCCAACACATTTTGAAGAAATCAAATATTTGTATAGATTTTCCTGTACAGTTCATGAATATGTTAGTCCTGGCATATTTGCAATTGCCGTGATGAACTTTCATATGTATACTAAAATGATGTATCTTTTCCCCTTAGTACGTTTCTTTCAAAAATATTAGGAATCTGAAAGGGTAATTATGAATGCCAGGCTATAATTTTGCGAAAAAAAATGTCTCTATTGTTGTAGTTAAGTCAGAGATACTGGTTCTTCCTGGTCCCTAGATATTGTGGTGCTCTTACTTTCTTCCAGTATAATAACAATGCTCATTATTAAAACCTAGGCCTTTTCATCCAAAAGTGATAAAAGAATAATTCAAAAAAGTGAAATGTAGATGCTGATCATGGTGGCCAAAAGAAAAATAAAAATTTCTGCAAGAACATAATTTACCTAGCATACTTGTGTATGTTACTGTCATACAAGAAGTTTTTTGTATGAGAGAAACTTCGCTTAATTAATAGTAAAAGTTCAAAGAATTATAAACACAACTTATTCCTAATAACAGACAACATTCTAATGCAAACTGAGGAGGGATTAATTCAACTTGAGCTGCCATGAGGGATGTAGCAAGCATTCATCAAAATTTAATGTTACTAATTAGTTGATTAAATTATTATTAATATTTTCCCCAAGATATTTATTAATATCTAGGTAGAGAGAGAGAGAGAGAGAGAGAGAGGGCTCGTGCATTAACCAAAACTCATTGTTTTTTTGTTTTTTTTTGTTTTTATTTTTATAGATAAAGTAGAATTTCATCTTATGGAATCTACTCTATATTGATTTATCTATATTATCAAATTAAGACACCAACTAATTTTTGATATAGGCGGGGTTTGAGTCTCAAATTTTTTATTCAACAACAAGAGATTTTACTACTTGAGTTAAGTGAAATCTACTACTATATTAATTTTTCATAGAACTAAAAAAAAGTGACTTGTTTAAATTTAGATACTTTTGACATGAACCAATATTTTAAATTACATTCCATTCTGGCTATTCTAGTTGAAATATTATAAACTGATACTCTAAACTCCTATTTAATCTCGGTCCAAATTTTGGCCTATATCGGCCATTTTAAAAAAATTCTGCATTTTGGGCAGAATATGCATTTATGAATTGTAATTGCTTTTGTGGCTTTTTCTACTTAAAAAAAAAAAAAAAA
>JARYZH020000480.1:0-173389 GCA_030021035.2 Notholithocarpus densiflorus | reverse complement strand
TGGGTGAGATTTTGAGAGAAAATGTGTTTTGGGTTGAGAGAGGCACGAAGGAGGCAAAATGAGAGTGTTTGAAAAAACTGTTACTGTTTAGCTTTAAAAACTGCAAAACCGCTCATTTTGCGGGTAAGTTTTTTGTGAAGTTACTTGCGAAATGGCCACTGAAGCACATTGATAGTTTTCGCGGGTAGCTCTTACTCACAAGCCAGTCACGAAACTCTCTGTTTGAATTTCAGAGTTTTCTGAAATTTGCCTTCCTCATTTTCGCACGTAGGACTTAGTCGCAACTTACTCGCAAAAATGCCTCTGAAAGAGTTTTTCAACAAAAATGAAATAGACTATTTGGACAAAACTATAAACACACAAAATTCATAAAACACTTTCAAAAACATATAAAATAATCAAAAAACTTTTTAGGTTTGATCAACAAGCAATTGAGTATACACATCACATTTGAACATGTACATTCACACAAATGGAATAAGTATTCATCGAACATTAGACTTGTGTGTTGTGTGTGTGGATCAAGTATGAACTAGTGTATAGTCTAGTACGAAACTTCAATGATAAATTCAATCAAGTCATACACAACAAGTATGAAGTCAAGTGACCTATCTCACTTGTAAAAATGAACATATATGACCCCTCACCAATGTGTTTACATTTGATTGAAAGCTTTTCATTTGACTTCCATTTTTCATACTTTTGATCAAATACAACTCAAATTTCTAAGAAGCGATGCCATGAACTTTTTGATGTATTTTTTACAACTAAGCCTTTGGCTTTGGCATCATACATTTTAATACAAATTTGCTCCACATTTTTCTAGTCAAACTAGTTTTTAAAGCAAGGCTTTTTCAACTCTTTTTCCTTTTGGAGATTGACATTTGAAGAGCTCCTTTGAAAAAGAAAAAAAATGTGAGGAGATATATAGGCACAAGTCTACTCATGTATCAAGATCAAACAAAACTATTGACCAATCACTCATGACAAGCTTGAAGATCTATTTACAACAATCAAACATAGATTTCTAGATGTCGCTCACACCTAGAAAATGTGCACACATAACAAACTAAGATCGTAAATGCACTACGCCATTAGTACGAAGGTACTAGGCCAAACTCTCATGTGATATACATAACGCAAGCGATCAAACTTCTTGAGATTTTTCACTTTTTAAGGGTTTTTGAATTTTTCAACACATTCAAAAACAGAACAAACAAAGTAAGATCAACAAAAACAATAAACAAAGACTTGGAAAAGAAACATGCTAAAAACGGAAGCAATGACACAAGAAGATTGCATATGTCATAATGCATGAAACTATAACCCTAATACGTTGGAGTATTAATGCATGGGCATAGTAAATGATCATGCATGAGTACCCTTCTTCACCCACACTATACGAGTATTTTGAGTGAGATCCTTGGATGGAGGGGTATGACTAACATAACTCTCAAACCTTGGGGTGAAGCTAGCAAGGCATGATGAAATGTTCTTCAACATCTCCATAACATCTCCAATGAGTTGTCCCTCATTTTCTCCTTTAGCTTGAATTCCCTTTGGCATTCTTCTTGAGTTGTCTTGGCCACGCAAAGAATCAATCCTCTTGAGTGCCTTAAGCTTGAAGCAATTTGGCCTTGTGTGCCCTCGTACGCCACAATGATGACAAAAATGCTTCACTTGAGGTCCTTATTAAATTTTGGGTAATGACTTCCCTTTTTCCTTTGGTTTTGCACCAATGGTTCTCTTTGCAACAACAAGGGTCTCAATCTCGAGCTTCTCCACTTTAGATTTCTCTACATTTTTGGCCAATACGAACCTCACTTCCTTCTTGGGTTTGCTGCTTGAACTTCCTTCACCGGTATAACCTAGACTGGCCTTGTCATTTGAAGATTTTTGAGAAGAGAGCATGCTGCCATGTTTTTTGGTGGAAATGCACTCCACTTTAACATTTGCTTGAATGATTTCAAGTTCAAGGAACTTGATTTTTGAGTAGGCATTCACCAATTCTTCCTTCAGCCCTTCAACTTTACACTTTGCCTCCTTAAGTTGCACAAGTGTGTACTTATACTCTTCTTCAACTTTCTTCATCTTCTTAATGGAATTGTTTGCAACCTTGGCATATTTGTCACAATCTTCAAGCAACGCATCATACACTTCTTGAAGGTTCCTCTCACCTTTGTTGAGACACACATCCTTCATCTTCCGAATCTTCAGCTTCTTCATCTTCAGAATGTATACCAAGCTCATCAACCAAGTCGCTCAACTCATCTCTAGAGTCAACCGTTGTAATTGCCATGAAAGTTGAATAATTTCCCTCACTATCACATTCTCCTCCCGCGTTGGAATTTGAACTTTCTAAATCACTAAGGGTGGTAGTAAACACTTTCTCCTTTCCCCTCAAATAATTTGGCATAAGCTCCATAGACTAAGTAGTCGCTCTCAATCAGGAAGGACTTTCTCAAGACCGTAATGTAAGGATATGGGTTTCCTAGGCTTACGGGAGGATATTTTGGCTGTGAAATTCTTTGAAGGGTTTCCTAAAGTCAAGGATTACACTTCATTAAAAGCATTTTGGTTGCCTTTCATGCTCGGTTATAGCCTTAATTTGAGTCCATTTCTTGAATTTTTCTAATTTCATTTTTGGGGCTTTCATTTTGATTTTCTTTGGCCCATGTTTTTTTATTGTTTTGGGCTGAATTTTTTTCTTTTGCCCTTTCTTTGCTGAGGGCTTCATTTGGTTTGATTGGCCCTTGACTTTTGTCATTCGATTTGGGCTCTTTTCTCATTTTTTTTTTTCAATTAGAAACTCATTTGATGGACTCACATATTGGAGGTTACCTAGCATGAGGTTCTTGTAACCATTTAACCTGCCCCAGTATGGGGGGCAATCCTTGACTGGGTTAAATAAGAAAAGAATTTAACAGTCTCAATTGGGCTAGCAAGGGATATTTCTCTACAAGCGGGATGGTAGTGAAACGAATGCCTTTCTCCGTCATCTTGAACGCTTACTTCTTAGCCTTAGGAGCTTATGTGCCAAATTATAAATTCGGGCGATTTTTGAAAAACTTTTTCTTTCTGGCTCAAAAGGGCTATAAAGTGATATAATTATTTGGATAGCTGAAACAAATGCCTCCATCATTTCAAATCCAATCAATTGGTCAATGAAACTTGAACATGTGGTCATTCACTAATTCAGGGTCCACACCAATCTTGGGTAGGACCTCCCCAAGGGGGGTAATTGTCATGAAAAGAATATGCACTTTGCAAAAGTGGTGAATGTTTCAAGAATGTGGAGTTGTTGAGATGGGATATCATGAGGTGAGTGTTTAGGGATCACATGCCCCTTATCCCTGGCAAGGGACAACCACTTCACTCAAACAACTCTTTTCCCACAAAAGGGGTTTTGGCATTGACTTGCCGCTCTTAGAAGATGCATATGCTTTAAAACACAAATTTTCATGATTTGATGTTTTGATTTAAACATTTATGCTTTGATCTTATTTTGAAAAATATCTTCTTCTTTTTTTGAAAAATGTGTACAAGATTGCAACAAGCCTAAGCCAATCGAGATGGGTGAAGGTTTTGTTGAGATAATGCTGGGATGATTGACAAGGTCAAACTTGGGTTCCAGTGTTTCCGATGGACGACATTCCCAATACCCAGAAGATTTTGCAAAGATCCACTTAAGGGATGAAGGTCTCTACCTCGCAAGGAGTCATTAGATAGTTGATTCCATGCTTGGCATACATCTTTGGATGAAGATTTTCTGATCTATGGTGAAGGTTCTTGTGAAGCACAAGTAGCGACTTCATTTTCATGTCAATCGTTGAAATGACCTGTCAAGGCGAACATGCCACATTAGGGATCTAAGAAAGGCAACATGAAAATGACAAGAAAGGATGTTAATGCAATTCTCTGAAATTTTGATGGGGCACTATCGCCCAGATGTTGAGCAGGTGAATGGCTCTATCACAAATGCTCAGATGTTTGGTCGTCACTATTCATTGAAGAATGTGATGTGAATGACGTCTCTTTGGCTTGATTAAAGCATGTCCTTGAAAAGGAAATTGATTGAAGGGAGTTAGTGACATGTCCGGGCTATGACAAACCCGATAAAATTGGAAACATTTTGGCTCTCATTCGACCAAATTTAAACCTTTTACTCTTCCTCCATGGTTCTCATGTGGGCACCTATTACGAGCAAGTTCTGACATTGTATTGCTGAAGTAGTCGGAGCTGATTTCTCATGGATTTGAGATCTGTCAACTGAATCACCATGACTGAGGTGGTCCCAATATATGAATGTTCCTAAGAAGGAAATGGTCCAAGTTAAATGAATGCTTTGCGCATGGCAAGATCCGATAAAATTGGAGATAGTTCATGATTCTCCCTGAATGTAGGCTTGGTTCGCCATTTTTTATTGTCAACGCGGAAGTCAGGCTTCCAAGGAATGCTTCGAGCAAGCTAAAAGATCTTTTGATGGCCTTGTGAAGAAATTGCAACTGTGTTCCTTGCTAAAGTTCAAGATGCTATTGAGGATATTGAAAAGAAGTCCATTTGGAGGGGAGAGTCTGTGGGAAAAAAGCTACCCAGTGTGGCGTTTTCCATGGTCTCTCAATCACTTTCATAACTTGGTGAGATTTTCAACTGAAGGGTGTGAGGATTCACATATCAAGAAACCCAAAGACATCTCAGGACACTTGGAGAAAGGGAGGATTTTTTTTTAGGAAGACCCGAAGGTGAGAGAAAGTTTATTTTTATTTTTATTTTATTTTAGGAATACCTGAAGGAACCACCTAGACTACCCGAAGGTAAAAGAAGATCTTTTTCTTAAGGAGAACTTGAGGGAGATACCTTTATCTACCCAAAGGGGAGAAAAGATTTTTTTTCTTGGGGAATACCCGAAGGAAACACCTAGACTACCCGAAGGTAAAAGAAGATCTCTTTTGAAGACTCGAAGGAAAAGCCTACTGAGGCAAGTTGAAGAAAACCAAGTTTGAGCGATATGATCTTGCTCCAGAGATGTTGGGTTCTTTTTGCCCATTTAAGATGATTGACAGAAGAGCTTGCAAGCTGTTCGGATTGAATCCAACTTCTCACTGAATTCCGTTCCTAGACTTGTAGTAGCTAGCCTTCATGGATAATGTGGGGGTGCACAAGACGGATTTTTAGTGGTCTTATGGGAATGAGACCACTAAAAATCTGCCCCAGTATCATAATGAGAACAGCTAAATCCATGTGTCTCCCTCCAAGATCGGAATCTTGAAGCTGTCGTCCGTTCATTATTTTATGCTTGGGATTAAATTTGGATCACATCCTCAAGATTTTGGTAACGCTTGCGTAGAGATGTTGGGACTTCCCATATTTTACCCTATTGAGTCAACCATGGAAACAAAGAGGGGAGGTCAGAAACCGTCCAAGAAAAACAAACCCTAGCAAAACAAAATATTATACTAATAAAAAGGATCACCATCATGCATGGCGCTCAGGTAGTGTGCTTAGGGCTTAGGAAGAGTCTTAAAACTTAATTACAAACTGAATTTAAATTGTCTCATGCTCAAACATAATAACATAAAGGAAACAGGAAATGCGAGAATAACAAAAGCATAAAGATAGTGAGATGATGTTTGGTTTTAAGGACTTCTTCCACAACATATGGCCAACTTGGCGCTGCTTCAAGTTAGGTGCGCTCTTGTGAAATATGGCTCGACTGTCCAACTGCTCAGGCGTATAAGCTCAAGCTTTCGAGGAGCAATTCTGGATCTTGATTTTCTTGTAAGGACCGTCTGAATATCTAGTTCTTCGGTTTATGTGGACATATGCACTTCGAGCTCTAACCAGCCGCCTTTGATAAGACCTTGAACCTTCTGTTTGAGTAGCTCACACATGTCAGTGGAATGGCCAACCATCGCCCCATGATAGTCGAAATAATTTTCAGAATTGTAAGTCTCTGATGAAAGTTTCGGTTGGATCTCAGATGCCATCAATTCTACCAACTTCGCCTTTAACAGCATTGGTAATAGCATGGATAACGAGACTGATAAAAGGTCCAAGGCAGTTGTGCCACTTGATTGGGAAATGTCGCTTCATGGATTGCCTTTGTTCAGTAATAGAGAACGATACGGTACCCCATGAGGATATGGAGTTGTAGGGAAGCCTGTAATGAATGAGCCCTGTTGACCTCTGTTCTTGATCAACACATTAACCTGACCCTCACAACACGTTGGAGATGAATTAGTGATTATGGCATTTTCAAATTGAATGACGTTATTGTCGATCAGGCCTTGGAAAGTCCCCGTAAGGGACTTGCACTCTTCTAGGCTATGTCCCGGGCTACCAAAATGGTGCTCACATGTCTTGAACGAGTCAGACTCACCCAGAGGGGAATTGATTATATGTCTTGGTAAAATTAGGGCCACTATGCGTTCTTTCAACAATATATGATATAATTGCAAAATCGGCATAGGAAGGGAAGGAAACTTTTCTAGTGCCTCTTGGACTTGTCAGGTTGGTACATTTGCCTCGCAGGACCGTCATCATTTTACTTGGATTGCCTTTGCCTTGGTTGGCTTATCCTTGAGGAGTTCGGATTGTGGGAGCCACGTGACTCTTTTGCCCTCGAGATTCCTCAGATCTCTTTTGAACATATGATCTTTCATTGGCATGTCCTATAGGTGATAGGGCATTCGTAACATCAACTCCACAAGTCAGGTCACTCTTTAAGGTGTCAATGTGAAGGTTAATCAGTTGATGCACAAGGTGAAGAAGTCTATCCTGTTGATTTTCCAAATACTCAATCCTTGCATTCAACCTGGCAAGTGTAAGCTGCTCGCTAAAGGCCATACAACACTCAACTTCTTCTGATTTTCCCCACCAAATAATTCCTCAGTCAATTAGGCTTTGGACCTCCTTATTGAACTCATCACAATCTACTAATGAGCGTCCCCGTGCTCCTGAATGGTATTTACAAGTCTTACCCGTACTTTCTTGCTCTTTCAATTCCTTTGGGCATATGTATCCTAGAGCCACTAGAGCCACAAAAGGCTATCCAGGTACCCATGCAGATCTTCTGGATCAGGACGATCATCCTCCTCTCTCATTATTACATTCACTTCCTCACCCTGAGCATCAAAGGTCGTGGTAGTGGCAACTTTAGACTGCGTAGCACCCTCAAATATTAAGGCATCACTATCAATCAGGCTTTGGATCTTATGCCATTCTGGAAGATTGGTGACCAGCTTAAGGACGATTGGAGCGATTAAGCCCCCATTTAACAGAGAGGAGTATAACTCGGTAACCGACATAGGGAAGTGGTGGGACTTCTTCGGCGTCTTTCCTAGATTCACCATGAAATTTGAATTTCCTTTGGCCTTTCGGATGGGTAATGACTTAGCCAATTGTACCCCCTATCTTCAGCCACCATATGGACATCTCCTTCTTCAACCTTAGCATCACTTCCCTTGAATCGTTGTTCCATCAGAGAATAGAGGATAGTCGGGTCAACGATCTTCTTGGTCTTAATACCCTTATCGATATGCTCCCCAATAGGAATCAAGCTAGCAAAACGAGTGACTTGGGCATTGATCATCTTCTCATAGTAAGGAGGTTTCAAGGTTATCAATGAACCACTTAATCATCTCATCTTCCATCATAGGGGGTTGCACTTATGCGGCTAGCTCACGCCACCTCTGGGCATACTCTCGGAAAGATTCCCTATTCTTCTTCTCTGTCCTCATAAGAACTATGCGGTTAGGAGCCATCTCGGTGTTGAACCGGTAATATTCCAGAAAGGCATTGGCCATCTCCCTCCATTTGGAGGTCTTTTCCAGGCTGACATACCATATGGCCGTAGGGCCAGTCAGACTATCAAAGAAAATCTAGCAAAGCAAAGGGTGATTATCCCCATAGGGAGCCATCTTCCTACAGAACATGCGCAAATGAGTGCAAGGATCTCCAGTACCATCGTACTTGACGAACTCTAGTGCCTTGAACTTGGGAGGCATAACGACCTGAGGGAAGTTGGTCAGATTGTCTAGATCGATACTTCCATGGGTGCTAGAGCCCTCTATGATTCGAAGCTTTTCGGCTAGAGTTTCCATTTGGCTCTAGACTTGGCCATACCCAGATTCGGGGGTTTTATCCTTAGACGGATTTGTTTCTTGGTCATTACCTTGGGGCAGTATATTGTGGCCCTAATCTTTTACTTGTAGAGGCTGATCTTCATTCTCGGTTTGGGGACCTCTTTGACTATGGCTAGAAGAGTTTAGTCCTCCTCCTACAACCAGTTGTTGCATTATACGCATCATTTCTGCCATTTTCTCTTTCAGAAGAGCAACTTCCTGAGCAGTTTCCTTATGGGGAGAAGTACCACTAGTAGACATCTCTCTTGATAGCTAGTGACGAAGGGATCACGGCATGGCGGTAGCTTAGTCTGTTTCTTTTTAGCAATCTTTTGATCCTTGGGAAGAATAGGAGGTGAAAGAAACGGGGTGCGTTTGACAAGGTGGAAACACAACACCAAAATCAAGTTAGTTTATGTCCTTGCTATTTAACATGCACCTACCATTTTCAGAAAAATTTGGCTTTGCACCCTTGATTGGGTATTTATCGTGGTGAGTTTCTACTATGATGCAAGATTAATGCACAAGATTGGCAAGTAACCGAAACCTTTATGACATGCTTAACAATGCGGGAAAGACCATTCCTTTGATTTCATGCTTGTACCAAATTTGCTTTTACAACGCTGGGTTCATCGGCTCTAATGATGGGCCTCTTACAACACAAGAAATGCAACTGCGAGGAAAAGCTTGGCTTCTGATACTTGGATCTCTTGGCAATTTGGACAACATGGATCTCTTAGGGGAGCCCTTGGATTCTTGACATCTAGGACCTTTTGGTAATTTTGACATCTTGGCAATTTAGGTAGCATGGATCTCTTGGCAATTTGGATTTTAGACCCTCTTGGCCACTTTGACATCTTATGATCTCTTTGATGATTTAAGCTTCTAGGCAATCTTTTGGATCTTTTCTAGGAAAGCTCTTGAACTCTTGATGCTTTGGATATCTTGACAGCTTTTTTGGCAGCATTTCCTCCTAAACAGAGTTTTGGTTACTTGCCACAAATTTAATCTTTGCACAATTAGGTGGTGGAACCATTTAGTGTATACATAAGAGCCCTTATAAAGTTGTAAACCCTTAGGGAGAAGGTATGATCTAGCATGTACAAGCAATGGGGTTTCTTTTCCTAGGGGTTTAATCATGGATGCTGTGCAAACAAGATAGAAAGAACTTGGAGTAGAGCACAATTTCTTTGGCGTAAGCAAAAATGGCGCACCTGTTACAAGACACTTTCCCTTGACCTCTAGTCCTAGAAGGATATTCTTTCCTAGACTTGGATGTTCACTCTTTAGGTTTCACCTAGTCCTGATGGACTTTGGGCTTGATCTAGTCCTCATGGGTTTGACATAACTGGCCAACTGTATGCAAAGGCTTAACTAGTAGGTTGTTCCTGTCCTAGGGCTTCAATCGCCATACCCCTCCCTTCATGGAAGTTATGAGGCCTTTTCAGCTACTCCTGTCCACCCATGGACCCAGAAGTGCCTACAACATCAGCCCCGAATCTAACTATGGGTAACACTGCCGATGTTTGTGTCTGGACATCTGCAGATGGGGTAATGAAATCCCCAAAGAGATGTGACTACGCCAGTAGTGCGAAGCCCGGGTTCTGCTAAAAAAGGGTGTATATGTCATGCAATCCTTAATAAAGGGGAAAGACTTTTTCAAAGCATAGCAAATATATATATATACATATATATATATGAAAGCGGATAAAGGTGTAGCAGAAATTAAATTTTGCTACCCTATGTTTACATGTGAGGAAAGCGGTAAAGCATGTGAGGAAAGCTATAAAGCCCCTTGTGAAAATACCTCAAAGCCTCAAAGGATTTTTGGAAAATGATTTTTTGCTCTTTTGAAAATAGTCTACTAGGATATAGTAGAAGCCTTTTTTTCAAAAGGAAAGCCCCGAGGGCTGATGCCAATTTCTGTGTTTTTGAAAGCCAATGTCCAAAGATTATGGTTTTATCAAAAGCTCTAAAGGCTAAACTCTTATTGATCCCCAGTGGAGTCGCCAATCTGTCAACGCCCGGCCTTGAAAAACGGAGCGAAAAAACCGCCGCCGCCATGCCTTCGTTTGACCACCCGCCATGGCGATGCTCCCGCATGTGCGGGGCCTCGTTGGAGGGCCCCACTCGATGATCAGCATGTGTGCTTCGCACGGAGCTTCAAGTGCTCTCTCTCTCTCTCGGTGGAGGAAGGTAGGTCTACCTTTGGCGTTATGGTAGGAGTTTGGGCCAAATTTAAAGGGGTTACCAAAGGTAAGTGGAGTTGCCACCAATTATTGGGTTTTTCTAAGGTGTGATTGGTCACCTATTTCTAGTTAATTTTATTACCAATCCTAGGCTTAGAAAAAGGGCATTTTTCCTAATCTAATGTGGATGACAAAAAATCTTGATTCTTATGTCCGGAAGTTTGGTTACGTGTGGGGAAGGTGTTAGGCACCCCACAACGCCTGTCCAAGGACAATCCTTTATTTTGATAAAACCTTAATTTTTGGAAATTGGCAGTAAAAACATGATCTTGGCATCGGTTATCGAGGCTTTGCATGCATGAGGGTTTTGAGGTTTGGCTTTTGAATGGGTGTGGTCCTAATATATGCTTTCCTAAGGTGTTCAAGTAAAGTGCCAAATTTCCAAGGCGAAAATCCGACGACAAGTTACCTTACTTTCACGATGAAAATTAGGCATCCCTTGCCTTAGGTGACACGGACTGTGACAATCACACCGGAGGGGGGCAAACAGGTATATATAAACATACATCATGCACAATGCAAGCACACAGAGCGGGAAAGTAAATGCCTACATCCCTAGAGCATGGCCCAAAATATAGGTGCAGGAAAATAAACAAGGGTCGCCATACTCTAGGGATGAGGACGAATGGTATATGGCATGATATACCTAATAAAAACCATCTAAGAGAGAAAGAGAGGAGGAAGGAAGGGATTTAAAAGAGTACATAACCAAAGGGAAAAGCTAAACCCTAAACCTACTGAACACAGCCGCTTGGCTCATATCGACATACTCGCGTCTTCGCCCTTTTTGCTTGCGACTAGGAGACCGTACCCTAGCTTCATCCGTCCTCGCTCCATGTGTGTACATGCAAAGGCAAAGACAAGAAACCAGCAGACAAGTAATGGAAGGAAAAGATGCAAAAGCATATGAAAATGGCATAAAGCAGATAAACATGATGGACATGGCAAGCATAGAAACAAGGATGCGAGCAAATAAGCTAGAAGGCAAACAAGCAAGATAGCAATCAAACAAGCAAAAGGGCAAACAAACAAGAAAGCAAACAAGAGATGGTGTCCGCGAGGGACAAATGTAGGTTTGGATTGAATGTCCATAACTTCATTGTGTTGAAGCATAGATGACACACTAGCAAGCAAAACTCATGCATGGACATATAAGCAAGCGTGTAAAGATGCAAAGAAAACCAATAAGTGGCACAAACAAGCATGATAAGCATATCATTGCACGGAGTGGAAAAGGGGAAAGGTATGCACGAAGCAACCCGGCATCCGGAGATGTCTTTCATGTGGTTACACCCTAAACAAGACCTCATGGGCGTAAGATGTAACCACACAAACACAGACCCGCTAAGGGCGCCAAACATGGCAAAGCCTAGAACAAGAGAGGCTAACACGAGCATAAAACATAGAAGCAAGCAAGTATAGACATGCAAATCAGGATGATCCAAACCCTTTAATGTAGGCCCTGGTGTATGGACGGTGACAAAGACCATAGGGTCTAGATCGAGTCCGAACCAATAGGCCAAAAACACATGAAAGAAAGATAAAGTGACAAAAGGGCTACAATAGCATATGGCGTGACAAATAAGGTCTAGGCCTAGGCACACAAACATGGCATGGAGTGCACGAGCACATGGAAAGTGGCATAGAACATATAGAACATAAAAGCGAGGAAACAAGCATGTAAGCACATTGATCTACACATACAAGCATGGAAATATGCATGGAGGCATGTACATCTAAGCATGTGGATGTAAGCATGAAAGCATGGAAGAACACAAATCCAAGCATACAAGCATTTAAAGGCATAAACATAGGCATAGGAGCGTAGAACATGCATACAAACTTGTAGATCTAAGCAAGGCATAACCATGGACATGATATCAAGCATGTGAGCATGTGAACGTACATCTAAGCATATAGGTCTAAGCACAGATGGGGTAAGAAGCATGGAAGCAAACATGTGAGCATGTAAACCTAACATTACCATAGAGCAAAAGAGGAACAAAACATAGGAAAATATGGCATAAAGCATGAAACATGTAGGAAAGAAAAATAGACATGTAAACAAACATAGAAACATGTGGATCTAGCCAAGCAACACATGGGAAAGAAAGATGGAGGGTATGAACACTACGTTGTATTTTTTGAGAAGAGAGAAGAATCAAGAAGCTTTAATGTGTTTTTGTGTTTTTTGGAGAGAAATATGGTGAGAAAAGAGAGAAAAATGCCCAAAAACGCCCAAAACAGCTCCCAAAAACCCAAATTTTTAGATCTAATCTAATATGGGGTACTAGGGGCTATTTATAGCCCTTGGCACACTTTCTGGGGCTTGGCGCACCTTGTAGGGCCACCGGGTCGGGCTGGCGGCCCTTCAAGGACCGCCGATGATGTCATCGTGACATCGGCAAATTTGTCCTGTTGCACTTTTTCAATTTTGACTTCGGACACGTATTTGGAGGTCTTCCCAGTTTCGGATTGAGTCGATCTTAGTGTCCTTGGAAATATCTGGATGTCTAGTTTTCAGAAACCTAAAGAAATTAAAATTATAACGGTTGGATCAAAAGTTATGGCCTTGGGAAGCGTGCTAATGTTCTTTTCACGATTTTCTCAATATCTCAACCGTTTTAACTCCGATTTCGACCCATGAATAGTCGTTGGAATGAGAATTTGATAATATTCATAATGGAATTGGTTTTAACTTGTTCTGATAATCAAATCAAAATTAGGGTTTTTGGGGCCCATCAAAAGTCAACTCCGGGTTGAACTTGGTCAAACTTGGTCAAAGTTGTTAAAAATCTTTGAGGAGCTTGGGTTTGATATAAAACCCTGAAAATTGTTGTTTTGTGAGGATTTTGACCTTGTTTGACCTTTGGTCAACCCAGGGTTGACTAGGGGCATTTTGGTCATTTTGGCTGAAAAAGGCACTTTGAGCGCTCCGATGTCCGAACGGGTTGCGCCACACCATTACATATCTTCTTGTGACCTTGTGGAGAGAAAATGATATTTTTGGGTTTTTTAGGGTCTAGCACACAAATCGAGGGCGGACAAAATATGGTATCAACACCGTGTCAATTTATTTTCCACTGCACTTTAGTTTAATTGGTGATATATGTGTGCCTCCACGGTTTGCATGTAATTTAAACCAATTAATCAACTTGGGTAATTGAATTAATTAATCAGGGTCAATCTATAACCCAACAAGTGGTATCAGAGCGAGCACAATTTGATTAGGTTTTTTATCTTTGATGTGTGATCCATTAACCCTTGTTGTCATAGAAACTGTTGATTTTATTAATTTGCATGATCTTGTGTTGAATGATGGTGATGATATACAAGAAGCCTATTGTAAGCTTCATAAATTTCATGTCAGGTTTATTAAATGCTTTAGAAAATTAAAGGCTAAATTTGAGAATGTCAAACTTAAAAAAGATGAATTGATTGCAAAATTGGATGAATCTAACAAATTAAATGATAATTTAAAAAATAAATTTTCATCTTAAGTGGACAAAATTAAAAGTTTGGATGAGCAACTAATTGAATCTAAAACTGAAGTTGAAAAGTCAAATAGTGCCAAACTTGTTGTTGAGTATAACTCTAAAGAGAAAGATTTTTATGTTCCTTCATTTAAAAGGAATAATGAAGAAGTGAAGGCTAATATTATTAGGATAAACAAAGGTAAAAAAATCTAATTTAGATGTTGAAGTTTTTGAACCTATGTCTAAAACTCCTTCTAAGGTGAAACAAAAATTTGAAATTGTCCACACTTATCATCATTGTCATGTTGTTGGTCATATTAGGCAAAATTTTCCTAAGTTGAGGTCTTTGTCAACCTCCAAGGTTAGACCTCCTTCTAGGAAGCCTAGTAGCTCTAAAACTACTCATATTTGTCACCATCATGGTGCTTCTGGTCACACTCGATCTAACTATTTCAAGTTGTTTCCTCATAAACGAGTGTCTAATAGGTCTCATCCATTTTCTAAAGGCTTTATACCTATTCTTGGTGAGTTATTAAAAACTTTGAGCTTTTTACCTCAATTTCATAGGAATTCTAATTCTTCTATGTCCTTTAGTAGACATACTTGGACACATGCCTTTTTATCTTCACGACCAAAGACTCGTGTTGTGTGCATAATAAAGGATCCTAAGACTTAATTGTCTTTCTGTTTGTCCTCTGCCTTAATTCTTTCCTTCTAAAGTAGGACTTTCATGCTTCATTTCTTATCTGTTTTTGGAATCATGCTTTCATGCATTGCATTTTTTTTTCATGTGCATTTTTTTATTGCTTTCTAGAAAACAAAAATAAAAAAATTGAAAAATACAAGAACAATGTATGTTTGTGTATACTGGTACTTGTGTACCTTCAATGGCCAATGAAACAATATTTCATAATTTTGTATCTCTTGTAGCTTAGATGAGCATCTTCATGCATAACAAAGCATTGTGAACTTTGTGGCTCTTTGTGTGATTTGTATGTATAGGTTGATGTTAGGTTATAAATATTTAGCATTAAATGTTTAGGTTCTAAATGTATTGTATATTGTCAAACCGAGTACAAAAAACATGTCTAGTATAAGATATTTATGTCTTAGAAGTGTTTTAGACATTGCTCAAGTTGATACAAGTCAAGATTCAAGAACATACAAGCTGTAGAAAGAAGAATTCAAAATCTGAAGAGCTCAACCGATCAAGAAAGGCCTTCGACCGATCGAACTGAGATTCTGTAGATTTTTAAATCAAGCCTAATAGTTCGCGAAATGTTTAAGGTTTAAGTCCAACACTGCTAAGTATAAAAAGGAAATCCTAATACACATTTTTAAAGGCTTGTGAGTTACTCTTGTGAGATTTGTGAGGTTTTGTAACCTTTTAACTCAACAAGCATCTACCGGAGATCTAATTAATACTGCTAGTATCGGTGGAGATAAGTTGTTGCCATCAAGTCAACCACAGTTGATGATCTAAATCTTTGAGTGGAGTTCTCAGAGTCACAAACTGGAGTATTTGTGTGCAATGAATTCATAATAGAAGAGTCCGTGGATTCGGAGCTGTGTGTGGTCACCTGAGTAAGTACTATATGAGATAGCAGTAGATTTAGGATTAAGTCTATTGTAAAACTTCCATTCTATTAGTGAATTGTTGCCTTGTGGATTTTTTAGGTTAAATCCTCCCTAGGTTTTTTACCTTGAAAATGGATTCTTTCATTGGTTTTCCTAGGTCATCATATTGTTTTATTCTTTACTTTTCCGTTGTTTATGATATGATTGATACTTGTTTAACCTAGATTTGTTTAGCTGACCTAAGAAAAAACTTGGATAATATATTAGGTTAAACAAATTGTGTTTTTAGAGATTTAAAACTTAACAGTTAATCATTCTTACTCATATCTGTATAACTCATTTTGATGGGAATAACTAAAAAATCTTAAGAGAAATGTATAAATAACCATCTCATCACTAAAACTCGTCAATCATAAATACCTGTGTTCAATTCATAAAAGCTGTACTTGGTAAGGTATAGCACTTACATAGTAAGAAAAGGGTGTTTAGCCAAAAATTCAAAGTGTATTTTCTTTTCATTCTCATATATAGCCATGCATTATATGTTTCATTATGCTTATAAGAAAATTATGCAAAGATGTGATCAAAATAAAAAGAAAAAGCAAAAAGAACCAAAATGCTTTTAATATAATTGCAAGCGTGTTTCTAGGAGATGTGGGAGTTATAGGATGTACCTCAAAGGTGGTAGTCCCCATCAAAAAGTTATGATTGTGTGTGAATGTTTTTTATTCTCTTATATCATTATTTTTTCATGATGTGACAGTTATGCTTACTTGCAAAAGTTTCACACACAACATGCCATTCTTTGCAACTATTGATACAAATGAATAGGTACAATGTGATTTATCCACCACAAGGAATACATGTGTTAGTAAAAGCTAACTAAACTGTCCTAACTTATTTTTGAAAATAAAATTTATTAGACTATTTAGTGTTTTAGAACTTAGATTTCTTTCCATCTTGAGTTTGATATTTTTGAGTGATTAACATTTTTTACATGCTTCGATGGTTGGTTGGTATTGTTGTTATCATGTTTGCATCTTCTCCATGTGTTTCCTCTACTTATCGATACCTCCTCGATAGCAATCTCGACACCTCTCTGTACCTCTTGACACCTGTCACTTCTATCAAACCTTTTCTAAGTTTTTCTCTATACCTCTTAACACAACCCCAATACATCAAGCCAAATTTCCAGGCCTTCTGTTTGCTCGATACCTCCTCAATACCTACCTTGATACATCGAAGATTTTTGCCATCGACAGCTCCTTGATACCTACCTCGATACATCGAAGATTCTTAGGTTCCTATTTATTATGTGTTGACATATCCTTTGACAAAATACATTTTACTTATAATTGGGTGGATCTAAGATGTGTTTAGAATTGCATGAAGTGTGATGAGAAATCAAAACAAGTGATATCATTGAAGACATGAAGATTGAACCATGAAACAAGTAAAAAAAAATTGAAATAGAGAACTTCAACACTAGTCTTGACACTAGCATCCATCGAGATTAAATGATGGACCTCGACACCGCTTGATTTATCGGGCTATGAAATCCAGAATTCTCAGATCCAAATTTTGCCCCATGATGACTTAGATTACTAGAGTTTCGTTCACTAAGCTCTAAGAGGATATAAAAGCTTTATTTTAAAGTCATAAAATACATAGAGACTCATATTAGAGAACTCATATACTTTTGGAGAAGCTACTACCTTCTTGTATGCCTTAGAATTCTGTAACAAGTGCTTCTTGTACACACCTCGTTTTGTATCATTTATGACTCGGGCCCTCGTTCTCCAATGATGGCAGTACTTTAAGGTCCAAAATTGGTTTTGGGCCCAATCTTGTAAAAATTGATTTGAGGAAGTATTTATAGAAAACATAAAATTATTTTTGGAAGAATAAACCTATTTTTGGAAAATAAATTCTTCTAGAAACCCTAAGTTTGCATACATATACATGTGTATGCGTACGCACACTCAAGCCATGCGTATGCATGCTTAGGGCATGCACATGCATGCCCTAGTATGCGTACACAGCTAGGGTTCCAGAAAACTATGTAAGCAAAGCTTTTTGCACTTAAATCGGTGTGGAACGAATCCCACATTGTTTGGGAGCTGCCCCACACCCTTATTTTACCACAATATAGAGGCATAAAAGGTACTTTTCAAGGGGGAGGCGAATATACCCGAGATTTACTAGAAAACAGTGAATCAAAGAGCGAGTTTTTCACAAAATATCCTCAAGCCAAGTTTTATTTGATTGGGACCTATTCTAATCTTGATCTTCAAGTTCTAAAGTTTGCTAACCTATTCTAGTTTGGTTGTTGAATAGATTGATTGAGGGGAACATTCAAAATCAAGCTTTAAGAGAGTTCTAGTGTTGAGGCAAAGGTTCTAACTTTGGCTTTTCACTTTTTCTTTGTCTTGTGCTTATTTATGTGTTTATAATATGTTTGTTTAGTTTAGGTTTACTTCGTGTTCATATTATAAAGCATGATAGGTTGTTAGATTTTCTGTTTTTCCTTGTTTTCTATTTTGAGTTGCTAGGTTAAGGTTCTGGGTGTGCATGCGTGCACATGTACACATACTTGAAGTGTGTGTACACATAGAGTTGGAATGCACACGCATTCCCTATGTATGCGCACGTGCACTCCTGCCCAAAAACCTTAATTCACTTCTGTTTGTTTTTCTTTGCTTTCTTTTACATGTTCAACCACTACTTAACCTTGTTTTTCATATCTTCAAGTATTTGTCCTTATGCCTTTTTTTTTTTTTTTTTTTTTTTTTTTTTTTAATCTTCTTAATGCTTATTAGGGTTTAGATTGTGTGAGTACCATGAACATGCATTGATGCATAGGTGCTATGTTGTAGTGTGGTAAGTAAGGTAAGTCATGCATAGATCACATGAACATGCATTTGGATGTTTGAATATGAAGATGGTGATGTTATATGGTTAAGACTGGGCTCAATGAACTCAATGGCAATCCTCTCAGCCAAAGCATCATGCATAGATCACATGAACATGCATTTGGATGTTTGAATATGAAGTTGCTTAATATGCTTGGTTGAATGCCATGAGTTTGTACACCTATGCTTGATTGCTTTTTGTTTGGATCTGCTTAGTAATGTTTATGCCTTTGGTGATGTATGCTAGATGCCATGATTAGATGAATGCTAGGTTTAAGGGATGATATGCCATGTTTGCATATTTTAGATTCTCTTCAGTTTGTGTGTGTGTGAGTTAGAATAACATGTTAAATGAGCCTTTAACGAGATTAAGACTTCGAACACAATGAGTGGAGGCCAACCAACGGGTCAGGTGGGGAATGAGTGCCTAACCCCTTCCCATCTCCATACTTAAACTCCATGTATATGCTCTAGTAAAGATCAATCCTTCCACAAAGGTGCTACATTTATGGTTTCTAGACCTAATTTAGGTGGCGACACCATTTACACTCTCCACCGTGGTCCACCCTAGGCCAAGGTGTACTTCCTATGGATTTGGGGAAACCCAAAACACAGTCGCGAGCGCTTGCACCCATACTTTCAGATCTTTAACATGCTTTGAAGTGAAGAACTTTTCATCCAACAACAAACATTAGTTTATAGGAATTTAGTCATGTACTAGGATCAGTGCAAAAAGAAAGAAGTCTCTACAAGATCAAGTCCAATTAGGGATTGGAGTGAAGGTTCAACTATAGGTTGGTATTTTGGGATAGGACAGGGTAGTGGTAAGATTCTTTATGCTTGTAATTGTTTGATCATTGATTACTGGATTCTTCGGAGTGGTGAATTGAAAATCACTCAGTTGGGTTTATGCCTTACAAGAGGTTTTCGCCATTAGCCAAAAAATCACCGTGTCAGTTTAATTTCTGTTGGACCTTAATTTAATTAATGATTTGTGTGTGCCTCCACGTTTTGCATCTAATTTGACGTAATTAATCAACTTGAATAATTGAATTAATAAATCAGGATCAATATATGACCCAATGCAGACAACTCAGGCCCCCGTTCTCTAATAATGTTTGAATTCTAAGACCCAAGGCCAATTTAGGGCCCAATCAGATGTTAAATTGACTTAAGAAATGTTAAAATGGAAAATATAACTTTTAATGAGCAAATAAATTTATTTTTGGAAAGTAAAGGCCAGGGAAACCCTTGGTATATGCACGCAAGAATCAACCTGCAAGCGCAGACATGATTCATATGTATGCAGGCCCAAACCTAAGCATGCATGTAGGGTTTCAGAAACTATGAAAGGCAAGTTTTCTGCATTAAAGACTGAGGTTTGGAATAAATCCCACATCATCTGGGAGTCGTTCCAAGCCCTCATTTTTCAACTATATAAATCCTTACACGGTATATTTCAAAAACAGACAAAAATCCTAAGGGAAAACACAAAGATTCATTAGAAATAGTGAGTCAAAGAGGGAGCTTTTCACAAAACATCTTCAAGTCAATTTTCTTTTGAATAGGGCCTTTTCTGGCCTTGATCTTCAAGTTTAAGATTACTAATCACCTTTTATTGATTGTGAATAGATTTGATTGAGGGGAAAGGTGAAAAATCAATCTTGGAAAGCTTTGTGTTTGAGGTATTAGTACTAAACATTCTTTTTCCTTTATTTTCCTTAATCTTTTGCTTTACTTTTTGTTATTATATGTTCTAATACGTTTATATAGTTTAGGTTAAGGTAGTTTTTATGTTTTAAAGCAAGTGAGATTGTTAGATTTGTTGTTTTATAGTTTTTCTTTGTTTTCTATGTTGCTGTGTTCTTGGCTAGGGTTTATGTGGTTGAACCCACGTATGCATAATTTTGTATGCGCACGTAAGCTGGATTATGCGTACACAGGCTTGTTCATGCATACGCATGATCCTGCCCAGAAACTCTAACCTTAGTTTTTCTGATTCTGTTTCTTATTTTCATGCATAAATATGTTTCTGTTTTAACCCTTCTTTGTATGTATGAGTCTCTATTTCAATTTTTGATTGTTTGTTTGCCTTCACATGTTAAAATTAGAGTTTATCTTTTATTTATTTGCTTTAAATACCATGAACAGGCATTCACAAGTTCATACATTGATGCCATAGGTTCTATGATGCGGCGAGGTAAGTCACACATTCATATGTACATGAATTTTGTTTGTAATATAATCTTGTTTAGGTTTAATGAACATGATATGATGGATTGAATAAACATGTTTGTGATCTTGATTGTTTGAATGATGAACATGATATGTTTATCACCTATGTTTCTGCCTTGGATGTGATATGATGATATGATGCTAGACAAATGCTAGGTGAATGATATGCATGATAGATGTGTGCTAGGCTTGATGTGAGTTGCCATTGTTAGGACATATGTGAATTGATGTTAGGAACATATGTCAAATTAGAATTGGCTAATCCTTTGACAAAACACACTTTACTTGTAATTGGGTAGATCTAGGATGTGTTTAATACTTCAAAGAACAAGAGTTCAAGTCTAGTATTGAAGCCATGCAAATCTGTCCAAGAAACAAGTGAAGAATGGCTGTTCATTAAAGTTGGACAGATTCCTGACAGATAGCTATCTATCAAGGTCTCGATAGATGCTTGACATATACTATCTATTGAGGTCTCGACAGCTGCTTGATAGATACTATTTATCGAGAATTACAAAATCAAAATTTTCAGATATGATTTTCGGCCCATGCTTATGTATTTGTGTAGGGTTTCTTTTCTCACAACCCTAGACATATATAAGGCTTATTTTAAAGGCCATCTCATAAGAGAATACAAGGAGAACACATGCAAAAGGTGATCGAGTGCCTTATTCTCTCTGAAAGAAGCTACTGCATCTTTGCGCCTTAGGGTTTTGTAACCAAGTGCTTCTTGATCTTCATTGTTGATGAAGTGAAGAAATATGCAACAATCAATTTTCTTCAAGTTGGTGTGTTAGTCATGTACTGGGAGTCGTGCATCTTTGGTTAGTCATGTATTGGGATCCGTGCAAAAATGGTAGCGTTCATATATTGAAGAGTTCAGAGGTTCTGAAACGGTAGAAGGTTTCTGCTGTAAGTTCATCTACGGGGATTGTAGAGTCTAGGGACAAAGGTTTTGTACTAGATCTGAAACTTCTCTTTATTATAGTGGATTGCTTTTCGGGAAGGTTTCCCCCTAAGTTTTTTACTGTGAAACTAGTTTGTTTCATTGGTTTTCCTAGGTCATCATATCTTGTCTTATTTATTTTTCCCCTGTGCATGATCTTGACATGATATTGATGTTAGTTTGTTTTAACAAGATTTATTCATAATAAATCTAATTAATAACTTGGGTTTAAAGCTTGTTAATTCTATCAACCGGGGTCTAAATTTCCCAACAGCCATGATAGATGTATGCTAGGGTTTTGGGATGAAATGCCATGTTGATTTCTAGATGAATGCTAGTTTGTGTGTGTGAGTTTAGAATAACGATATTGAGTGTGTCTTTAATAGGATTAAGATGTAAGACGTAATGAGTGAATGCCAACCCTAGGGTTGGGTGGTCTTAGGTGCATAACACCTTCTCAAGACCGTACCTAAACTCCGAACCCATACTCTAGTGGCAAGATCAAAGGTCCTTCCCCAAAAGGACGCTATATTCATGGTTCCTAAACAATATAACTAGGTGGTGACTCCCCCCGTTATGTCCACAGTGGCGACTCCACTAGGGATGATGAGTTTAATTCCAATGTGTCTTATTTCTTAATCTTAATAAAGGCTTATTCAATATTTGTTTGCACACATATCACTTGGTTCTTTTGTCCTTTTATCTCGGTTGGTGATGAGTGGAAAGATGGAAAGCTCCATTCGGGCCCAAATCTTTCTAAGTTCATCCCACCAACTCACAATCAGTGTCATTGCCTATGATGGGCTTTGAGTGCGTTAATGGTTTGCCACCAATCCACAAAGGTCCACTTAGGCTCTCAGTTGGAATCATGGCCCACCTAGTTGTGAGTGATTTACTTGTCTATCCTTTTAGCTCTAAGGAGCCTGCCCACACTTAGAGAGATCCTAGATCCTACCAAACGAGGATATCCTTTATATATCTCTTGTTGTTCAACCATATACCTTGTGTTCACCTAATTCTAAAGGACAAATAAAAGATGTAAAGAAAAGAAGTTCTCACATAAGAGGCTTATCCCTAAATTCCAAAGGTATATCTTAACCTGAAAGTCCAACATCCTACAAAGCCAATATGAACTTCCCTAATCTTGGGCCTTCTTGTTGTATGCTTAGGCTTGAAATGATGAGAACTTCATGGACTTTAAGAGAAAAGCTACAATATATTCTAGTTAGAGGGCTACTTCAAAAAAAGAAAAAAAAAAGAAAGAAAAAAAATAAAAATAAAGATGATAATGAAATGAAAAAAGAAGAGCCCAAAGGTGACAAATACATTGTAAGCTTATATTTGAGACAAAGGGTTGAAAATTTCTGAGTACATTCTAATGAAAGCCCAAGAGAGTAAGATGAGAGCTTTATTGTAAATGGACCAAAACCCAATGAAACAAGGGGCAAGGTTCATAAGAAGAAAGAGAGTGATTTTGTAATTGGAGCTTCATTAAAATTGACTTAAAGACTTTCTAAGAACATCTTAAGTTAAAAAGAACCTTTTAATTGGGACATGAACTTAATAAAGATGGGACTTCTTTTGAGGCACCATTGCACCACCAAGATCAAGAAAACACGTCCTCACTCCAATTTGGGTCCAAAAGAAGAATGAAAGATGAGACATTCCAAGAAGAAACCTCTCAAGAAAGAATGGCCATTTCAAGTGAAGAATCCCTTGTACAAAAGCTACTCAAAAGTGTGGAGGCACAAGGTGAAGTCCTTAAGAAGAAGGTAAACTAAAAAAGCCTATACACATAGAGATACATGATAAAGATGAAGGAGAAGAATGGCATGAAAGGGACAAGACCGATTATGAAAGAAACAAGCAATATGAGGACAAGCCTACTATGGTAATCAAGGAAGCTCAAGAAGATATCAATCGAATGATGACGGAAGGAAAGGTCCACCTTTTTCTACTTGAATTCATGCTGCAACTAAGGAATGCTCCCAGACCATGTACTTTCAAAACAACCCACGTCAATGACTTCTCTGAATCGAGAAATGCAGGATCATGGAAAGATCATGACTGGCCAGAATGGACCTCAACGGCAGGGGCAACTTAAGTCACCCCAGCTTGCTTCATGCTTGAACGTAATACGAACCCTTCCTCTGATGACGATCAATACCTTATGCTGACCCAAGATGGAGAAGAAGAGGAGGATGATGGAGTGATTGCCTATTGGAGTGAAGATGATAGCGACTGGTTTTTCGATGAAGCAGGAAGGATTTCCCTAAAGAAGGTGAACTTCTTTATGTCGTAATTGAGGCTATACACATATAGGGGCCTCTAAAAGATGAAGACTGGTCCACTAAGTTGAGAACTTTGTTCGAAGAGGAAGATAAGAAGGAAGGTGATGAGCCCTAAGGAAGATGGAGGGGGACGTGTTCGCCATCACCATCAAGGAGCCAAGTGACTCTTTTGCCTTCATCATGCCTACTACGAGGCACCTTAATAAATGGACTTGGGTTGAGTTTTCCAAGAACATGGGAAAGAAATTTTGTAATGCAAGTTCCAATGCACTTTTCAATATTTTCAATAAGATGAATTCTGATTTGGCTTATTTTGATTTGTTATATAATATTGAAATTTTGCACTTAAATGATTCTAATGAATTTGAAAATAAAATTAATGAACAATTAGAAAAGAAAATTGAACCAATGGAACCAACTTTTGAAACTCTTAATTTGGGCAATGATGAGAATCCATGCTTAAAGAACTTCTCACTGAATTTCAAGTAGTGTTTGCATGGTCCTATGAAGATATGTCTGGAATTGATCCCGAGATAGCTCAACACCACATTGATACTCATGCTCACATGGTACCTATCAAGCAAAAGTTAAGACGTATGAGAACCGAATGGCTTCTAAAGATCAAAGAAGAGGTCATGAAACAATTGAAAGTAGGATTCATCAAATCCGTGCACTAAGCCAAGTGAATAGCCAATGTTGTGCCCGTACCTAAGAAGGATGAAAAAGTAAGGATGTATGTGGATTTCAAGGATTTGAACAAGGCTTGCCCTAAGGATGATTTCCCCCTTCCTCACATAGATGTCTTAGTGGATAATACAACCGGTAATGCCTTGATGTCTTTCATGGATGGCTTTCTAGGATATAAACAAATCAAGATGGCTCCTAAGGATATGACTAAGACCACCTTCACCACAGAATGGAGAATCTATTGCCACAAGGTAATGCCATTTGGGCTTAAGAATGCAAGTGCAACCTACCAAAGGATAACCACAGCTCTATTAAATGACATGATGCACAATGAGGTTGAAGTGTATGTTAATGACATGGTTGTAAAATCCAAGGATAGAGGAGATCACATTATTAAGCTTAGAAAGTTCTTTGAAAGGCTTAGTAAGTATAGATTGAGGTTGAAGCCCTAAAAGTGTACCTTTGGAGTAACAGCTGGGAAATAACTAGGCTTTTTAGTAAGTGATAGAGCGATAGAAGTTGACCTATCCAAGATCAAAGCCATATTAGAATGCCTCCACCCAAGAGTGTGAAAGAAATAAGGGGATTTCTAAGTCGACTACAATATATCAAGCGATTCATTACCAAGCTCAGCTCCACTTGTGAGCCCGTCTTCGAGCACCCAAGGAAGAATGAACCCCATACATAGAACGATGAATGTCAGAAGGCCTTTGAACTTATCAAGGAATACCTTCATCCACCCATCCTAGTGCCTTTACAGCACAGGAAACCCTTGCTACTATACCTCTCTATTATAGAAGATGTGGTTGGAAGTACACTTGCACAAGATGACGATGATAAGAATGAGAGAGCCATTTACTACTTAAGCAAAAGATTCCATGATTATAAGACTAGATACACACCCATAGAAGAATCATACTTTCGCTCTCGTGTGGGTTGTACAGAAATTGAGACACATTATCTTACCTTTTCAGATATGGATAATAACAAGAATGGACCCATTGAAGTATCTATTTGAGAAACCTGCTTTAAGTGGAAGGCTGTCAAAATAGTTGATCCTGTTAAAAGAATTTTATTTGAAGTATGTCGCAAGGAAGATTATCAAAGGGAGGCTGTGCCAAATTTTTGTGTCGAAAACCCTGTGGAGGGAGAGGATGGTAGAGAAGATTTTATGGATGAAGATATGTTGGACATCGAACTAGGGGCATTAAAGATGTATTTCGATGGAGCTGTGAACCAATATGGGAATGGGATGGGAGTACTGTTGATCACTCCTAAGGGTTCTCACATACCTTTGGAAGTTAAGTTGAACTTCGAGGCGACTAATAACATGGTAGAATATGAAGCTTGCATCACTGGAATGGAAGCTTTTCGAGAGTTAGGGGTAAAAGAAGAAGAGGAATTTGGAGATTCATCCTTGGTTATAGCTCAAGCACAAAAGTTGTGGAAGGTTTAGGAAGAACATTCGAAAACTTATCAGCAATATTTAGAGGATTTGATCAAAACCTTTGACAAAAATTGAATATACAATCATCCTTAAGGCTTAGAATCAATTTGCAGATGCCTTGGCTACTTTAGCCTCCATGGTTGAAATACCCAAAGGGGTGTGGACACGACCCCTAGAGATCGAACAAAGTTATGAGTTGGCAAAGAGAAGGTCGAAGCTCCGGTATTGGCTCTAACAAAAGGAGTTCCTTGGTATTATGATATCATGAAGTTCTTAGAATTAGGAATGTACCCTGATGGGGCCTATAAGAGAGAAAGTCATTCAATTAGGATGATGGCAATGGAATACATCTTATGCGGAGATCAGCTCTATAGGAGTTCCTATGATGGTAACACCCTTGTTACCAAAAGAAAGAAGAAGCCAAAAGAGTTATAGAAGAAGTTCATCAAGGGATTTGTGGTCCTCACATGAATGGGAGAATGTTAGCCAAGAAGATCTTAAGGATAGGGTACTATTAGAACACGATGAAAATTGATTGTGTGGACTTTGTGAGGAGCTGCCATGACTGCCAAGCACATGCAAACTTGAACTACGTATTTCCTAGTGAACTATATTGCATGACCTCTCCATGGTCTTTCTCAGTTTGGGGCATAGATGTGATTGGAAGAATAACCCCTAAGGCCTCAAATGGACATGAGTGCATCTTAGTGGCAATTGATTACTTCACCAAATAGGTTGAGGCAGTCTCCTACTCCGTACTGAAAGCCAAGCAAGTGGCATGGTTCATAGAGAATAACATCATTTGTCGGTTTCTAGTACCTCAAGAGATCATCTTCGATAATGGCTCTCACTTTACGGGATAGGTTCGAAGGATCATGGAATTGTACAATATTGAGCATCACAAGTCTTCACCATATCGACCGCAGACTAATGGGGCCGTAGAAGCAGCCAATAAGAACTTCAAGAATATCCTAGCAAAGATGGTGGTGACATACAAGGATTGGGCTGAAAAGCTTCCATTCTCCTTGTGGGGTTATAGAACTTCTATCCGTGCGTCAACTAGGGCAACCCCTTACTCTTTGGTCTATGGTAGTGAAGCGGTGCTTCCTATTGAGGAGGAAATACAATCTTAATAGTGCTAATGGAAACCAAGGTCCTAGAGGAAGATTGGATGAAAGGAAGACATGAACAATCGGCTTTGACAGATGAGAAGAGAGCTAGGGCACAATACCATGCACAAGGATACCAAAAGAGGATTGCTAAAGCATTTAACAAGAAAGTGAAATCTAGAAACCTTAAAGAAGGGGACTTGGCCCTAAAAGTACTTAGAGATGAAAATTTTGATCAAAGAGGGAAGATGAAGCCAAGATGGTCTAGGCCTTTTATTATCAAGAAAATCATGCCGAGAGGTGCGACAAGAATTACAAATTTAGATGGAGAAGAGATGCTTTGTCCAATCAACATGGATAGACTCTGAAGATATAACATTTGAAGGAGTTAAAAAAAAAAAAAAAAAAAAAAAAAAAAAAAAAAAAAAAATGAAGAGCCTACTAGGTTGAAAACCCAAAAGGGCAGCCTAAGCAAAAGAACCTTGCTAGATTGAAAACCCAAAAGGGTAGTCTAGGCAAAAAATAGGGGAAAAGACCATGGGCATGGTAAAAATTCCTAAGAGGGCATGATGGGCAAAAATTACACGGCATGGAAAAAAGAAAAGAAAAAGAAAAAGAAATAAAAATAATGACAATAAGCAAAGATAACAAAATGGATGGCTCTCTCATTTCTCAAATTCAAAGATGATAAACTATTTCCATAGGGAACTTGGAATATTTCAATCCTTTATTAAATTCATAAGAAAAGACATGAGAATCATAAAGTGCGGAAAAGTAAAATTTGGGGTATATCAAGGTGGTCGGTTAGTCCTTCTTTCTTTTGTTGGACCTCTTGTAAACTTTCTCATCTATATGAACCCACTTCATGGCACGCCTCTAGTAATTTCTTGTACCCTAAAGGTGGATGAAGCAATTGGGATCTCCCATTTGACTATATCTGAAAAAGAAGAGAAAGAAGAAGAAAGCATGAGTGAAAAGAAAAAGGAATATATATATATATATAATAACTAATAGCCGAAACGTTTGACTTTTCGTTGACCACTCCTCATTCCGCCACGTGACTACATAAATTGCTGACACGTTCGCTTTAAAACACAAAACAATTGTATCTTTTCGGTGGTTTGCTTATTTAGTTTCAGTGGGTAACTACTTATTATTGTTTATTAAGCTGTTTACTTTTTGATTTCTTCTTTCCGTTTTTCTGTTTTCTGTTTTTTTTCCCCTTTGCGAGAACAAACCCAATGAAGGTTGTGGACAAAAACCAGAGTACCCTTGACACGGGGGAATGTGCAAAATAGCTGTGTAAATGAGTTGTATATAGTTAGTTAGGCAACGTTTGAAACAATAAAGGAAATTAGCATCTCGAATTTTAGAAACTCGAGATCCATATTAAAACTCGAGTCCCAAAGACTCGCTTTGCGAGTGTTTGGAGACTGAAAATGCCACATAGATCTCGAGTCTTTAAGACTCGAGTTCCATGCAAAAAAAATTTCCCCTATAGTGGCGTTTTTAAGCTCTACAGTGACGTTTTAAAGCCCTATCGCGGCGTTTTCCTTCAAATTTTTTTTTATAAGTGATCACCCCATACCAGGTTTAAGGAGCCCTATAGTGACGTTTTAAAGCCCTATAACGGCGTTTTTCTGCAATTTATGGAACTCGACTCTTTAAAACTCGATTTTCACATGGATTTTTTTTCAAATCAGACCCATCCTCTTACAAATCGAGACTTAAAAACTCGAGTTTTATCTTGGAACTCGAGTTTTAGACACTCGAAATGCTAGTTTTCAGCATTATTTTAAAACGTGACAACTAACTAAATTTTTTGATGTTTATTGTTATTTGGAAAGGGTGTTCCCCTTGACGCTACTGCTATTGGTAACAAAATAGCCAATAGAGACAAAATAGCCATAGAGAGGAGTTTTTTTTCGAAAGTGACAGTAAAACTCCACAACCCAGACCCACCATCAGTCCTTATCTCCCACAAAAACATGTTTTAAAACAAATCTCTCTTCTCATCTCATGCTAATACCTTCCCCCAAACCTGAAACTCACCCTTTCCTTCCCCCAAAATCAAAACCCAAAACTTAGATCCTCCCACCGCCGCTGCCGCCACCATGGATCACCACCACTGCATTGATTTCTCTTTGCCTCTCCGTCATCGCCCAACCCAGCCCATCATATTCTATGTCGGAAATTATTTTAAGGTAATTAAAACATGTTTTTGTCTCTCCTTAATTTCTATATATTGCTCTCTCTCTATCTGCTGCATTTGTTCATGGAATTTTGTTTGTTTGTGGCTATTGGTTGCTTTGAATTTAAGTTTTTTTCTTTATATTTTTTTTTTCTTTGCAGATTTCCACGTCTTCTTCTTCTTCCTTTGTTGTCAAAGCTATTATATTTTCTATTATTAGATTTTCTTTTCCCTTTTTTTTTGGTATGCAATTTTTATTGGATTTTTGGTTTCTTGGGATTCTTCTATTTGGTTTCAATTATGGGTTTGTTTTAGTTTGATATATGGTGTTTTTTTCATCTCCATTTTACATTGGTTTCGATTTTCTTTTTCCCTTTTTTTGGTAATGCAATTTTTATTGGATTTTTGGTTTCCTGGGATTCTTCTATTTGATTTTAGTTCTGGGTTTGTTTTGGTTTGATATATAGTGTCATTGTCGTCTTCATTTACATTGGTTTTCCCTTTTTATAAATTATTATAGTCTCTGGGTTTTCTTATATGATAGCCTGCGGAATGGTATGTTGAGGCTTCCATTATTTTGGATTTCGTTGGCATTTATTTATTTATTTGAAGGTTGGGGTTGGTTAGTATAGTTGCTTGAGATTGCTGAACATGTGTTTGATAGAATGCCTAGGTGTTTGTTCTCTATTAGTGTTGGTAGTAATGGTTGTAATAAATGCGTTTTTTGTTCATGAAATCTTTTAATCAAAAATACATTGGTACCTACAAAAATCTCATTCCATGTTTTCAATTTTTAGCCACAAAGGAGCTTGCGCAGGCCTTGAGAGAGAAAAAAGAATCCTTGGTTATATCGAGGCTGGTGTTGCTGCAACATGGTACTCTCTTTTCTTTTTAAAATTCTCTCTTTTATAGAGTCTTCTGGAAGTTTTGCAATGATTCATGACTATTGTACTACTATTTTAAAGTAGAGTAAAAGATCATTCTCATTGATTGTAAAAGCATATTCCAGGAGGTAAACATTACCGGTTAGTTTATAATCTTATAAATATGATTTAGGGTTTGGGGATAGCAATAAGCATAAGCCTACCCTGTGCCTTTTTTTATTTTTTCTATGCTAATCAGCCTTGCCTTAACTCTGTTTTATATGTCCTAGGTATAAACATTTAATAATTAAAGATACTAATGACAATCTCGATTTCTTTGTAATTTGTTGCTGGGAGGAGGTCAAATTTATTTTTGTTAGTTCTGTAGTTTTGGGGAGGAGTTGGTGTTAGGTTGGTGTGTGTATATATTGGAGTTTTTGTTTAATTTTTTTGGCATACACTACTACATGGATACAACTTAAATTCTTTAATCTAACCATGGTTATTGGTGACCATCTCCTTTAAAATCTCTCTCTTTCAATTCATGGTTGGTGGTGTCTAGAATTTGTATTGCAACTCAAGACTGTTGGTAAGTTGATGTTAAGTTTAGTAGTTAGATGGTTATACTGGTGTGATGATTTTGAGTGTTGTGCATCTTGGTTTTAATTGCTACTGGTTATTGACTACTTTTTGTTATGTATCAATCATAAGTTATGATGATATGAAAAATATTCCGTTTGTACCCAATGACCGGAAAAAAATATGTTTGGCCAAGTCATTGCTGTCTACATTAAAGGATGAAGACACTCTTAGATGTTAGTTCTGCTAAATAGCTAATGTACTTAATCAGTAGATTTGATTTCAATTGCCAGATTTTCAATTGATATAGAAATAACGGAAGGATGGATTGTTGTTCTTTTCAAATTTTTTTTATAATAAAAGCCTTATGGTCAAAGCGCAGTTTGTCAATGTTACTTTCAACTTTCAAGCATTCAAATTTAGATAGGTGCTTGGTAGAACTTTGTTTCTAAGGTATTTAATTCAATGCATTGAACAGTCTTTTTTCTTCTTTTCTTTTTCCAAATAATGCAGTAGCCTGGTATTCATACTGATATTTTCAATGCTTCGTTCTTTGCTCTCTTTTTATTTTGAAAAAGTTTTTCCTGGGCTGAATGAGTTGTCTACTCTATTAAGGTTACAACTGAGACATTATATAGCACTTACATCCATTGAAACGCCTACGTAAAGCTTTACATGAATCGTTCTTCTTTTTTCCTTGCTTTAGCCTCTTTTTCTATTTGCTAAGATAGAGTAAATTTGTGGTTTGGTAACAGTACTTGCAGCATACAATGAGAATTGCTATAGTTCACAATCGAATGAGTTTTACTATAGTTCACAAATGAGTTTCTTTTGGAACATGTGACTCCTCCTGCCAACGGTTTGAAGCCATGTCATATCTGTAATGCATTAAAGATAGAAAGCAAATGGCTGTTCCTAAGCAGATAAAATGAACATGAATGGGTTTGGGTGAACATGGCTTATGAACCTAATTAATAGTTTAAATTTTAAAATTAAAAAGTTAAAAAAAAACTTATTTTGCAAGTCCTCTCATTTTTGGATAAAGAGCTGCATACTTTTTGAGGGAAAGAGCTGCATACTTAACCGTGTCAACTCTAGGTTTGTTAACAATTACTCTAATTTTTTTCAATTATGCTGCTACTGCAATTCTTATAATTCTTTTCAATTAGAGTATGAAATTGAAACTTTGAAATTTTTTTGCCTGTTTGTTGTTGGTGCTTCTAACTATCAAAAAATTTCATTTATTGTTGTTTTTGTTATCAACCTGTTCTATTGCTAGGCTTACAAAAAAACACTTTAAAGCTTTTTTTTTTTTTCCAATTTATTGGAAATATTGATTAAGTAGTTCTTCAAATTTGTGTTTCATACATTTTATGGATAGTTGAGGATATTTAAGATTTAATTCTTCATTTTATTTTAAACTTAAGTTTGATTTCTATTTTTCATTAAGTAATTTAATGTTTCGTCTTTATAAAAAATAGTTTTCCCGTGCATCGCAGGAGTTAGCGACTAGTAATAACTAATAGCTGAAATGTTTGACTTTTTGTTGACCGCTCCTCATTGCGCCACGTGGTTACATAAATTACAGCCACATTTACATTTTTAAACACTGACCAGTTGTGCCTTTTCAATATGTCTATTCACAGTTACACCTATTCCGAACCGGTGCTTGTGTGCCTATAAATAGGCATCCCTCATTTCATTTTAAAAAGTTAGTTTTTTTCATTCATTCATAAGAGTCTTTAGACAGAGAGAGACACAATTCTATTCGTTGTGCATAGAGATTGTTGTGCTTCTTCTACGTGTTGTTCATTATTTTATCTTGGTCAGTTTTTTATCAACCATTCTGTATTCATTTGGTCTGTAAGTTTTACTTTATTTCTCTTATACATTCACACAAAGATTTGTACATATATTGTTTATTGGCTACATAAATCAATGCCACATATACGCTTTAAAATTCCGAACAGTTGTGATTTTTCTTTTTCCCGTTAGTTTCAATATCTACTCATTGTTATACATAAGATGCATATATTAAAATAAAAAACTGTCATTGAGAAGAAAAATACGTAAAAATTGTAAAAGAAAACTGAAGTAAAAAGAAAGAAGTGAATGATATATCAATATCACGCTTGAATAGGAAATTGCGGTTATAGTGGCAGGTTCCAAGGGTTAAGTGAATGGTATATAGGCATGTGGCTTGATTTTTTTTTATAAAAAAAAAAAATGCTTTTCTGTCGATTATGGAATACAAAGAAGCAATTTTTATAATTCTTTTTCAGTAGGTACTGATTACGTTTAATACAATTTAATATCTTTGATGCTATCCGTTGGTCTTTATTCATACTTACAAAATTATTTGTCACTATTTGGGCGGGTCAGGGGGCAATCGCCAAATGAAGAAGTTAAAAAAGGTGAAAGAGAGAGAATTGAAAAGAAGTTACCAAATGAAAAAATTGTTTAGTGTTATTGTTGCTACTCTTGTCTGTTGGTGTGGTTTGATTCCTGGACCTTTCCACTTTTTCTAACAAAAAAAAAAAAAAAAAACCCCGACTTACAAATAGCAATTTTAGAAAATACCTACAAGTTTCTTGTGTTTTTAAGAAAAATGAAAGAGAAGAAGTTGAGAAGAAGTTATTAAATGAATATGAACCACTATTTATACCCATAGGATTATGACCTTTCAACATGCGTCTTCGGTTAATAGGAACATTTTCATTCAATAGGGTACCTTTTCGGTAAATAGACACATCTTTGGTCAATAGACACATTTTCGTTTAATAGGCACCTTTTGGTAATCCAATTTGAATGATTATAACCTTTCAATAGGCACCTTTTGGTATATATTTTACAATTTATCTTGTATATATCTATATATACAACACAAACTAAACTAGAGACGTAACATTATATCTCTTATTCATTCCCACAAATACTAATAAATAAAACAACATTGCTATTTTTCCTCTGAAACTCATCCCGTAGCTATTCCCGTGCATTGCACGAGTTAGCGACTAGTAATAACTAATAGTTGAAACGTTTGACTTTTTGTTGACCACTCCTCATTGTGCCACGTGACTTCACAAATTTATGCCACGTTTACTTAAAAAAAAAAAAAAAAAAAAAAAAAAAAAGAAAAGAAAAGAACAGTTGTACCTTTTCATTTTGCCTTTAAGTTTCAATATCTACCCACCGTTTCATATAAGATGTATATATTAAAACAAAAAACTGTCATTGTAAAGAAAACGTGGATGGTGCAATCAGATGGCAGATCCTAAAAATGATCACTGCATAAAGACATAAGTTTTAGCAAAGAGCAAAATTATTTTTTATATGGAGCAAACCATGAAGGACTGAACAATCACATTCACGTTCTGCTTTTTCATCTTTTTCTTGGTCCAAGAAGGACTAGTTGGCTGGTCAAATTGAGAGAGGCGAGAGGTTGATTAAAAAATAAATAAGAGAGGGGAGCGTATATATTGATACGTATTAACCCATGAAAACCATGAAGCAAATATGGTTATTGATTTCCTGAAAATTACTAATACTCATACGTAGCAAACCATTAAAACCATGAACCAAAGAAGGTTCGCTTCTTTGATTCTATGGGGAGGGTGTTTAGACCGAATAAGGGAATTTTTTTTTTTAAATTTAATTTTTGGGCTTTTTTAAATTAATGTTTTTTAGAAAAGCAATATCTACCATGGATTGGCCAAAGAGTTTAGAAGCACAGTTCAGGAAGAAGGTATTTGACAAACAAATTGCATTGAACCGTGCGTGGGTTTTATGCAGTCCAAGTGTCCTTAATTGTTTCTGTTGTTATGGTTTCAGATTGACACATTATCAAAAGTTAACCACAACAATTTTGCCAACCTTCTTTGTTAAGGACATATTTGATGTAATTGACTAATCCTTTGACAAAACTCACTTTAGTACTTCAAGAAATAAGGGTTCAAGTTAAGTATTGAAGTCATGCAAATTTGACCAAGAAACAAGTGAAGGAAGTGCTGATTATTAAAGCTCGACAAAAGTCTATACAAAATCCTTTCTATCGAGATTTAATGTTGAAACTCTACAGAAGCTTGACATAAGCTGTATCTGTCGAGAATTACGAAATCAAACTTTTCAAATCTGATTACACGCATATTCCTATGTATTTATGTAGGGTTTCTTTTCTCACAACCCTAGACATATATAAAGATTTTTTTAAAGGCCGTCCAGTGGTGATGAAAAGATAATTCATGCATTGTGTGATCAGATGCAAAAAGTGGCCTAGTTCATTATTTTCTCTGAAGAAGTTACTGCGTCTTTACGCCAAGGGTTTTATGACCAAAGAGCTTTCTGATCTTCATTATTGATGAACTGAAGAACTTTGCAGCCAACATCTTCTTCAAGTTGGTGAGTTTGTCATGTACTGGGATCCGTGCATCATTGGTTAGTCACGTATTGGAATTCGTGCATTGAACATTGAACGGAGAGATTGCCGCTACAATACAAGTTCAATTGGGTATTGGGATAAGGGTTCAACTGTAGGTTGGTATTTCGGGATAGGCCAAAGGATTTGGTAAGATTCCTTATACTTGTAATCGCTTGTGATTGATAATAGTAGATTCTCGGGAATGGTGACCTTAAAATAACCCCGTGGAGTTTTGTCTCGGTGGTTTTCCCCATTCGTAATCAAATCACCTGTGTCAAATTTATTTTCCGCTGCACTTTGTATAATTGGTGATTTGTTTGTGCCTCCACGCTTTGCATGTTAAATTGACTTAATTAATTAACTTGGGTCATTAATTTTTTGCCCTGTCAAGTGGTATCAAAGCAGGCACACTCTGATTAGGTTTAATCTTTGCTGTGAGATCCATTGACCTTTGTTTGTCATGGATAGAGGACAGTTTCTTATTATACCTCCTTTATTTGATGGCACTAACTATGAATACTAGAAAGTACGCATGAGAGCTTTCTTGCAGTCTTTAGATAAGAAGGTCTGGCAAGCTGTGGAAATCGGCTGGGTGAAGCCAAAGGAAGCGCCGGCTGATTGGGATGAGGCCAAGATCAAAGCAGCACACTTAACAGTAGAGCATTGAATGCCCTATTCAGTGCAGTGACCAATGAGGAGTTCAAGAAGATATCCTCAACTGAAACTGCAAAGGAAGCATGAACCATCCTTCAAACAACTTATGAAGGGATTAAGGCTGTCAAGGATTCAAAACTCTAAAGGCTCACTACTAGACTTGAGGAGATAAAGATGGAGGAGGATGAGATGTTTGATGAGTTCTATGCCAAGCTGAAGGACACAGTCAACTCAGCCTTCAATCTTGGAGAACAGATTCCCGAACCCAAGATTATGAGAAAGGTGCTCAGATCTCTGCCTGAGAGATTCCATGCTAAAATCACTACCATTGAAGAATCAAAGGACATTGACACCATTCCTTTGATGGAGCTGATTGACAACTTGCAAACCTATGAATTTGGTTTGACTAGACTCGGGAAAGGAAGCAAAAGTAAGAGCATGGCACTGAAGGACAAAAGTAATGAGACTGACGAGTCTTCAGATGATGAAGATTCCAAGATGAAGTCCTACATCACTAGGCAGTTCAAGAAGTTCATGAAGAATGCCAATATGAAAGGTAAGCAATTAAGTTCCTCACAATTCAAAAGTCAAGATAGAGGGAAGAAGGATGCTAAGGATGGCGGTCCGTATACTGTTCCCTCCGGACCAAAGTGCTTAAGATGTCACGAGTTTGGACACATGAATCAAGAATGTCCAACATATCTCAAGTTGATTGGTAAAAGCAAGGCTCTTGCTGCTACCTTGAGTGATACCGAGCCTGAGACTGAGTCAGAAGATAGTGATGACGAGGGAATCTTAAGTATTTTCATTGCGACAATGGATCCTACTGAAGGGATTGTAGAAACAGTTGATGAAGAAGAGGATTTGGCGGAATCTAAGTTTGAGAAAATGGATGAACAAGATGACATCCATACAGCCTATGCTAAGTTGTACAAGGTTTCCGAGAAGCATGAGAAACTGTATAGGCTGGCCACCAAGAAGCTGAGTGATGTGGAGCTAGATCGAGAGGAGCTCTTTACCAAGGTTGATGAAGCAAATCAAACCATTGGAGTACTGTGATTTGAGAACAATTTCTTGGCTGAAAGGACCAAGAAGCTTAAAGCGGAGCTATTTCAAATCAAAGCTCAATTGTAGAGGACTTCCAGTGCAAGCTCGATGAGATGCTAAGCTTTCAGAAAGCTGCATCTGACAAAACTGGTTTGGGGTATGAATTTATTGATAATGTTAATTATGAGAATAATGAATCTAAAATTGAAACAGTTAGTGAGAACATAGATAAAGGCAAATCTATTCTAGAAGCACCCCCTAAGGTTGAAAAGAAAGAGACTAGAAACGCTAGGACTAAGAAGGAAAACAACAAAAAGTCTCAACAAAAGAAGCCGCATTTCTGTCATCATTGCGGAGCTTCAAGGCATACACGTCCAAATTGCTATAAGTGGTTAGCCATTCAACAAAGCAATAGTTTGCTCTCGTCTGGAAACCAAAATCAGTTTCCATCTTCTCTTGCTCCTCTGGGAGATCTTCTTAAAGCCATTACGTTCCTTTCAAACCTTAATGGATTCAATTCTTCCCCCTCATCTCCGGATCAAAGGTTCGTGCAAAGGAAATGTCCTTCCTCAAAACCTAAAGTGTGGAAGGAAAAAGGCTCCAAGCGATTTAATCACTTTATCTCTCCCCTTTCTTGCATATCTTGCTTGTTTGGCTGTTTTTTTTTTTTCTTAGTTGGTTTTGAATCAGTCTAGTTTTATGCTTTGTGTATTTCTTTATGTTTTGTTTGGTTGTTTTCAGTTTTTGTTTTTATATTGTTTTTCATAAAAAAAAACAATAAAAATTGAAAAAAAAAAAAAAAACAGTGTGTGTTTGTGTATATTGGAACTTGTGTACCTTGGATGGCCATTGAAACAAAGTTTTCTAAACTTTGTATCTCTTGGAGCTTAGATGAGTATCTCAATGCACAACTAAGCAAGTGAGCTTTGTGGCTCGTGTTTGTGATGAGTACGATTAAGACTGTCTCTTATATCTCATACTTATATCACTCTTTTTGACCGGAAGGACTAGAAAATCCTAAGAGAAAGACATAAATAACCATTTCTCCACTAAAGCCCGCCAATCATGAATAAAATTTGTGTGCTTAGGCACAGCAAAATTGGGATGTTTTAGCCTACATAAATGGGTATTTCTTTTTTCTCTCTTATTTGCCCATGCAATGCTATGCTTAAAAAGAAAAATATGCAAAGAAAATAAAAGCAAAAAGGAACAAAATGATTTTAGTATGATTGCAAGCGTGTTTCTAGGAGATATGGGAGTTATAGGATGTACCTCGAAGGTGATAGTCCCCATCAAGCAGTTATGATTGTGTGTGAGTGTAAGTAATTTTCTCTAGTCTCAAATCATCATAATATGAGACACTTATGCACTTATGCTATCTTTCACACACAACATGCATACTCTTTGCTACTTTTGATACATGTGCAGGTACAATGTGATTTGGCCATCACAAGGAATACATGTGTTAATATATGCTCACTAAACTGTTTTAATTTTTTTTTGAAATATAAAATTGGTTAGACTTATTTAGTGTGTGTGTGTGTGTGTGTGTGTGTGTGTGTTTTGGATCTATGATTGCTTTGCATATATGTTGAGAGATGTTTTGAGAGCTTAATTTGTTAATTGGATCTTTGGTTGAGTAGCTTGCTTGTTGCATTCATATGTTTTTTTCCCCCTTGAAAAAATCCTTTTCTTCAAGCTCGATAGCTTCTCGATAGATCCTTGTCAGATTCATTTCTATCGAGCTTTCTTTCTTCAGCCTCGATAGAAACCTCAACAGATCCTTGATCCATTGACCAAAATTCCTGTGTTCTCTGCCTTCTCGATAGCATCTCGACAGATTCTCGATCCATCGAGATTTTTGGGTTTCTTCTCGATAGAATCTCAACAGTTTCTTGATCCATCGAGCCAAATTTCTTTGCTCTCTCTCTGCTTAATAGGTTCTCGACAGATTTTTCGATCCATCAAGGTGAGTTTTGCCATCGACAGATCCTCGACAGCACCTCGACAGATTCATTTTTGTTGAGATTTAGTGCTCGATAGATACTTCATTCCATCGAGATGCGTTTTATATTTAAAGCCGAGGCGCGATTCAGATCTCACTTTTTCACTTCTCTCTCGATAGAAACCTATCTCTCGACCCAAAACACTTTCTCACTCTCAAATCTCTCTACCCACTTTTTTGGCCTAGATCAAGCCTCAATCTCTTGGTATGTGTTCTTAATCCCTTCAATTTCATGCATTCATGCATTTTTAGACCTAGGTTTTGGGTTTTTGAAATTTTTTGGGGTTTTTGAGATTTTTATGTAATTGTTGGGTTAGATTGTGTTGATTTGATGTTATATGCTTATGCATTGCATTCTCATTCCATTATAACAATGCTTCATGCATTTTAGATGTGTGATTGATTATTATTGATTGAGTGCTGGTAGGTTTGGATTGGGTTCTACCCATGATGCATTTAAATTTTTGCACGTCACATGTTCATGCATTTTTCATGCATACGTCTCTTTTCTTTCCTATTCTGGTTGTGATGTGTTCTGTTTTGCTCTCTCTCTCTCTCTCTTTCTCTCTCTCTCTCCCTCTCTCTATCTCTCTCTCCCTCTCTCTCTTGGATAGACTGCGCTATGGCACCCAAAGAGCGTAAATCCACTTTGGCTAGGAATCCTCTTCAAGGTTCCAGGTCTTTTTCTTCCTTTGATCCTCCTGTCCCCCTCCACGTTCGATTCTGGGATGACAATGCCCGAAAGGACTTCTCGAAGAACTTCTCCAAATGTGGCGTTCATCCGAAGCGCCAGATTATCTTGTCGGACTTTGCTGACACTCCTCTCCCTACTATCATTCAAACTCGGGGCTGGGAATCTCTACTTGAGAGTCTCATGAGGTGTCCCGTTGTGTTTATAGAGGAGTTTTACTCCAATATACACGGCATCGATACCTCTGTACCTTAGTTTGCTACTACATTCAGAGGTACACGTATCATAGTTACCACGGATCTTATATCTGAGGTACTACATGTTCCCAGGGTAGCGCATCCTGACTACCCTGGCTGTGAGCGTCTTCGGATAGTGTCTAGAGATGAGCTTCTCTCTCACTTTTGTGAGACTCCTTCTGCATGGGGTGGTAAGCTAAACACCCCATGCTCGGGCTTTGCCAAAGGCCCGAGGTTCCTTAATATGGTGATGACATTTACTCTTACTCTATTGTCTCACTATAACTCCATTACTGAGCTTTGTGCTCATTTTCTTTTGTCTCTTTTAGAGGAACTTTCTATAGACTTTCCCTCTCACTTCATCACATCTATTCTAGATGTGTATTTGGATACTACAACCTGTGATAAGTTCATCTTTCCTTCTGCTATCACACGGATCCTCAGGCACTTTCACATTCCCATTCTTGACCCTCCTTTCTTCTCCACCATGGGTGCCATTAACACCGGTTCTATTCAGCCGAGCGAGGCCCAACTTCGACTGAAGTGGCCACGGATGGAGACGATCGATCTTGCAACTCCTGCGTCTCCCTCTTCCTCGGCTACTTCCACCTCTGCTTTTTCTTCCTCAGTAGCTTGTATGACCTTAAAGGCCATCATGGCACAGCTTCAATGGATGGAGGCTAACTTTGGTGGTCGTCTTGACTATCTCACCGATGAGATGTGTCAGATGAACACCTGAGTCAGTCGCATTGCCTGTCAACAGGCTCGCCTTGGTGGTTTCGCTCCCTCTCCCTCTCCTTCTCTAGAGGCCTCGACTAATGAGGATGATGATGCTGGTGATGCTGTGGATGATGATGCTAGCTCTTCCAGTGATGATACGATGACGACTTCTTAGTGACTTGCCATTTGTCATTCGTGACAAAAAGGGGGAGTAGTTTTGGATTAAGAGTAGTCTTGTATTTAAGAGGAGAGTTAGTATAGGACATTTTTTATAGGGGGAGTGTGTATACTTTTTGAGGGATGTAGTGAGGTTCTTATGTACTTTTCTTTTCTTTTTTATTAGCCTCTTGTATACTGGTCTTGTGACCATTTATTTACATACATTGTACTTTACTTTTCATATATATGATGATGATGCATGTTTTTCTTCACCTACCTTTACATGTGTTGTTTCTTTTCTCTCTTTATACACATATTTCTTTATGTATGCAGTCTTTATTTCTGTTTCACACATGATGCCTTGATGAGTTTTGTTTAAGTGTTTTAGAAAGACAGGTTTTGAAAGTCTATCGTGCCATGAACTCTTTTCTTGCAAAGTTTTTTGAGAGTTTATGTTAGGGTTAGATTTGTTTTGTAATACAACAAGTGGTTATGAGTTTAATGATTTAAGACTTCTCCCATGATTCATTTGTTTGTTGTGGTTTTGTCACGAATTGCCAAAGGGGGAGATTGTTAGGGACATATTTGATGTAATTGGCTAATCTTTTGACAAAACGCACTTTACTTGTAATTGGGTAGATCTAGGATGGGTTTAGTACTTCAAGAAACAAAAGTTCAAGTTAATATTGAAGCCATGCAAATCTAACCAAGAAACAAGTGAAGGAAGTGTTGATCATTAAAACTCAACAGAATCATTTCTATCGAGATTTAATGTTGAAGCTTGACAGAAGCTCAACACAAGCTGTATCTGTCGAGAATTACGAAATCAGACTTTTCAGATCTGATTACACGCATATTCCTATGTATTTGTGTAGGGTTTCTTTTTTCACAACCCTAGACATATATAAGGATTATTTTAAAGGCCTTCAAGTGGTGATGAAAAGATAATTCATGCATTGTGTGACCAGATGCAAAAAGTGGCCTAATTCATTATTTTCTCTGAAGAAGCTATTGCGTCTTTACGCCGATGGTTTTGTGACCAAGGAGCTTCTTGATCTTCATTGTTGATGAACTGAAGCACTTTGCAGCCAACATCTTCTTCAAGTTGGTGAGTTAGTCACGTATTGGGATTCATGCATTGAACAGAGAGATTGCCGCTACAATACAAGTCTAATTGGGTATTGGGGTAAAGGTTCAACTGTAGGTTAGTATTTCGGGATAGGCCAAAGGGTTTGATAAGATTCCTTATACTTGTAACCGCTTGTGATTGATAATAGTAAATTCTCAGGAGTGGTGACCTTAAAATCACCCGATGGGGTTTTGCCTCGATGGTTTTCCCCATTCGTTAACAAATTACCTGTGTCAAATTTATATTTCGCCGCACTTAGTATAATTGGTGATTTGTTTGTGCCTCCACGCTTTGCATGTTAAATTGACTTAATTAATTAACTTAGATAATTAATTAATTTGCAAAGGGGTCAATACATTTTTGCCCTGTCATTCTTGGATATTACGAGGAAGAGAATGAAGAGACTGAGACGAAGGAGAGGAAGATACTTGTGAGGATGAGAATGAAGAATAGAACATCTGAACGTGCAGCCATTGGGAAAGAAAAGTCAAGGTATTGGAAAAGTAAAAATAATTTAAATGTGTGGATGAGAACAATTCAAGATAAGAGTAAAAAAATAAAACAAAGAAATAAAGATGAGAGAACTAAAAAAACAGTGGAGCAAGAAAAAAAAAAAAAGAAAGGAAAATAAGTATTGGACTTATGCAATTTAGGAATTTAAAACTTCTTTTTACCCAAGTAATTTCCCACCATCATCCTCATGCCACTTTCTCTTCTGCGGTACTCATTCATTGATTTATTTATTTATTTATTTTTTTTTTATGAGCTCATTGATTGATTTTTTAAAATTATAAAATACGTTGAGTGATATTAGATTATTTACATTATTCCCTTTACATTTTAATAACTAATAATACTGCTACTCCGGGTTTGTTAAAAATTTATTTAATCTTTTTATATTAGATTATTTACATTATTCTCTTTATATTTTAATAACTTATAATACTGCTACTCCAGGTTTGTTAACAATTTCTTTAATATATATATATATTTTTAAATCTTGTTCCTATTGAGTATGATTTCTGGGTATTGGGAATAATTATATATTAATGTCATCTTTAACATAAATTTTTGGTATAACAAATTATTACTAATAAAAGAAATACCAAATTATTATTGGTGTTAGACTTATCATTGGTATTAGAAATTTTTTTTCTTTCCCTTTTTCAATTGTAACTTTTTTTTTCAAGTGATCATAACTTTAAACAAAAGTGAAAATTTAAAAATTTTGCTCAACTCTTCCGTGCATTGCATGGGTTAACGACTAGTCTATATATATAATCAAAGCCTCTGAAACTCTCACAATTTTCCACGTCAGCACAATATTTAAATAAAATTACCATTTTATTTTTGTTTAGTCTAAACTTAATAAGGAGTGAAACTCTATCTCTTTAACAAGTTCAACTTAAACTCAAACTCATCATTATCATTTTTTTAAAATAAAATTATCATTTTATTTTTGTTTAGTCTAAACTTAACAAGGAGTGAAACTCTATTTCTTTAACAAGTCCAACTTAAACTCAATAATTAAAATTATTCATTTGAATATAACTCATCTTTCTCTTATATTTCTATGTTATTTAGTTATATATATATTAATGATTTCTAAGAAGTTTTATTTTTCTGCCGTATCTAAAACTGTCTGACAAATTTTTTGTAAACCATTGCACGTTCAAGTGTGTGTTTGTGTGTGTGTGTGTGTTTGTTTCTCAAAAAAAAGAATGGGTAATTGTCCCACATTGCTTAAGAGAGTGTGTTGTGTGTAGTATAACTTGTCCCACCCTTCCTTAAAAGTTACCATGGCTTTTGAGTGGAGTTGTAGTGTGCTTTTGTATTAGAACCCCTTTCTCTCTCCCTTGTGTGTATGTGTGTGTGTGTGTGTGTGTGTGTTTGTTTCTCAAAAAAAAAAGAATGGGTAATTGTCTCACATTGCTTAAGAGAGTGTGTTGGGTGTAGTATAACTTGCCCCACCCTCCCTTAAAAGTTACCATAGCTTTTGAGTGGAGTTGTGGTGTGCATTTGTGTTAAAACCTCTTTCCCTCTCCCTTGTGTGTGTGTGTGTGTGTTTGTTTCTCAAAAAAAAAAGTAATAGCTTCTTCATCAAATTGTAACACAAATTGAAGTAATACAAGAGCAAATCATGCAATGGTGTAATTTCTTAATCAATTTAAGATTTTATAAAATTATTTTAGTCAACTTCACAAATAGGTAGGTTCCCGTGCATAACAGGGGTTAGCGACTAGTATATATATATATATATATATATATATAAATAAAACCGAAGCCTTTGACTTTTATTAACCTCTCCCGAGCTTGCCACATAATTATTTTTTTTTAAACAAAATTATTTTTGCTTAGTCCAAACTTAACAAGAAATAAAACTCTATCTCTCTAATAAGTCCAACTTAAACTCAAACTCATCATTATCATTATCATTTTTTTAAATAAAATTATTTTTGTTATATATATATATAAAATATAATATAATTAGAACTTTTATATAAAAAAATTCTATTCTATTCTATTTGTATATTGTTATTTTTTATGAGATACTGCCTTTTCTATTTTTATGTAACTTAGAAGTTACAAGACTATATTTCTTAGGGGGGCCAATTCATATTATTTTGGGAAGCTAAAATCATTAAAAAAATTTATTTATGCAAATTAACGTATATAAAATAATAAAAGTTTGTAGGGCCATGCCCCTTTAACCCCAACGTAACATTGTCCCTGATTATAGTACTGGCAGTATATAAACCTGAGTTGGTTCTCCAATAAGATATGAATATGGCCGATACTTCTCTTTGTTTAGTATCAATGGAGATAGAGTTTGGAGTGAAACTCTATCTATTAAACAAGTCCAACTTAAACTCAAACTTTTTTTTTTTTAAAACAAATTTTTTTTTTTGTTTAGTCTAAAATTAACAAAGAGTGAAACTCTATTTTTCTAACAAGTCCAACTTAAAGTCAAACTCAAACATTGATAATTTATCTCCAAATTTGCGAGATTAATCATGAACACTATAAAAGTATTGCAAACCCCAATAATTATTTTTTTTTAAGCCAAGTAGAGGTATGAGTTCTTCTTCTGTTATTTTCTTCTCCTTTACTTTGTTAAAAAATATTTTATTTTACGGTTTTTCATGTATCTTTAAAAAAAAAAAATTTCGTACATGAACCACCAAACTCTCCTTAGTTATTTTTTACAAGATAAAAAAGCTTGCAATAATTGAAATTTAAGGTTGCTGCTACTGCATATGTCTTTTTTTAACCTCACAATATGAAAGTATGTTATTTTCTTGGGTAGAAAGTTTATATACGATATATTAAGAGGAGGTATGGCTTTCATTATTTCAACGTGGGCTTCTGCTCAACGTTTTTTAGCGTGGGCCACATGCTTATAAGATTCCTTTAAAGTTTAGACCCGTTAAAATTTAAAACTTATTGCTTTATGGGTTCGTGTACTTTTTTCTTTTTCTTATATTTCTCTTTTGAATAGTCATATATTTTTTGAATTGTTTCAATAACTTAGTCTTTAATTATATATCTTTTTTGGCATTTTGGAAGTTTAAACATCTGAATTTGTGTTAGTTTTTGCAATATTTGAACATGTTTAGCAGATTTCAATGACTATACCACGTATTATTCTTTTGAAGGTAATCAATTTTTCTTTTATATTTCTCTATTGTGTAATCATATACATTTTGTTTTGTTTCAAAAATTTATAGGAAGTAAATCTTACGATTCTTTAATATTTTTTGGCCTTTCAAAAGTTTTAACATCTGAATTATTCTTTTAATGATAACACATCTTTCTCTTATATTTCTCTGTTGTGTAATCACACACACACATGCGCACACACACGTGGGCGTGCACACACACACACACACACACACACACATATATATACACACATACATAGATATTTAATCTATAATTTGTAGGCTCTAAATCTTTTGATTCCTTTCAATAGTTATAGCTATGGATTATTCTTTTGAATGTAACTTATCTTTCTCTTATATTTCTCTATTGTTTAGTCATATATATTTTGTTTTGTTTCAATAATTTCTAAGCAGTGAATCATTTGATTCTTTAATATTTTTTGGCCTTTCAAAAGTTTTAACATCTAAATTATTCTTTTAATGATAACGCATCTTTCTCTTATATTTCTCTGTTGTGTAGTCACACACACAAACACACACATGCGCACACACACGCGCGCGTGCACACACACACACACACACGCGCGCGTGCACACACACACACACACACACACACACACATATATATACACACATACATAGATATTTAATCTATAATTTGTAGGCTCTAAATCTTTTGATTCCTTTCAATAGTTATAGCTATGGATTATTCTTTTAAATGTAACTTATCTTTCTCTTATATTTCTCTATTGTTTAGTCATATATATTTTGTTTTGTTTCAATAATTTCTAAGCAGTGAATCATTTGATTCTTTAATATTTTTTGGTTTTTCAAAAGTTTTAATATCTGAATTTTTGAATTATTTTTTTGCAATATCTGAAACTGTTTGACAAATTTTTTGTAAGCCATTGCACGTTCAAGCAATGGCTTCTTCATCAAATTATAACACAAATTGAAGTCATGCAAGAGCAAATCATGCAATGGTGTAATTTCTTAATCAATTTATGATTTTATAAAATTATTTTAGTCTACCTCACAAATAGGTAGGCTTTCGTGCATAGCACGGGTTAACGAGTAGTATGTATACACACACACACACACACACACACACAAGAGTTCAAAGATAATATAAGGAGGAGCCTCAATGGGTTGAAAATTGAAAGGTGATCCATGTAAAAGTTAGAGGAATCTCGCTAAATTGAGAATCTAGGCAAAAATTAGGGATTGAGAGTGTTAGCCAAGATCACGCCAATAGCACAAATGGAAGGTTCATCCACCTTGATTTGATAGTATGAGAAGATGCAAGAAAAATCAAAAAGGATGAGGGACTCTTTGAAACTAGGGCCAAGCTTCTTGATCCATGCCTAAAACCATTGAAAGAGAGAGTTTCGCCATTGGAAAGCTCTAAGAAGTATTTTCTGAGTTTAAAACATGTTTGGTGAAGGTTTGGAGGCCCCTACGGTTACTCTGGACTTGAAATGAGGCAATTAGGGTTTCTGGCCCTCGATACACTTACACAAAGTCAAGGCTACACACGCATGGTCAAGACAGGTTCTTTTCCTGTTTTGAGTGTGATTTCTACAGTCTAAAAAAATATTCGAGACACAACTCAAGCTCAAATTTCCATGTTCAAAGACTAAGAAAAGTAAAATTGCATAAAGTTGTGCAAATTGTTCCCATAAGTTGTGATTTAGGTACCTATCCCAAATAAAAAAGCAGAAATGTAAAAGATGTTTTTAGAATACAACCCAATGTCTCAAATCAAATTAAAAGTGTAGAAATACATGCTAAAAGGAAAAGATAGTAAAAAGCAATAAAAAGAAGTGTACTATGCTATCTATGTCTATGTCTGTCTATCTACAAGATCACTGGGTACATCTCTTCCTCGGCTGATAGCTTGGAGTAGACTCCGAGCCACCACCAGCAACACCACCACCATCATCATCATCATCATCATCATCATTATCATCATCATTACCACCACCACCATCGCCTTCAGGGTTGTACAACAACTTGGAGTACTCAGTCACCTCTAGTTTAAGGTTCCCAGCAAGCCACACAAGGTCCTCATGCACCTGTAGGGTAGGCTAAATTAAGGGGAAGCCAGCGTTAGAACAAATGGTTGAGAGGTACAAGAAAGGAAAGGTAAAGTAAAAAGAATGAAAGAGAACTCACCGCCCGTGTGCTCGCAGGAAAAGGGTAACCCATGACCTTTGTGTTGCAGCCCACCTCACGCTCCCGACCAAAACCATAGACCGACCTAGGTAAATGAGAAGGGTCGAGAGGAACACCAGAGACAGGGCCAGCCTGACATAAATGTTCTGTTTGAGTATCATCATGAACAAGAATGCATGCAATTGAGGAATAAAAGAAAGAAGATGAGAACACATACCGCAGCAGTAAGGGGAGGCAGGAGGCAAGTATCACTGAACTCATTGTAGTCCAGTTCATCTGTGACTCACTTCGTGTAGGGAATGCTAGGTTTCACAAGTCATACTTGGCATCAGTCATAGAAAACGGGACAAGCATGAATTCTAAAGGGTCTATGGGGACTTGCGGCACATTTACACCCGCCAACTAGCAGCCACCCCCTACGCTAGGTAGAACACCCTTAAACCACCACCTTCGAAGGGCTAGGTGATACTAGAAGTAGCAAGAGCAACCGCCTCCATGTTTAGGTCCACAAGAGGAGGAGCACCCGCCTAGGGGTTCCATATGACCTGGATAACACACAGGGTTAGAAGAGAAATCCAAAGAAACATGCAAAGGAAGTAATGGGGCAATGAATTCATAACTTACATCATCCGAGAAGAGACTATCGAAATGGGCCCTAACCGAAGTAGGATCCTTCAACTCCACATTCACTCCCCAAGCAATCAAATCGTATTTCACAGACTAGCGCTGAAAGGAAGCACAGTTTGCAAGACGACAATTTGCAAGATAAATTAGTACAGTTTGCAAGATGACAGTTTGCAAGATAAATGAGTGCAGTTTGCAAGGTACAGATATGAGAGTTTGTGAGATGATAGTTTGCAAGATATGGTCATAGATGCAGTTTGCAAGAATATGAGGTACAGTTTCAGCCTAAATGACATGTGGAGGGACATTTATGGGCTACAAAAAAGAAAAGTAAGAGAAACTAATCTCAAGGAGCTTCCAAGGCACCACTAATTAGTGCAAAGTCCCCTAACTGAGCATGTCCAACCAAGAGTACAAGTAGGCGAGGCACGTCTGCCCCTAGTTGGCATCTCAAGCTCTCCTAAAATCACTAAATAGGGCCAACCACCTCAAGGACACTATTAGCCCCCCATTGGTGAAAAGATACGCCCCTAGTACATATTGCAAGAAAGCCCTCGCCATCTGAGCATAGTCGATAGGCATCGCTTGAGGGAGACGCATGTAATCCATCTCGATGTCGGTATAGCGGATGGTCTACGTAGAATACCTCCTCCCAAGCAACTCTATGGCCAATCGCACCTCAAGCCAGTCATACAGTGGAAGTCATAGGGAGTCACTGTCATCTCCCTATCAACAATATGGAAGGTGTGGGTAGTATCCCACCACCTCTCCATTTGCACCAAAATGGCGCTAGCAGATTTCTCGGACAGCAAACGGATGAAGGGCTCAAAGCTTGCAACACATACATGACCCCGAGTCTCCTCGGTGAGGATCCTGTACCACACACCTATCCGGTTAGTACTTCCCCTACCAGAATATGGTGGCGAAACCTGCAAAATGATGATGTTAGATTCATGAAAGAAATGACAAAAAATGATATGGCATTCACAATGAGATAAAAATGATGTTAGATTTACAATTAGGTGCAAAACAAATGGTGAATAAAGGTGATAAAATTGCAATTGAATGAAAAACGGATGAAAAAGGAATCAAAATAAGCAAGATAGGGTTTCTGCTTGGCAACATGCGCACGCAAGCCCATGTTTGCGTACTCAGGCACTATGCATACGTACGCAGGCTAGAATTCATGTGCACATAAACTTAAGAACAGTTACACGCACTCATGAACAAGCCTGCACACGCATGTAAAGAGGCTACGTACGTATAACATAGGCTACATATGGAAGCCAGAACCTGCGCACGCATAAATGCAGATAGAGAGTCGTTTTTCAAAATTTTCAAGCATTTTCAATTAAAACTCATCTTAAGCATGTTCCTACTCCTCCTAAGATGTTAGGTTTTCATCTAAACCCATCCCACAACAAAACTCAAGCATTTATAAGCTTAAAAACATGTCAAAACAGAAGATCAAAGAAAAACTTGGAAATGAGAAAAGTTTGAAAAAACATACCAATCCAGCCTTTACACCCTCTAAAAGATGGTTTTGTGGCCTGTAAACCAGAGGAGGCGACTCATTCAGCCTTATCGCTCCATTCCAGCAAGTGAGATGGAAAGCATCAGAAGAGAGAATGTAAGAGGTTTTTCTATACTTGGGTGCCATTGAAGAAAATGAGAGAGTTTGGAAAGGAGGAAGTTTTAGATGAAAGAGTGAGAGAAATGATTAGATTGAGAGAAGAAATGAGAGAAGGAAGGCTTTTGTAGTGAAAATATGGAAGTTGGAGAGTTAGAGAGAATGTGAAGAGATGAGGGAGATGAAGAGAATGAAAAGAAAAAGAAACAATTGGTAACCGTTGGAGAAAAAAATGAAGAGGCGGGAATACACCTAGAGGCTAAACTACATGTAGTTTTGGCCTCATCACTAAACTACGTGTAGTTTAGTGTAAAAAAATAATTATCCCTAGGGAGTTCCTGGAAGGTAGGAGGTGAAAAGAAAAATTCAAGAATACATTCAAAATGACAAAAATTCCCTCAACTAAATGAAGAACACGAAAACATCCCTCAATGGATCAGAAATCATCAAAGTAAGTTCTTCATTAGTTAAGATCATCAACTGAATCCCTAGTAAAGTACAGTATCATAGAGAGACTCCCCCGTGGGTCCAAGGCACAAAGGCAACCCCCTCGAGAGTTGCAAAACAAAATTTCACCATTGGAGTTGATAAAACCCCCTCGTGAGTGGAATCAACGTCAGTCCCCAGTGAGTCATAAGGAAGAAGAAGAGAGTTTTCCTTAGTGGGATACGCACCACTAAAAATCCCCAGCAAAATTTATTTCTTTCCCCAGTGGTCTGCACACCATCAAAGACTTCTTTATAGGTCGAAATCACCACCAAAATTCTCAGCAGGTTATCTCCTCCCTAGTGGACTACACACTATCAAAGACTTCCTCGTGAGTCATTAACACACTTCCCAACAAATCATATTCCCCAATGAGTCCATCATACGCCTTAGTGAGTCCTTCATCATCCCAGTGGATCTTTCATCCATGGACTCCCCTATGAGTCAAAACATCAAGGCCACTCGTGCACATATCCTACGAGAGTTAAATATGCAAGCACCAGCCACATACTAGTCAAACAAGTCAGAATACAGAATTTGTGCACATATCCTACAAGAATTAAACGTGCAGACACAAAACCCTATGCAAGTCAGAAGAGAAGAACACAGAACTTGTGCACATATCCTCTGGGAATTGAATATGTAGGCACAGTATAAGTCCAAGTTCGTGCACATATCCTACGGGAATTAAATATATGGGCACGATAGAAGAGGTAGAAGTAGAGATAGAGACCAAGGTCACCCCAAGGCAAGAGCCTCACCAGAACAGGTAGAGATGGAGATGGAAGACAAGTACCAACCAGAGAAGTTTAAGGTAAGAGCACCAGATGAACACCACAGATATATATCCTTTTAAGCTCGTAAGAGCACCCTTGTTTGTTTGGTTATTTAAGCTCGTAAGAGCACCCTTTTTTTTTTTTTTTTTTTTTTTAAGTGACTTTAGGATAGTGAGTCACTCGCCTTTGCTTGCAATTGGCAAAACAAGTTCTGGGATAGTGAACCTATCGTTGCTTGTTTCTCAAGCAACAAAGGTGGAATTCGGACATAGGAATCCCACACAACTCTTTGGAGTTGCACCCCGCCCCATGTATGTGTGATGTGTGTCGTGTGCATGGGTTAGGCCTGAGCCGTACATCGAAACAAAATGTTTTGTCTCTTATTCTTTTGATTCCGTCAACAGTGCTCACAAATCAAAAGAGGGGCATCTATAGACACCACATTTTGTACTTCTTACGTCTAGGGCCCTCATTCCCCAATGATGTTTGAATTCTAAAACCAAAGGTCGGTTTAGGGCTCAATCAGATGTTAAATTGACTAGAGAAATGTTAAAATAGAAAATATAACTTTTAATAAGCAAATAAATCTATTTTTGGAAAGTAAAGGCCAAGGAAACCCTCGGTATGCGCACATAGGAATCAATCTACACGTGCGGCCATGATTCATGTGCACGCAAGCCCAAACCTGAGCACGCACGTAGGGTTTCAGAAACTATGAAAGAAAAGTTTTCTACATTAAAGACTGTGGTTTGGAATGAATCTCACATCATCTGGGAGCCGTTCCAAGCCCCTATTTTTCAACTATATAAAGCCTTACATGGTATATTTCAAAAACAGACAGAAATCCTAAGGGAAAATGTTAGGACATATGTGTTTCACATGTTAAGAACATATGTCATGATTTTATGTAATTGGCTTATCGTTTGACAAAACGCACTTTACTTGTATTTGGGTAGATTTAGGGTGTGTTTAAATACTTCAAGAAACCATGTTTCAAGATCAAGTGTTGAAGCCTTCAAGTCTGTCCAAGAAAACAAGCTGAAAGTGCAGAGTTACTAAAGGTCGACAGTTAGCATGTGTCAAGGTTTAAGGAAGCTGTTCAACCTGTGTGCTCGACACCTGCTCGACACCTCCTATCTGTCGAGATTTAAGAATTTCAGAATTCTGATATGATTTTCTTAGGATCCGTGAATGTGTCTTTGGGCCTTCTTTTCTCCTAACCCTAGACATATAAAAGGATTGTTTTAAGGGCCGTCAAATAGTTCACAAGTTGCACAAGCATTGAGTAAACTCTGTTTAAGCAAATTGTGACCGGAGACAAAGTTCTTGCCCTAGTTCATCTCTTTCTCTTGAAGAAGTTACTGTGTATGTGCACCGCAGGGTTTTGTGACCAAGCATCTTCTTGATCTTCATCGTATGGATGAACTAAAGAATTTTGCAGCCAACAACCTTTTTAGTTAGTGATTCAAGTCACGTATTGGGATCCGTGCAATTGGTTAGTCACGTACTTGGGAGCCGTGCATCGAAAGGGGAACTGTCACTACAGAACAAGTCCAATTGGGTATTGGGGTAAGGGTTCAACTGTAGGTTGGTAAGGTACTTGGGATTCCTTTACTTGTAACTGCTTGTTGTGATAATAGTGGAGTTTCGGGAGTAGTGACCTGAAAGTCACCCGATGGAATTTTTGCAGTTAGGTTTTCCCCATTCGTAAACAAATCACCGTGTTATTTATTTTCCGCTGCATAATTAGTTTATTGGTGATTTGTTTATGCTACCACGCGTTTGCATATTAATTAACTTAATTAATTCACTTGGCTAAATTAATTGGTTAATTTATCACAAGGGGTCAATTCGTTTTTGGCCTATCAAGTGGTATCAGAGCGGACACACTCTAATTAGGTTTAATCTTTACTGTGTTGATCCATTGACCCCTGTTTGTCATGGATAGAGGACAATCGTTAATTATACCTCCTTTATTTGATGGCACTAACTATGCATATTGGAAAGTACGCATGAGAGCTTTCTTGCAGTCTCTAGATGAGAAGGTGTGGCAAACTGTGGAGATAGACTGGACTAAGCCTACAAAAGCGCCGGCCGATTGGGATGATGCCAAGATCAAGGCGGCAAACTTCAACAGCAGGGCATTGAATGCTTTATTCAGTGTAGTCACAAATGAAGAGTTCAAGAAGATATCCTCTACTGAAACTACTAAGGAGGCATGGACCATCCTCTAGACAACCTATGAGGGAACCAAGGCTGTCAAGGATTCAAAGCTACAGAGGCTCACTACAAGCTTCGAAGAGATTACGATGGAGGAGGATGAGTCGTTCGATGAGTTTTATGCCAAACTCAAGGACATAGTGAACTTAGCCTTCAATCTTGGAAAAACCATTCCTGAACCCAAGATTGTGAGAAAGGTGCTCAGATCTCTGCCCGAGAGATTCCATGCCAAGATCACGGCGATAGAGGAATCAAAGGATATTGACAAGATTCCTTTGACTGAGCTGGTTGGAAACTTGCAGACCTACGAGCTAGGGTTAACAAGAATAGGCAAGTCGGGTAAAAACAAGAGCATGGCTTTGAAGGCCAAAAGCAATGACACAGATGAGTCTTCCGACGATGAAGATTCCAAGATGACGTCCTACATCACCAGGCAATTCAAGAAGTTTATGAAGAATGCCAATGGAAAGGGCTTCGACAAGGACCGTAGGTAATCTAGTTCTTCTCAGTTCAAGAGTCAAGACAAAGGGAAGAAGGATGCTAGGGATGGCGGTCAATACACTGTTCCCGCAGGGCCTAAGTGCTTTAGGTGTCAAGGCTTCGGTCACATGAAACATGAGTGTCCTACATATCTCAAGAGCATTGGGAAGAGCAAGGCACTTGCTGCTACCTTGAGCAACACCAAGCCTGAGGATGATTCTGACAATGAGGATGACGGAATCTTGAATGCCTTTACTGCCACTGTTAGTCCTACTGATGGGATTGTTGAAGATGTGGATGAAGAAGAAGAATTGGTGGATTCTAAGTTTGAGAAGATGGATGATCAAGATGATATCCATATAGCCTATGAGAAACTGTACAAGCTTTCTGAGAAACATGAGAAACTTTATAGGCTGACCACCAAGAAGCTTAGTGATGTAGAACTTGACCGTGAAGAGCTTTCCACAAAGTTTGATGAGGCTAATCAGACTATTAGAGCACTGAGATTTAAGAATAATTTCTTGGCTGAGAAGACTAAGAAGCTTGAAGCGGAGCTGTTTCAAGTCAGAGCTCAATTGGAGAGGACTTCAAGTGCAAAGCTTGATGAGATGCTCAGTCTTCAGAAATTTGCTTCTGATCGAATAGGTTTAGGGTATGGTTTCTCTTCCTCTAATATTGCTTCTACTAATTCTACTGTTTTTGTTCCCCCTGCTAATAATGTTGAAATTGAGAACAATGATGTTAAAACTGTTTTAACTAGTGAGAACTTAGACAAAAATAAATCTATCTTAGGAGCACCCCCTAAGCAAGATAAGAAGGAAGCTAAGAACCCTAGGGCTAAGAAGGCTAACTCTCAAAAGTCTAAACAGAAGAAGAAGCATCTATGTCATCATTGTGGAGCTGCCGGTCATACTCGACCAAATTGCTATAAGTGGTTAGCCACTCAACAGAGCAACGGCATGATAGCATCTGGAAGTCAGAATCAGCTTCAATCCTCTCTTGCTCCCCTTGGAGATCTTCTCAAAGCCCTCATGTTCCTTTCAAACTTGAACGGTTTCAATTCTTCCCCCTCACCGCCGGTTCAAGGGTTTAATCAAAGGAAAGGTTCTTCCAGGGTGTGGAAGGAAAAAGGCTCTAAGTGATTCCATCACTTTCTCTCTCTCTTGTTTTTGTTTGCATTACTTGTGTGTTTTGCTTTACTGTTTTGAGTCAGTCTAGTTTTATGCTTTGCTTTGTTTAAAATGTTTTTGTTTGGTTATTTTTCAGTTTTGCTTTATTTTGTTTTTGATATAAAAATAAAATAAAAAATTGAAAAATCAGAAAAATACAAAAACAGTGTGTGTTTGTGTACATTGGTACTTGTGTACCTTGGATGGCTATTGAAACAAAGTCTTCTAAACTTTGTATCTTTTGTAGCTTAGATGAGCATCTCTATGCACAACTAAGCAAGTGAGCTTTGTGGCTCTTGTTTGTGATGAGTAAGATTAAGTAATCTCTTATACTTAACACTCATATCACTCTTTTTGACGGGAAGGACTAGAAAATCCTAAGAAAAAGGCATAAATAACCATCTCACCACTGTTGCCCGCCAATCATAATATGACACCTGTATGCTTCGGCATAGCAAAAGTGCAGTGTCAATGACATTTGTGTGCTTCGGCATAGCAAAATTGGAATGTAAAAATGCTTACCATCACTAGGTATTTCTTTTCTATCTCTTATATGCCCATGCATGATTTGCTTAAAAGAAAAATATGCAAAGAAAAATATAGAGCAAAAAGATAAAAAAATGCTTTAAATATGATTGCAAGCGTGTATTATAGGAGATGTAGGAGTTATAGGATGTACTTCGAAGGTGATAGTCCCCATCAAGCAGTTATGATTGTGTGTGAGTTAAAGTGATTTTCTCATATCTCAAATCGTCATAACATGTATACACTTATGCAATCTTGCAATGTTTTTCACACACAACACGCAATATTCTTTACTACTCTTGATACATGTGCAGGTACAATGTGATTTGGCCATCACAAGGTTTTTCATGTGTTGATGTATGCTCACTAAACTGTCTTAACTTGTTTTTGAAATATAAAATCGGTTAGACTTGTTTAGTGTGTGTGTGTGTTTTTGAAGATCCATGTGCTTAAAATTTTTATTGAAAGATGATTTTGAGAGCTTAATATGTTGATTGGATCATTGGTTGAGTTGCATGTTGGATTGCATTCATGACTGTGTTTTTCACTTCTCGAAAAACTGCTTTTAAAAGCTAGCTCGACACCTCCTCGATACGTTGCTGTCTATCGAGCTTCTTCAACTTTTCTTATCGCAATCTCGACAGCTTCTCGACACCTGGTGGATCTATCAAGAAAGTTCCTGCCTCCTCGATCGCTTCTCGACACTTGGTGGATCGATCAAGCTTCTGTTCATGTATCTGGTGGTTTGTTCCTTGACACCTCCTCGATACCTGTATCTGTCAAAGACCATTTTCTCGACACCTTCCTCAACAGATGTCTCGACACCTCTCGACACATTCATCTGTCGAGATTTACTGAGGCACTATTTAAATCTCCTTGTGTGATCCGAGCCTTATTTCGTTCGATCTCTCTCTTAATAGCTCTCTCTTTTCTCTCGCAAATAATCTCATCTCACTCCAATCTTGACCCTCAAGGCTTCTTCAAGCTTTTTCAAGTTTTTCTTCACTTGGTAAGCTTCTAATCTCTTCCATATTCATGCATTTCATGTTTTGAAACCTAGGTTTTGGGGTTTTTGAAAAATTTTGGGGTTTTTCAAAATTGATGAGTTTTTGTTGAAATTTTGGGTTGGGTTTTCACTTAAATGAGTTTAAAATCTCATGCATTGCATCACATTAGCATTATAATAGTATTGTCATGCATTTAGATGTGTGCAAACTGTTTGTGTGCTGATAGGTTTGGATTGGGCTGAGCCCATGATGCAATTTCTTTTGCATGTCACATGTTCATGCATTTCCCATGCATACGTACTCTCTTTTCAATATACCTGTTATATTTTGAATTGCTTAGGACTTTTCTGATTGTTTCTCTTTCTCTCCCTCTCCTTCTGTTTGCGTTAGTCGTGTCTATGGCACCTAAGCGTAAATCTACTCCGGGTTGGAACCCTCTTCGTTCCGGAGCTTCTTCATCTTCTGATTCTACTCCTCTCTCTCTTCGGTTCCGTAATGATGATGCCCACAAGGTATTCTCAGAATACTTTTCTAGATGAGGTGTTCATTCGGAACGCCAAGTTATTATGGCGGACTTCGCCGACACTGACCTTCCCACTGTCATTCACAGTTGGGAATGGGAGTCAATGTGTGATGTCCCGGTCACTTGTCCTCTCGTGCTTATCCAGGAGTTTTACTCCAATATGCAGGGGATTGATCGTTTAGTACCTTTTTTCTTCACTTGCATTCAAGGTACGCGCATTCCTGTCACACCACAGCTTGTTGCGGATGTGCTTCGGATTCCTAGGATAGAGTTTCCTGACTATCCTAGTTGTGAGCATCTGCGGACTGTGTCCAAGGATGAGCTCATGGTTGCTTTCTGTGAGCGCCCTTCTGATTGGGGTGATCGTCAGTTTACACCATGTAGGCCTTTTACTAAAGGTCCTAGATTCATGAACATGGTGATGACTTTTGTACTCCATCTTCTTTCTCACTACAACTCCATCACAGAGCCTCGTGCTCGGTTTTTGTTGTCTCTTCTTGAGCATCTTACTATAGACTTCCCTTCTCATTTCATACTTTCTATTATAGATGTTCATCTAGATTCGGTGTCCCGTGATAAGCTCATTTTTCCTTCCGCTATCACGAGGATCTTACGCCATTTTTCTGTTCCTTTTCCCTCTTTTGACCATTTCACTTTCATGTGTGCCATAGACTACGCTACTGTTAAACGTAGTGAGGCGCAGTTTAGGTCGCCACAGACGGATTCAGCAGCTCCTCCCTCCCGTTCTACTCCGTCTCATTCTACTCCATCCACATCTGCTCCCTCCTCTTCTACGAGCGATGTGTCACTGTGAGACATCATGGCACAGCTGTAGCGCATGGATGCTTGCCTAGATACACTCTCTATGGAGTTGTATTAGGTGAATGTTCATGTCGATCATATTGCACGGCGACAGGCATCCATAGGTGGTTATGCTTCTAAGGCTTCTCCTCCACCACCTCTTCCCGTGGCTTCTGATTCTGAGGATGAGGATGATGATGATGGTGATGACGATGATGCTTCAGATGGTGATGATGATGATGCTTCGGATGATGATGATGATGGAGATGCTAGCTCTACCGATGAGATGTCTACTTGACACTCTTACCCTTTGTCACTCGTGACAAAAAGGGGGAGTAGTTTTGGATATTGAGAGTAGCCATACTTAGGAGGAGAGTTAGAATAGGACCATTTTGTTAGGGGGAGTGTTGATATGTTTTGAGGGATGTAGTGAGGCCATTATGTATCTTTTCTTTTCTTTCTTTTATAGATACTTTGTTCTTGTACATTAGGTCTTGTGACCATTTTTACACATACATTGTACTTATTCTCTTTTTATGTGGATGTATGTTTCTTTCACCTACCCTTACATGTGTTGTTTCTTTTCTCTCTTTATACACATGTTTCTTATGCTTGTATGCAATTTATTATTTCCGTTTCACACAAAGATGCCTTGATGAGTTTTATTTAAAGTATTTCAGAAATACAGGTTGTCAAAGTCTACTTGCCATAAACTCTTTTCTTGCAAAGTTTTTCAAGAGTTTGTGTTAGAATAGATTTTAATGTATTCAACAAGTGAATATGAGTTGAGTGATTTATGAATTCTCTCATATGCTCATTTTTTTGTTGTGGTTTTGTCACGGATTGCCAAAGGGGGAGATTGTTAGGACATATGTGTTTCACATGTTAAGAACATATGTCATGATTTTATGTAATTGGCTTATCCTTTGACAAAACGCACTTTACTTGTATTTGGGTAGATTTAGGATGTGTTTAAATACTTCAAGAAATCATGTTTCAAGATTAAGTGTTAAAGCCTTCAAGTCTGTCCAAAAAAACAAGCTAAAAGTGCAGAGTTACTAAAGCTCGACAGCTAGCTAGACAGCTAACATGTGTCGAGGTTTAAGGAAACTGTTCAGCCCGTGTGCTCGACACCTGCTCGACACCTCCTATCTGTCAAGGTTTAAGAATTTCAGAATTCTAATATGATTTTCTTGGGATCCGTGAATGTGTCTTTGGGCCTTCTTTTCTCCTAACCCTAGACATATAAAAGGATTGTTTTAAGGGCCGTCAAATAGTTCACAAGTTGCACAAGCATTGAGCAAACTCTGTTGAAGCAAATTGTGACCGGAGACGAAGTTCTTGCCCTAGTTCATCTCTTTCTCTTGAAGAAGTTGCTATGTATGTGCACCGTAGGGTTTTGTGACCAAGCATCTTCTTAATCTTCATCGTGTGGATGAGCTGAAGAACTTTGCAGCCAACAACCTTCTTAGTTGGTGATTGAAGTCGCGTACTGGGATCCGCGCAATTGGTTAGTCACGTACTTGGGAGCCGTGCATCAAAAGAGGAACTGTCACTATAGAACAAGTCCAATTGGGTATTGGGGTAAGGGTTCAACTGTAGGTTGGTAAGGTACTTAGGATTCATTTACTTGTAACCGCTTGTTGTGATAATAGTGGAGTTTCGGGAGTGGTGACTTGAAAATCACCCGATGGGGTTTTTGCTGTTAGGTTTTTCCCATTCGTAAACAAATCATCGTGTTATTTATTTTTCGCTGCATAATTAGTTTATTGGTGATTTGTTTGTGCTACCTCACGTTTGCATATTAATTAACTTAATTAATTCACTTGGCTAAATTAATTGGTTAATTTATCATAAGGGGTCAATTCGTTTTTGGCCTATCAGAAAACACAAAGATTCACTAGAAATAGTGAATCACAGATGGAGTTTTTCACAAAACATCCTTAAGCTTGGAAAGCTTTGTGTTTGAGGTATTAGTTCTAAAATTTCTTTTTCCTTTCTTTTCCTTTTTTTTTTTTTTTTTTTGCTTTAATCTTTCCGTTTTTGTTATTATATATTCTAATATGTTTATATAGTTTAGGATTAGGTAGTTTTTATGTTTTAAAGCATGTGAGGTTGTTAGATTTGCTATTTTGAAGTTCTACTTTGTTTTCTATGTTGCTGTGTTCTTGGCTAGGGTTTCTCTGGCCGAACCCGCATACGAATAATTCTACATGCACACGCAGGCTAGATTATGCGTACTCAGGCTTGTTCATGCATATGCATGATCCTGCCTAGAAACCCAAAGCCTAGTTTTTCTGATTCTGTTTCTTATTTCCATGCATAAATGTGTTTCTGTTTTAACCCTCCTTTGTATGTATGAGTCTTTGTTTCATTGCTTGATTGTTCGTTTGCCTTCACATGTTAAAATTAGGGTTTATGTTTTATTTATTTGCTTTAAATACCATGGACATGCATTCACATGTTCATACATTGATGTCATAGGTGCTGTGATGCGGCGAGGTAAGTGAGGTAAGTCACGCATCCATATGTATATGCATTTTGTTTGTAATATAATTTTGCTTAGGTTTGATGAACATGACATGATGGATTGAATAAACATGTTTGTGATCTTAATGCTTTGAATGATGAATATGATTTGTTTACCACCTATGTTTCTGCCTTGGATGTGATTAGGGGTTGCAAAATCTGACACGACCCATGAGCCTAACAAGATTAAGCCGTTTATAAACGTGTCATGGGTTGAGACTTAATGGGTTTGGGTCATATTCGGGTTGACAGGGCTAACCCGTTTAATAAACGAGTTGTGTTCGTATTCAACATGTGTTAGGGATATTTGTGGTTAGTGCAGATAACAAGTGGGGTTGTTGTATGATTGTAATGCAATTGCATTAGTAGGTTTAGTGTTGATATTGTATAGTGTATTGAGATTGTTGTATACAAGATAGTGAGGACAAGTGGCAGGGTGGTTATGACAGGGTGGCAAGTTAGTTAGTTAGAAGTTAGTTAGGGAATTGGGTTTAGCTATGAGTAGTACCAGTCACAGGTTTACAAGGCAAGGCATTAGTCAATTGTATAAAAGGGAAGAGTGTTGCATAGAAGGATCAATAAGAAGACTATTACTCAATTTACATTCTCTTTTCTCTGTTTCCTTCTCTATTTTTTCTCTCTTTTCCATTGGAGGACCAGCTAGCCTTGAATTTAGCTAGACAAACATATCCATCAATCCAACTCTTAACAACATGTGAACCTGTCTGACTTGTTTGATCCATTTAGCTTATAAAGTTGTTATTTTGATATTATTGCTTAATTTATGGTTGTTTTTTATATGTTTATTACTATACTTATAGTTGTAATTGTATTTTGATTTTAGATATATGGGAATTGATAAAAATTATATAGGATAGGTATGACCCATTAATCAAATAGATTATTAAACGGGTCATACGTATTGACGTTTACATGACTTGTTAATTAAACGAGTTAAATGTGTCGAGGTGGGTCGACCTGTTTAATAAACAAGTCGTGTTCGGGTTGAGAATTCCTAACACGTTTACTAAACAGGTCGGGTTCGAGTCTACCCATATAGCCAAATACTCATTGCTTGACACGACACAAACCCAACCCGCAAACATGAATTGCCACCCCTAGATGTGATAGGATGATATGATGCTAGGTGAATGATATGCATGATAGATGTGTGCTAAGCTTGATGTGAGTTGCCATGATAGATGTATATTAGGGTTTTGAGATGAAATGCCATGTTGATTACAAGATGAATGCTAGTGTGTGTGAATTTAGAATAACAATATTGAGTGTGCCTTTAATAGGATTAAAACGTAAAATGCAATGAGTGAAAGCCAACCCTAGGGTTATGCGGTCTTGGGTGCCTAACACCTTCCCAAAACCGTAACTAAACTCCGAACTCATACTCTGGTAGTAAGATCAAAGGTCCTTCCCGGAAATAACACTATATTCATGGTTTCTAGACCATATAACTAGGTGGCGACTCCCTCGGTTGTGTCCAATCCCAATATGCTTAATAATTGTCACAAGATCCATAACTCACCAAGAGATTTGCTAAAAAAAAAAAAATGTTCATAACTCATTAAGAGGGAAAAAAATGCAGCTTTCGTGTTTGAGGCCAAGCTAAATTTGATATTTGTGTTTAAGAATTCATTATTGAAATATTGACCAACAGTTTGAGCTGTCAACAAAATGGGTGTTAGACCTTTTCTAATAGGTAAAATGTTAAAGTTACTACTTTTTTTTTTTTTTTTTTTTTTTTTTCCTGAGAATGTTAAAGTTACTACAAATGTTATTGCATTTGATATTTGAACTGTTTGACCTTTAGTCAACCCGCTGAAACTTGGTCCAATGGGGCATTGGTTATTTTGGCTCTTAATTTATGAAGCTGGTTAATCTGACATCCAGTCAGGACCAATTAAATCAACCACCATGATCCGCATGATCCCGAGGTAAAAAAAGTAATTCTTGAAATTTTTTAGATTCAATTTGGGATTTCAACACCTACAATAATGACAAACAAAATATGATACCACTTCAATCTTTTAGTTTGAAAGTTAAATATAGCCATCAAAAGGATTAGTAGTAGTTATTCAGCCAAAAAAAACAAAGGACTAGTAGCTACTAGCTAATTGAGATTGAATAGTATACATCAGGCGACCGAGCGATAATCCAAATTGACCTTTCTTCTTGCAGGAAAAAAATTGACCTTTCTGCTTTGATCCCCGTCCAGGCCTGCCACGAGTTTTCGACCTGAAAAATAGGAAACCAGCTCTTTGTAATATAATTTGAACTTTCTGCATGTGACTCTGTGATTGCAGATAATTTCATGCCATGCAATTTGCTATTCCATCTATTCGAAGTAAACTGACGAGTCTGCAGATGAATAAGTTATGCATAATCATTGTCGCAAGACTCACAACTCACCACATGACTTCCTATAAAAAAATAATGTTCATAACTCGCTAAGAGGAAAAAAAAAAAAAAAAAGTGCAGCATCCATGTTTGAGGGCAAGCTATATTTGATATATATTTTTTTAAAAATTCATTATTTAAATGTTGACTTGGGGTTGAGCTGTCAACATAATGAGATTTATATATTTTTTAACTGGGGTACGTTTGGTAGATTGTAATAGGCACTGTAATGTAATAGTTATTCTTATGATTTAGCTATTCAGTAGTTTGATTATGTTTTTATTACAAAGAACAGACATTCCTTATAAATAGCTATTCTTTAAAATGAGGAATAACTATTTATCTCTAAAAGAGTTGTAATAACTATTGCTTAGTAGACGTATTAATTTCTAAAATTAATATATTTCCAAATAAACAAACTTTTTATATGCACATGAACATAACAATTATGAAAATAAAAATTCATAAAAAAATAACTAATCTCTCTTTTAAATTTAAAAAATATGTTTTTTAGGAAGTACAATTATATAAGTAAGATATTTCCTAAAATATATTTTAAGTTTGATTTAAAATACTTTTATTCCATTATCTTCAGGGTTCTACTATTGTGCTGTTACCAAATAAATGAATAGTAATAAGTATTACATTACAGCATCTTATAGTCCTTGTAATACCTATTCCTATTCATATGTAACTACTGTTACCGTCTACCAAACGTGCCCTAGGTAAAATGTTAAAGATAGTACAAATGTTAAATATTTGAATTGTTTGTTTATAATTGGTGAGTTCGTTTGACCATTATTCAACCCAATGAAACTTAGTCAAATATGGCATTGGTTATTTTGGCTCTTAATTTAGTTGGTTAATCTGATATCCAATCATGACCAATAAAATGAATCACCATGATCCGCATGATCTCAAGGTAAAAAATGTAATTCTTGAAATTTTTTGGATTCAATTTGGGATTTTAACTTGGATTCAATATGATACCACGTCAATCTTTCAATTTGGAAGTTAAACTCAATTAACGAATCAAAGAAGAATTAAAAAATAAATAAAAATAATTTAAGTTGAGGAGGGGGTTCAAATCTTTGGACATCTCCAGAGAACCAACAGACCCAAGAATCATTGGCACGAATCAAAAGAAATTCATGAATCGCTGACTAGTAGAAATATATCAATTTGGTTAACAAAAAACACTAGCATCTTAGCTACTGTCTAGAGACAACGTAACGTAGGGAGAAGGAAAGAAATGAAAACAGACATAAATATAGACATCAATCATAAGGACTAGTTGCATAAATAATTAAGATTGAATAGTATATACCAGGCGACCTAGCAATAATCCAAATTGACCTGCCTACTTTGATCCCCGTCCTGACCTGACGCGTGTTTTCGACCACAAAAATAGGAATGCAGCTCTTTGTAATTTTTCCTTGATAATTTCATGATGACCCACGAACTTTCTGTGATCTTAAGCATCTCTTTCTTATCGAACTAATAGTTCTACAACTTGTACCAAAGAAAACAAAAATTCCATGAAGACAATTGAGTAAGTTGTTAATATCTCATATTCATTTCCTATCGATCACGGCAAAGACCATTCAACAAGCATCTTTTTTTCTTTCTTTTTTTAATTTTTTTTTATGTGTGTTTATTGTAAACATAGAGAATTGTAATATCTAACATGTTTCTTGTGCCTGCCATATGGATTACGTAACAAAAAACTGACGTTGGACTGTTGCAAATTCCTTAGGTGTTGTTTCGGCATAGAAGGATTCCATAAATCAAGCGTAGTTAACAATTACCCAAATCGTGACTAAACAAGCTCATCCTAAGTTCTAAGCAAAAACAATGCTGAAGGTTGCCATCTTTCTAGAAATACAGGAGCCAAAAGATTGGATTTTTATTGAAAAAAGGATCTTAGGAACACTCAGACCTTCAATAAATGATAAAACCTTGTTATCAAGTCTTTGTATTTACAAACCATTACACGTGGAAGTACAACATTGCTCACTGCTATCTCCCTCTTTCTTCTTTATCATCTTTCTTTTTTCTTTTTCTTTTTTGGGGAAGAAGTGAGTTTTGGACTTGAGTCCTTTTCAATATTTCTAAATCGGATTTATTGGGGCAAGTTCAATTTTATTTTACCTTTCTAAAAATTGACCCTAACCATTCAAGGTTATAACTTTGCAAAGTCCAAGAGTACTAGAAAGTTTAACATTATTCCTTTTATTTTGAAAATGTTTGTAATTAATTATACGTTTTTTAAAGGACCTCTTTTTTATTAAAAATGTGCTTGACACAAAAATAAAGTTAAATAAATAAGAAGATAAAAAAGAAATTCCAGACTTAATACTTAAGCAAAAATATAAATTGCATTTCTAAGCTCAAACAAAATTCATTTTTATATACGAAATCTTTGATTCATATTCATAATGAATTATAAAATAAAAAAAATTCTTGTGGGAACTCCATAGATTTATGAAATCAGTTATGATTCTTAAAAGAGATACAAGTAACTAGGTCTTAAATCAGTTATGAATCTTCTAAATTTTAAATTCAAGACTCTCCATCAAATTTCATTAAATAAATGAATAACATTCAATGACACAGCCAATGCGCACTTGGATGATTTCAAATAAGAACACTGGCTATCCCCAAATTAATAGAATAAGGCAGAAATTATGTATACCTTGACACATAATAGATATATAATTAATAACTTCAGATCAATTAAACTCTACAACCACTCTCTCGGACAAAAACTTGCAATAAATTATGTATACCTTGACACAAAATTGAGATTTATAATAAGAGGACTCGTATCACTTGATACAAAATAAAGTAAGAGATGACCTGATAAATTGTAACAAAAAGTAGAAGCATTATTATTACAAGCTTGTAATTAATATGTGCGTACGTGTTAATTAGTGTGTTGAAGAGAAATATTTAATCTGTAATCACTCATCATATATATTTATAAATACTAGTCGCTAACCCGTGCGATACACGGGATAGTTAAATAGAAATTAAATATATTTATTTTGTTCAAGGTATTGACTTGAAAATATATGAAAATAAAAACAATTTCTTCAAAATAAAAGTTCACATAAAAATAAAAATAAACACAAACTTGTAGAAACCTAAAACAACATAATTTCAAAAGATCGCAAAAATAATACATGTAAAATTTCATAAACATAGAAGAGTAGGTGTTATCAATGCTAGTTGAACGTTACTTTTATGAACACCACCACAAGTTGAATAAGCAAATCTATCATTGTACATAGACATTTGTCCATTTACATAGTCCATATTTCTATGGTTTATGAACTGGTTCTGCAACTGTGTATGTGAAACTCATGAGATGTTTGTCTTCTTGTCCTCATTTCCTCCATGAAAGCAGGATCATAATTAAATTGAGTTATCTACTTTTTGTCGATGCTAAATCAAACCTTTCAATTAGAAAAACAGTCCCAGTAATTTAAAGCAAAATCATCAACACCCTTTTAAAATGATTGGAATGTGTAAACCACTTTATAATTAGAATCTATATTTGCTTAAAGGATTAGACAATGGTGTTTTTTCTCCGAAAAGTTGTTACATATTTTTAAAAAGTCAATTCTCAATGCATATGATGTTGTCAAGAGTCACCACATATGTTAGTAGTTCAATGTAAAATTTCGAGAGAATGACCGTAAGAGATCCTGTGCATGCAATCTAATAATGTTGTAAAAATTTAAATATTTTTGCTTTCTTTCACCGACAATGTAATTTATTTGAGATTCTAATTTGAACTTGATTTCCTTCAGCAACCAAATAGAACTCTTTTTTTTTTTTTTTTTTTGGGGGGGGGGGGGGGGGGGAAGAGGGGAAACAAAGCCCAAACAGCTATATAAAGAAGATGCCCAAATCCCAACCAAACTAAATAAAAACCTAAAACTATATGTATTCTATTGCTACACTTTCTTAGTAACCAAACAGAGATCATTATTAAAAAAAATAGCAATGGCACAAAAAGAGAGAAGGTTTAAAAGAAACCTCATATAATACGCGAAAGTACTCATCAGAATCCACTGGCAGCCCATGTAGAGAATACTTGTAGTCAACAACATTGCAAGGCTGCAAGCAATCTGCTATACAGATTAAGATCATTCCTCAAGAAAATTTTATCTAAAACGAGAGAGAGAGGAATGGGAAGGGACATAAATCATAAATTTGAACGTCTTGTTTGGACTGCATGATCTATATTATTAATTTAAAATTTCAAAGTTTCCTAGCTTTCATATGAAAGGTTGTTAGAGCCACACATCAAGAAAGTTAGGATTTTGAACATAATAAAGAATTGTATCAATGTACTAAATAGTTCATCATCATTGTGTAGAAAAACCATCAAATTTAAAAGGGACTAATTTTGAAACTATTGCATCAACATACCATCCACCTACCATATTTTGGGTTATCATCTCTAATCACCCTTTAAAATTTTGTGGTTGTCTATGCCTCCAGCCAACAAAAAATTATGTTTCCCACCATTAAACAATATTCTCAATTTTGCAAATATTCTCAAACCTACCAATTTCATTGAAGAAACCACAATACACTCTCAATAGTTCCATCACTATAAACAATACAACAAACTGAGCTATACAAAATCTTGGTAACACAAATCTCATAAATGATGTAATGGCATATTCCTGGAGGTAAAAAACAACAAATTTTTAATCCAAATGGATAGTCTATCTATAAGTTGGAGTATGTATATCTATAAGCCTATCTTAGTTCAATTGAAAAGGAATCTAAAATTTGGTGGAGTGCTCCTAAGTTGAACAATTGTATAGGATAAAACAGGAGAAAAAAGAAAATAAAAATAATGACACAAAATTTAGAAGGGAAAAAAAAAAAAACATTTATATACAATGCATTTTTAATTGATAAATAGTAATAAGAATCAAACATATCTTACCTTGATTAAATCAACAATAGAGCATCACATTTCTTACCTATCTTCCTCCTTACAACTCTCCATGTATTATGGCTTCTAGAACTCATAAGAAATTTCATCAAACACCTTGTGTACATGTAAAAGAAACAACACTTAATGAAAGTGAACATTATTAAAAATGTCTATACTCAACTTTAAAATAGTAGCATAATAGTCATAAATCATTACAAAACTACAAATGTAACAGAAAAATTTCCAAAACATGTATCTATTAGTACTTCCAAATTTGCTATCTAAGCCCATATCTGACAGATAAAATAGCTTTAGTGAATTTCTCAAATGATTGGCTCAATCTAAAATACAAATAGATTGTACAATAATAACCTTACCAATTGGGATGGCTCCCACTGTTCAATTCAAAGATTCAACTTAAATTTATCAAGGACAACCCAAGAAAAATCACAAAATTAACACTAAATGTATTATGACTTTAAGAAAAAAAAAATTAGTAATAAATTGCTAATGGTGACAATTTGAAAAAAAAAAACTTTATAGGAAAAAAATAATATGAAGAAATTACGTGTGTATGCTTTGAAGCTACTACCATCTCTATCAAAAATTTAAGGAGAAAATATAATAAAATATATTGATAAAAAATAAGATATAAACTTTATAATTGATGTAACGGTTTCGCTAATGTCAAAGTGAAAAAATAATATTCACTACTAAAACAACTCAAAGATAAGAAAAGAAAAAATTTCATTCCTAAATAGCATTTACTTACATTATATCATCCATACCATCTAGTCACCACTTCCATTCTGGGTTATCATCTCTAACCACCCTTGAAATTTTGTGGTTGTCTATTGTTCCTGCCTAACACAGAATTCTGTTTCCTACCATTAAACAAATTTCACAACTTTGCAGATAATTCTTGTCATCTTTAGAGATCTTAAACCAACTATTTTCATTGCAGAAACCAAAATACACACTCAATTGTTCCACCACTATAAACTATACAACAAATTGAGCTATAGCAAATCTTAGTAACACAAAATCTCATAAAGGATGTAAAAGCATATTCCAGAAGGTAAATTTTTAATACATGTTTTCTTAAAGAATACAATCATATGAAACTTGAAAGCAAGTTCAAAGAATAGGTGTAGCACATAAAAGCCAGTCATTCGTTTTAAGTTGGAGAGACAAAATCCATCCTAGTTCAATTAAAAAAGCATAAGAAAAATGAGTGGAGTTCTTTAGACTATTTATCTAAACCATTCATCCTATCCCTCATCCAAAATCATATATGGACCTTTTATATATCATACCTACATATCGGATCATAACAATTTTGTAACCAAGGGCCTATTATTAACATTCAATACTTTACCATCAGATCTGAAGCAAAAACCACAGTAGCCAATTACAAATCATGAGTTTGGGTAATTTTTGTTCAAAATTCTTTAGTTGTCTAGAGGCATAAGCAACCTAGCCAGTCATGTTTTTACATCGCAAAAAAATGACATTGAAAAAAGAAGGCCAACAAACACATCTTAACCTGATTAAATCAGCAACATAGCATCACATTCTTTACTTATCTTCTTCCTTACCAATACTCTTCTAGTCCACAGCAATAGCAGCCCAACAGAGGCCCCTAAAGCTCCAAAGTAACACCAGTCCACAGACTAATAATCAATATAATCAATATGGTAAATCATTTTTACAATAGTGCAGCCAAAAAAAAAAAAAAAAAACATTTGTACAATACTATTAACTATTACCAAAACTATCTAAATGTTGTTTTCTACAATATAAACCTATCCCACCATCAATACCAATCCCAATATCTAACATACGAATCATAAAAGAATTTCAAATACACAATCTCAAAGAATTAGAAATTAAAATTCCTTATGAATTTTGAATTTAAATCCCCAAACTATACACTAAAATCAAGTTTTTAAGGGGTAGCCACATGAACCCAGATAAAAATTCACAAAATTAAATCCAAAAAAACTGAAGAATTATAAAGAGAGCAATAAAAATTCAAGAATTATAAAGCGAGCAAAAAAATTTCAGAAGAGAGGAATGAAAAATACAAATTTTCAGCCGTGAGTTGCATGGTAACAAATAATCCCTAAAAAAACATTATTTATAATATAATATAGGGTTATGGATTCCTAATCAAATTTAGTTAGGGTTATGGATTCCTAATCAAAATATTATGAAATACCCAGATCGGAAAATTAAACATTTACATTTATTTGGAAAATTATAAAAATAAAATATGTTAATGGTATAGAAAATTATTTACCAGCAGTGGCGGTGTCTGATTTGATTTTCTCTTCAAGCACTGTTGCGGTCCCATCGTCACCTTCGCTTCCAGAAAAACTCTCCGACTGTGAAACCATAGTTGTATGTATTGCCGAAGGACCAAACCATATGGTTGGTGATACCTTCTTTCTATCTCGGACCTAACCGTGTGGGGATGGCTTCTTGGCAGGATTGATTTTCAGTGTTGGGTTTTGGGGATGGAGAAGGTAGAGAATTAGAGAAGAGAGAGGAACGGCAGAGCTTGGGTCTGCATTTTTTTTTTGCGTTATGTGTTTTTTATTTTTTGGTTTTTATCGGGCTTTAGAAAATGTTTTTTTTTTTTTTTTTTACTGTGCTTATGTGGAAAATTGTGGGTGCTTCAGAGGTTTCGGTTATATATATATATATATTTATATATATATTGATTATTACTATATTAGGCATTCCGCTGAGTTTTAGGATGCCTAGGGATCGTCTCATCTGGGCGGAAACCAACAATGGCTGTTTTAGTGTTCGTAGCGCCTATAGGGTGGCCATGGATCTCCAGCGGACTGCACATATAGCATCGGCGTCGACGAATAGCTCTCATCGTGTGTTCTGGAGAAAACTTTGGCACCTACCAATCCCCCACAAGGTTCATCACTTTGCGTGGAGGGCCTATCGTAACATCCTTCCCACAAAGGATAACTTGTACTTACGCAAGGAGCTCCCAAAAAGCCTATGTGATGAGTGTGGTAATGCCACCGAGTCCTCTGGTCACCTGTTCTGGTCCTGCCCAAGAGCTCAACTGGTCTAGGGATGTTCGAAGATACCAAGCTCACTCAGGTCGGGACAGTTTCACTCCTTCGATTTGTTATGGTTCCTTCTGATGATTGAATCATTTGACGAAGTGAAGGTTGCTCTGGTGGTCACTATAGCTTGGTCTACGTGGAGTAATAGGAACGAAATCCAACACGGGGGTACAAGGAAGACGTTGGAAGCTCTCGTCTAGTGGGCAACGCATTATTTGGTCAACTACTCCACTGCGACAAAGACCACAACGGACAGCCTCGAGGCCACTAATGTTACCTGGACTCCACCACCTCCGTCCTTGTTAAAGGTCAACGTGATGAAACTGGCCGAGTTGTCGCTGAGTAAACGAATTCATGCACCGCTGGGTCCGCTAGAAGTGGAGGCAAAAGCTTTTGAAGCTGGTATTCAAGATGTAGTCCTGGAAGGGGATTCATTAGTGATTGTTCGAGCTCTCAGTGGTCTTTCCCATCCCCCCTCATCAGTTGCGTCACTGATTCTGGGAATGCAACTTTCTAGCTCTGAATTTCATTCGGTTAATGTTTCACATGTAAGGAGGCAGGGGAACTAACCTGCCCATATTTTAGCAAAATATGCACTAAGCATTGATGCCTCTATTGTATGGATTGAGGAGACTCCTTGTTGTATTGAACAAGCTCTCATCCAGGATTCTGTTATTACTTCTGTTATTTGAATAAAAAATGATATCTTCTTATCAAAATATATATATATATATATATATCTTTTTAATAGTATTTGAAATTATTTATTTTTTGTGTTTAATCATTAATTTTGATAATTTTTTACATTTGTTAATATTATTTACATCCAATTATTAAAAGAAACAAGTTGGTTCTTAGAAACATATTATTATCAATAAAATAATTAATGAAGTTTGTACTTGAGTTATGAGTTTCGAAATTCTTAAAGAATTTTTTAATTTAGTCCAAATGGCTTTGGCATGGAGGTAATTTTAAATTTGATAGAGAAACACTTTACATAAATTAGACTAGGTTTAAAATATCTAATTTGACACAATAGATACAAAATTTGAGTAAATAAGACAAAAGGAAGAAATAAATATAAACCAAAGGATCAAATATTGGGTAACCATATGATATCATCATTATACATACACACTTCTTAAAATTTTGGTTAAATAATTAAATTCCTCAGTTCTTAATAGTTTGAACTTTTTGGAGAATAACTAATAATTTAGCAATAATAATGTTACAGGATTAATAAGAAAAAAAAAAGGGAATTTATGTTTTTGCTTCATTGGGATTGATCTTCTTCAGCATCCATGTATGAAATTCCTGACATTCAATTTGCGTAATACTTGATCTTATTGGGTAACATTCATAGAAAATCACATAACAAAAATTTTCCTAACTAATTTTTTTTTTCAAAAATTTAATTCCTATGTTATTCATACTAAGATCATCATCCATATATTGAAAACCCTTAACTACTACATTTTTACTATAAAAAATTTGCATTAAAATGGAACTTGCCAAGCATCTCAGGTGATTCTCGCTGCACCTCTCTACCCTCCACCGGATTTGCAGAGTTCTCTTTATCTCCTTGGCAAGATCAAAATTTTTTCTCTCTCTCTATCTTGTGGGTGCGGAGTTCGGATTTAAGATGTGGTTATTGGGTTTTGAATTTTGAGACATGGGTGTGTGTGGTTCAGATTTGTGGTGTGGCTGTGGTGGGTTTAAATCTGAGATGTGGGTGGCTGTTATGGGTTCAGATTTGTGGTGTGGGTTCGGATTTGATTTGGGCATCTATAGTGTCGAAGATGGATAAGCTATCAGGTTTAGTGCTGAAGATGAAATGGAGTACCCAAGCAACAACACTCCTTGAGCCATGGACTTTGTTTTTAGCTGTTTTCAGGCTTGTATTTGATAATTGTATTAGAGGTACCTCTTCCCCTGTTTCGGATGTGCTTGAACAGGGCTTATATGTTTTTCTTGTACATCGTTTTTCTAATCAATAATATTTCTATCCTTTACCTCAAAAAGAGGGTCTGTATTTGTGATTTTTGATTTGGGTATTTGTGGGTTTTGATTTGAACATCTGCGGGAGCTTGAGAAATTTTTATGGGTTCGGGTTTGTGCTTTGGGAGACTGACAGGGCTAAAGGGGGAAGGGGAAATGAGAAAAGAGAAAAGAGAAAAGAGAAAAAGATGGGGATGAAAACCTTCCACGGGTAACAAAACAGCTTTGCTCTGACCAAGTGATAGGTATGAGGCCCACAAATAGTGTGAAAAATATTGAGTGATGACAAGTGAGTGATGATGCCAAACAGGTTGGGTGTAGGGAGTCGGGGTATTTTGAGTAATGGGCGATGAGTGATGGAAATTGAGTGAAAAGTGATGAGTGATGAAAAAATAAAATCCAAACAGGGGCTTAACATCCTCCTCGAACTGAAGGAGGCTTTAGAATGTGCAGAAGACTTTGCCCAATGTGAAATGGAAGTTTTGAGATAGATACTAGAAATTGTGGATGGTGGGTATCAACAACGATTGGGGACGATGGCTAACACTGATTTATGAAAAAGCGTGTCGATAGATGAAAGATTTACTGGTGGTTGAAAAATGCATTGACGTATCAACAACTGAAATGACTGTATTGGCTATAGCCTATAGATAACAGAGTTGTTGGTTGTATGACGTGTTTTGACCGGGGCGCATCTACGTACCCTTGTACATAAGTTAGTATGGTCTCATAGTAAGATGTTATATTGACACTGATTTTTTGGTAAATGGGAGTGGTTGGGTTTGTTGGATTTTGAAATTTCACAGCCTTGGCCCTTGGCTAGAATGAATTTGGCTTTCCCATCAAGCTGAAGTATTGTTGGGATTGAAAGTGAGAGAGGAGGAAAACGTACAAGCAATATAATTTACTTACAGACTAACCCCCCTCTCAGGTTAAAACTTTCCTTATTATTATTGCTTGTACGTTTTCAAAACGTACAAGCAATGATCATGAGGAAAGTTTTAACTTGTGAAGAAATTTTAATTGACTTGTACGGTTTCGAAACGTACAAGCAATAATAATAAGGAAATTTTTAACTTGTGAAGAAATTTTAATTGACTGCCTCCTCCAATTATTATTATTATTATTTTTTTTATAAAGAAATTGTATTAACACTTATTTTAAATATTAATTTCTTTTAATATATAATTTTCTTGTCATATAAAGTTCGTTAACTCTAAGAGCATTTAAAGATTATGTTTCTAAAGTATATACAAGTAAATCTCTTTAGTAAAAACTTTTTTCTCTTCCAAAAATAATTTCTTTTTATTTTTCCATTACATGAAAAGATACCATGATTTTTATGATTAAAAGTTTAGGACATATTCTGTTTTGTGTAAAAAAAAAAAAAAATTAATTGAGTATTAATATTAAAATATTCCTTTTGAAATACATTTTTATTTTTTTAGAGAATACTAAGTATTTTAACACATACACAAGAGGAGAGTGGAGAAGGTTTTAAAGAAACTAATAGTGGTATATATCCAAAAGGGCCTAACATTTTATATGTTAAGAAAACTAAAATTGTTTATTCTTTAATTGATCCAAAATTAATTGATATGTATAAAGTTTTTTTTTTTTTTTCTAAAACAGTTATCATACTCTTTTTATTTTTTATTTTTTATTTTAAGAAGAACAGTTATTATACTCTAATGTGTTATCTTTAATTTATTTAATATAAAAAGCCTGGTGTAAAATGTTTAAAGAATATTAAGTGTGATTAACATAAATTAAATACTAATTACACAATAAATTAAGGAAAGAAAATACTTAGCTTGAACCCTTAAAAAAATTTCTATCTCCATAACTATTGGTGACTGTATCAATACTAAATTTACCATACAAACAGTAATTCGAATCTTAATATAAGGGGTTTCTCCAAAAAAAAAAAAATCTTAATATAAGGCACTTAAGATTTGTGATTTATTAATATTAGTATCAATAAAAATTTATAGGATTATTTACCCTAGAACTTCGTTTTTAAATTCCTAATATTTTGGTCATCAAAAAACTTTAACATACAAAATGGTTTGTGTGATGCAATTATTAGATATATTATGTTAAATTGCACATTTAGTCCTTCTATTTTAAAATGTGTTATTTTAGTTTCTATCTTTTCAAAATATTTTATCACTATATAATGGATGAAAATGTAAACATGTAGGGACTGGATCTGAGCACTTCTACTGTTGGAAAAGTGGATTCAGGCTCAACTAGTCCTAAACAATAAATTTGTAGAGGATGAGTTTAAGAGCTAGGCCTTAGCGAGGATAGCAACGAATAAACATGGTAATGGGTAAACTGAATAGCAAGAAAACGGGCCTTAAGTGTTAGAATCTGTCTTGGACGTTGGTCCGAGGAGCTTTCTTGTTCTTATTATTTCCTCAATGCTTGGATACAGAGGTTACAAAGATGATACAGGTTGCTACAGTGTTTTCTACTTCCAATCTCCGATCCTTTCTCTGGAGGACCTCTTTACATTTTATACCCTCTCTAGATTGATCTTGGCCCTCCATTTGTTGATCGTGCAGGTCACTACTTGAGTGCTTGTCCCATCAGCCACCGTCCCAAACCTTCTGTGAGTTGCAGCGACCAAAGCGGTGCTGTTCAGGAGTTATTTCCTCATTAATGCGGCTAGAACGTTAGTTGTGGGCATTTAATGTGGAGGTGACAGCTTCTCCTTGAATTGCTCTCCTAGGCTCCCATGTCTGACCCACAGTGCTTGTCCTCTTTCTTGGGACGCTCTACGAAACCTCCCTTGATGACGTGCTGCCCTTCCCTTCTACGATCTCGGTTCGCCGAGGACATGATTGTCCTCGGCGATGCTTCTTAGTAGTTTAGGACTTTCTCCGTTCGTCCTCAGACGTCTCTTCCTCCTCGGCGTGGGCCTTGGGCCTAGTATAAAGTGGGCCGGGGTAGCCAGATTCATTGACCCCACAATAGCCCCTCAAAATCCTGTTGTCCGGCTCCTCGGATGGAGAGGAGGGTTTTGATGTCCTCGGGCCTTCCATCATGGCTCATCAAGTCTTGTCCTCCGTCAGCGCTAGAGTCCTTTCACCTCCCCAAGGCACTCTCCTAGCGCTTCGGTACACGAGGCGCGCCGTCATTAATGCCTTTATGAAGTGACGCGGATCTAACGGTTGAGGGTTTCCTTGGAAATTGGACAGAACTTATTTCGCTTGTAATTCTTCTTTTGAATTTCGTGCGAATTAAGTTCCCCTAGATTTCGCCTGCTATATATAAGGCACATTGGGGGAATCATTCTTTCATGTCTTCGAACCCCTGAGTTCTGCAGGAACTCTAAGTTCTCAACCCTTCTAGGACTAAGAATACCGCCTAGATCTTGGCTGCCGCAGCTGAGGCGAAGGAAGTAGAGGCCAAAGATTTTCCTACCTTTCAACCGGGCAAGAAAGAAAACCCTCCTCCTTCAGCCAGGAGCCGTAGCAGGCGTAGATTGCATCAGACTTTCAGTGCGGCAAGGTTTGGATTTCGCCCTAATGGTGGGGCATTTTGCAATTAGGAGAAAAAGGAGGCCATCTTTGTCATTGCAAGCAGTTGACGAGACTTCTGGAGGACGATTTTTTAGGAGTACAGATATTAGCTTCTGGATAAGAGTACGCTTCAGAGCGGCCTTAGCAGATGGGAACCAATTCAGGCGCTTCTACCTCTTCCTCTTTCTCATCGCCGGTACCGTCCATACTGGCTCGATTGCTGCTGGAACAAGACTGTGAATCTGCCATTCCCATGGACTTTCTCCCCTTTTATTATTTATTATTTTTTTTATAGCTAGCTTCAAAACAAGCCTGCCTCAGCCTCTCTTTCTATAGTTAGCTTTGAAATAAGCTTGCCTAAGCTGTTCGGTATATGATGTGCTTTTCCTTTATTTAATAAAAAGGACTGCAATTTTTTCTTTACGAAATTTCCTTTTCCTGCGATTTTATTTATTGTTATATTATTATTTATTTATTATTTTTTGTTATTATTATTATTTTTGACTGGGACTTAGAACTGATGCTGTTGACGGTAACAAAAGGTTGTCATCCTAACTTTAACAAAACCTGCAATAGCACCCGGCTGCTAATTTTAAATAGTTTGACTATGTAGGAACAATTAAGAACATAACCATGTACTCTCTATCGCAAACTGTGCGACCGTCAGAGAATGTTGGATTTAATGTAGGTGATCCGAGGAGGCAGACTCCTTTTAGATTCTGCTCATCACTCAGATAGATACTTGAAGTAATTAATCTTTTCAAGGACTGTGGCCCGATGACCATGCAAGACTTCGGCTCAGTCTAGTACTTAGATTTTCTTGAAGTAACTAGTTTCCCCATAGGTTTGAGTCCGAGAACCATGCAAGACCTTGGTTCTGTCTAACACTTGGCTTTTTCTTGAAGTAGTTAGTTTCCCCATAGATTTGAGTCCGAGGACCATGCAAGACCTTGGTTCTGTCTAATCGCTTAGCTTTTCCTTGAAGTAGTTAGTTTCCCCATAGATTTGAGTCCGAGAACCATGCAAGACTTTAGTTCTATCTAACACTTGGCTTTTTCTTGAAGTAGCTAGTTTCCCTATAAGTTTGAGTCCGAGGACCATGCAAGACCTTGGTTTTGTTTAATCGCTTAGCTTTTCCTTGAAGTAGTTAGTTTCTCCATAGGTTTGAGTCCGAGAACCATGCAAGACCTTGGTTCTGTCTAACACTTGGTTTTTTCTTGAAGTAGCTAGTTTCTCCATAGGTTTGAGTCCGAGGACTATGCAAGACCTTGGTTCTGTCTAGTACTTGGCTTTTTCTTGAAGTAGTTAGTTTCCCCATAGGTTTGAGTCCGAGGACCATGCAAGACCTTGGTTCTGTCTAACACTTAGATTTTCTTTGAAGTAGTTAGTTTCCCCATAGGTTTGAGTCCAAGGACTATGCAAGGCCTTGGTTCTGTCTAGTACTTAGATTTTTCTTGAAGTAGCTAGTTTCCCCATAGGTTTGAGTCCGAGGACCATGCAAGACCTTAGTTCTGTCTAGTACTTGGCTTTTTCTTGAAGTAGCTAGTTTCCCCATAGGTTTGAGTCCGAGGACCATGCAAGACCTTGGTTCTGTCTAACACTTGTCTTTTTCTTGAAGTAGCTAGTTTCCCCATAGGTTTGAGTCCGATGACCATGCAAGACCTTAGTTCTGTCTAGTACTTGGCTTTTTCTTGAAGTAGCTAGTTTTCCCATAAGTTTGAGTCCGAGGACCATGCAAGACCTTGGTTCTGTCTAGTACTTGGCTTTTTCTTGAAGTAGCTAGTTTCCACATAAGTTTGAGTCTGAGGACCATGTAAGACCTTGGTTCTGTCTAATACTTAGATTTTCTTGAAGTAGCTAGTTTCCCCATAGGTTTGAGTCCGAGGATCATGCAAGACTTTAGTTCTGTCTAGTACTTTGATTTTTCTTGAAGTAGTTAGTTTTCCCATAGGTTTGAGTTCGAGGACCATGTAAGACCTTGGTTCTGTCTAGTACTTAGAAGATATCAATGTATTCCTTTTAGCATGGAAGTTTTTGCAGGGAGATTGTGCTAACCGATTTTCCATCCATGCCTTGATTCTTGGCTTCTTCCTCCAATGGGATTTCAGCGAACTGGGCTACTAGATTTGTGAGAACTGGCCCCTAGACCAAGGTACGGTATGCGTACTTTTCGTCACAAGCCCCTAGAACTATCGGCCATTTAGCAATCCTCCCCGTGCAGTCAGCACCTCGAAGTGTAGACCTGAGCGGAGGCCGAGTTATGACAACAACTGTGTGCATTCTTGGAAATTTTCGGGAAGCCTTCGCGTAGCATGCGCCATCGCCAAAATGGTCTTCACCAGGAACTCTCGCTGATGGGGGCTTGATCCTGCCATGATTAACCATTGCACTCAGTAACACACAAGCTCTCCCCACAGACGGCGCCAATTGTAGGGACTGGGTCTGAGCACTTCTACTGTTGGAAAAGTGGATTCAGGTCTAACTAGCCCTAAACAATAAATTTGTAGAGGATGGGTTTAAGAGTTAGGCCTTAGTGAGGATAGCAACGAATAAACACGGTAATGGGTAAACTGAATAGCAAGAAAATGGGCCTTAAGTGTTAGAATCTGTCCTGGACGTTGGTCCGAGAAGCTTTCTTGTTATTATTATTTCCTCAGTGCTTGGATACAAATGTTACAAAGATGATATAGGTTGCTACAGTGTTTTCTACTTCCAATCTCCGATCCTCTCTCTGGAGGACCTCTTTACATTTTATACCCTCTCTAGGTTGATCTTGGCCCTCCATTTATTGATCGTGCAGGTCACTACTTGAGTGCTTGTCCCATCAGCCGCCGTCCCAAACCTTCTGTGAGTTGCAGCGACCAAAGCGGTGCTGTTCAGGGGTCATTTTCTCATTAATGTGGCCAGAACGTTAGTTGTGGGCATTTAATGTGGAGGTGACAGCTTCTCCCTGAATTGCTCTCCCAGGCTCCAATGGCTGACCCACAGTGCTTGTCCTCTTTCTTGGGATGCTCTACGAAATCTCCCTTGATGGTGTGTTGCCCTTCCCTTCTATGATCTCGGTTCGCCGAGGACATGATTGTCCTCGGCGATGCTTCTTGGTAGTTTAGGACTTTCTCCGTTCGTCCTCGGACGTCTCTTCCTCTTCGGCGTGGGCCTTGGGCCTAGTATAAAGTAGGCCGGGGTAGCCAGATTCATTTACCCCACATAACATCTTTAAATAAGAGGTAGAGCAAGGACAAGGATTACTATGATAAATTACCGATTTTCTAAAATATAAACTCTTAGAAAATTATGAAATTTAAAGTATAATAATAAGAACAATTTTAAAATAAAAATCAAATGTTAAATATCATATATACAATGTAAAAGGATCTACGGAGGATGTTTATTGGTATGGATGAAAGAGAAATTAAGACAACCAGCCAAATTGTACCTTAAAGGAAGCTTATTTTTATTGCTTTGTTTGGTTGAAAAATTGTTTTTGAAAAAAAAAGATGAATTAATTCTATTAAAGAGATTTATTTTTCTATTTCTAGGAAAATATATACTTAGTATACATTAGATTTTTTTTTTTTTTAATAGAATACTAAGTATTTTTTTTAACACACACAGAGAAAAAGGGGAGAATGTCTTAAAGAAATTGACAGTGATGTATATCTAAAATAGCCCAACTCTTGAATACACAATAATATACGTTAGTTGAATGAGCTATGTATGATATAAGAGTAATAAGAGGAACAAAACAATACATTAATCAATTATATAAACTTATTTATTTTTCCCTCTAATTACTCATATGACATAAGTAACTCATTTAATCAAGGTGTATTCAAAATATTCCCTCTCTTTTTAGCCGAATGTGCAAACTATGGACTTTATTTAATTTTTTAAATACTATGTGTCATTCATCTATATAAAAATGTAGGGGGGGAATGGAAGGTTCAATGATAATGTAGTACAAATTTTTTAAAATCTAGAGGTGGTTATTAATTAAATTTTATATATAAATTTTTACTTTTTAAAGGGGGTAAAAAAAAAAAAAAAAGAGAGATGAGAGAGGAATTTTTGAAAACCTAGGGGCCATTGCCCTTGGTCACCTCCTCAACCCCTATCTTCACTAAAATGAGATTTATTTTGTTGAGAATAAAAGAAAAAGGGAAAATGAAGACCAAGAATTATGTGGCTCAAAATGATTGCTTATGTCTAATTGTCTAAGTTATAAAGCCTTAGAGGTTACACCTTTAGTGTATGATCAAGTACTATATACAATAAACTTATAACATAGTATAAATAGAGGCTATAGAGACTAGGATTAACCCTACATGAACTGACAATGTAATTGGACTTTTTGTTCTATTACATAATAAACTAATATAATTTATTATCTTTAACATATTTAAATCGATAAACTTTCTTGTAGAAAAGAAAATTTTGATGACAAATGGGGAAGGGTCTTGAAAGGAACAAAATTTTTAATTAACATGAACGAATAATCTATATATATATATATCAAAGTCTCTGAATCTTCCATAATTTTCCACGTCAGCACAATATTTAAATAAAATTGTCATTTTATTTAAATAAAATTATTATTGTATAGTCTGAACTTAACAAGGAATGAAACTCTATCTCTATAACAAATCCAACTTAAACTCAAACTCATCATTATTTTTTTATTTAAATAAAGTTATTTTTTTTCCTAGAACTCTTCCCTATGCAAGTCATCTTTGTTTTCCCATTCCCAATCCACAGGCTAACCTACACAAGCCATCTTTGTTTTCCTATTTGACTTTGAAGACCTTTGCTTTATTCCTCTAATCTTTGTTTTCCTATTTGACTTTGCAAATCTTTGCTTTATTCCTCTAATCTTTGTTTTCCTATTTGACTTTGCAAATCTTTGCTTTATTCCTCTGAGCTAAGGATGAGGAGCAAAAGAAGAAGATTAATGCCGAAGCATAACACACAAATAAATGTACTTATTGCCAAGCAAACTTGATGGGAGACACAGGATAAGTATCTGAAATTCCATTTAAACACGATACCAAAGATTGTGTTTTACAACTATTGATCTTTGTACGTCCCTTTTTATTTTTTTAATCTGGGTTTTCTAATTCTTTTGCTTTATAAATATATAACGATTAACGATTGTGTTTTACAACCATTGATCTTTGTACAGCTCTTTTGATTTTTTTAATCTGGGTTTTCTAATTCTTTTTCTTTATAAATATATAACAATTAACCATATATCCTGCACCTATGATTGTTTATGATTATTTTTTGTTTATTGTTTAAAGTTTAGACCCATTAAAAAATTTTGTTAATGGTTTTCCATGGATTTTTTTCCCCTTTTCCTTTTGTTTTTGTAGGGTTGCTAGGAGCACAAACTAACCGGTGAGAAATTTTTATTTTATTTTATGGCTTTTCATGTATTTTTTAAAAAGTGATCTTGGTACGACCTTTTATACAACTATGAATCACCAAACCCTATACCTATAATTATTTATGATTCCATTTTTTTCATTGTTTAAAGTTTAGACCCATTAAAACTTATTTTCATTTTATGGGAACATATATTTCGCTTTTGAATAGCCATATATATTTTTGAATTGTTTCAATAACTTCTAGGATCTAAATCTTCTAATTCTTTAATTGTGTGTGTGTGGCATTTTAGAAGTTGTAGCATCTGAATTTTGCTTTAGTTTTTGCAATATTTGAACATGATTGGTAGATTTTTACAATCAATTTTTCTCTTATACTTCTCAATTATGTAGTCATATATATAAATATATATATATATATATTTCAATAATCTATAGGACGTGAATCTTATGATTCTTTGGCCTTTCAAAAGTTTTAACATCTGAATTTTTTTAGCTAATTTTTTGCAATATCTAAATTTAGTTGACAAAATTCAATAACTATAGCCATGAATTATTCTTTTGAGGATAACACATATTTTTCTTATATTTTCCTATTGTGTAGTCACATAATACTTTTGTTTTTGGTCTAGAATTTGTAAGCTCTAAATTTTTTGATTTTTTTTTTAAAATTTATACCTATTGGAATTTTTTAACATCTATATTTTTCAGATTCATATTTTTGCAATATCTGAAACTATCCAGTAGATTTCCATAGTTATAGTCATGAATTATTCTTTTGAATTGAACCATTCTTTCTCTTATATTTCTTTATCATGTAATCATATATATTTTGTTTTTTTTTTATAAATAATTTCTAAGATATCCTTTCAGAAGTTTTAATATTTGAATTTTTGAGTTATTTTTTATAAGTCATTACACGTTTAAGCAATGACTTATTCATCAAATTGTAACACAAATTGAAGTCAGATGAGTCTATCACACAAACAAGTAGGTTCTCGTGCATAGCAGGGGTTTGATTATAACAATTAACAAGTATGCAACATGTAGTGTAAAATAAAATGAACAAAAACAAATAGCACTACTACAAAATATTCACATACATAATTAATTAATGAGCATGACACTCCACGAATTTTTTTTCCTTGACAATTCACATTTTAATATTAAGATAAGAATGACATCCTTTGTCACTTTCACTAGTTCTGAAAGAGAGATATTTACTTCTTCTCCCATTGGTGTAAGGATTCTTATTGTTTCAAACACTTTATTTTTGCCGTAGACCCAAATTTTAACTTCTTAGTTCTTACCACTTAAAAGAATAAATAAAGAAATGTTGAATTCTACGTAACTTTTTAAAAGTATTCAAGGCCATGAGAGTAAAACTTTACAGGTATATTTCTATATTCTTAACACTTTCACATTGATTTATTTTCACAATTTATTTTAAGGAATCAAATTATATGTATAGATTCTCTGTCTTTAGATTAATCTCTTAATTTGATTGTCATTAACTATGAAGTGATTTTCTTTATTTTAATGATATAAAATATATACTTATAAGCAATTGAGATTATGGAGAAGCCTAATCATAATAATGATTTCAATTCAAAGTATATCTAAACGAACTTGTATCGAAGTATATTTTGCAAATCTTCCAATTGAGTAAATTAAACTTGGTAATCAAATATAAATTTTAGTTTATATTATTTTTGATCTTATATGACAATTACATATTAATATATAATTGTTTATCTATTTTGTTATTTATATCGATTAATAATATTTAGATTAATTTTAGTTTCAATTTTGACTTTCAATTTGCCCGGTCTCCTAAAATGAAATCTGGCTCCTCCACTAGATTTAGTGGCATAAAAAAATTTATAATTGTTTTGGCAACTTTTTTTATATGGTATGTTATGATTGATACATAATAAAAGTGATGTCAATAATATACTTATGTGAAATTGAAGTTGCTCCAATAACAACTTGTCATTTTAACAAATTATAAAAAAAAGATGTAAAAAATTTGTATCTCTAGCATTGTTTTATAAAACATGAAGTACTTTTAAGTTTAAATACTTCCTCCTCTATAAAATCATATTCCCCAAAAAGAGGGAGATGGAAAAGTGGTGACAAACAATTAAACATGAGTTAGGTTCGAAAAAAAAAACACGAATTAGTTTTTAGATTATAAGCTGAGTCATCCTTGCATTACACTTGGGTCCCCTTTTCCCTCAAAAAGCAGTAAAATTAAAATTATAGCCAAATTTGCATGACTTTGGAGTCTCTCTGATAACAACAACAATAGCCAACAGACTTAATGACTCGATTGATATCCACACCACAGTGGAGATAGTCAGAAAAAGTGACCTACATGGCCGTGGACTTGGAACAAGGTACGTATTATAAGGGTTGCTTAACTAGGAATAATAATCTTGTCCAATTGGGTGACACAATGATTCAATGAAATGTGCCCTGGTAGCATTGAGATAAACATATATACTTGTGCCAAAGGAACTTGGCTCAGCTGGTAAGGTTTGGACACTTCGTTTAATTCACTTAAGTTCGAGTTCCGTTGTCAACAGAAGCCGTTAATGAACATCTATAAAGATTGGCTTCATCCAAAGAAGATAGGTTTTAACCATAGTGCTCTACTTGAAACTGGCATAATCTAACTAATTTCTATTTTCGTTTATATATAAATATATATATATATATTTATATACTTGTAGCAATAATGTACGAAAGAAAAATTCAAATTGATTTAATAGAGGATGTGACTTCTGAACAACTCTATCTCGGAATTAATTACTAGAAAGTTGGAGAAGTGGTGGGATTACCTCCCTCAATTTCGTGACAACTCTGTAGGACCTCGATCGCATGGGCCGTTGACCATGTATTAGTGTATCCAGTCAATTTCATGTTGAAAAATGAGCTTTGATTTTTGGTTTCACTCATCCCTCTATCTTCTGTACTCACTTGTCAGCATCTTTATTGCAAAACGTGGGTGACAATTTGGAGTAAATGAGTGATGTTACAATTATTCTAACAAATGGATAAGAACTCAAGAAAATACAAAAAAACAAATGGTGGTAGATAGAAACAAACCGACCGGTGCCTGTAAACTGACGTACTTATAACATTTGCAGCAGTGAAGGTATAATGTTATAATGCTAAATTTTAGCTCCACAAACATTAAAATCATGCTCCAGCAGTGGAGCTAAATCTATTTTTTTTAGCTCCATTGCTACAGTACACATCTATAAATAGATGTATACTATTCATGAGAGCTAAACAAAAAAAGTAATATTTTATTCAGTCCGGCGATTAAAATAATACCACTGCTCCTTTTTATTTTTTCATTCTTTTATCTCTTTCTCACTCCATGCCTCTCTCTCACTCCGCGCTCCATCTAAAGCTCTCATCCTCTCCCTAAAACTCTCTCAAGCTCTCATCCTCTCTCAGTCACTCTCCTCTCTCACCGTCACTCTCTCAAGCTCCCTCATTCGCCGCCTCCAGCCCGACCAGCCGTCCCAGGCCGCTCTCAAAACTCACCGTCACTCTCCTCTCTCACTGTCACTCTCTCAAGCTCCCTCATTCATTGCCGCCGGCCCGACCCAGCCGTTTCAAGCCGCCGATCGCCTCAGACCCACGCCGCCCAAGTCCCAAGTCGACCTAAGCCCTAAGCCCCAAGTCCAAAACTGACCCACACCAACCCGTTTCGCCTTCTCTTCTGTCTGACCCATCTCGGCCTCTCTGATCCAGCTCAGCCTCTCTTCTATTCTGTCTGACCCATCAAGTCCGAAGCTTGCTTGCTGATCAGGTGAGTTGTCTCTGTCTTCTTCATCATGTAATGCTTGGGATTTTTTATTTGGGTAATTGGAATGATAAATTTTTCATGTCAGTTGGGAAAATTTGTTTGTGGTGTGTGTTGTGGCTTTGAATGTCAAACTCGGGATTATAAATTATTAAATTCAGCCTATATTGAAAATTTTGGAATTCAAATTGGGTACGGGTACAGTGAAAGGAAAGCCATTGTCAAAGTCTGGTAACCCATTGCTTCAATTTCAGAACTGGCAAAAAAGTAACCAAAGGAATTAAAATTATAGATTGTGAGTGCTACTTTTTTTAATATTCTTCGGTCAAGCAAAAAAATTGTATTGTGCTAGAAAAATGTTAGGTTATAAGACTTTAGGAACTAAATGTATTAGAACTTCATTTTGTAATATGTTGGCAAACCATGATTAAAACATTGAGTCTAGTTTTAGGCTTGCTCAAAGTGTGTTTATTTGTAAAATTGGAATCGAGTGATTGCAGAATTTATTGGACTAAATCTGCAAGGCTCGATCGATCAAAAATTAGAGTTGATCGATCGAACCACGTGCAGATTTATTTTTCTGTAGAATTTCCAATTCAGCCCAAGCCCGTTTGACGTGTAAGGTTTTGTGTTTTACTCCAAGTATAAAAGGAGAAACCCTAGCTACATTTTAGAAGTCTTTTGATGTGTTGTGTGTTGAATCTCTTGTGAGATCTAAAGGTGTTTACCTTCATACACGCTTAGGATTCTCAAGATCAAGATTCATGTCAAGAACTTGGTAATCACTTCAGTTGCTGCATAAAGAACTTAAAGAAGATCTGAAATCTTTGAGTGGAGTCTCAAAGTCACAAGTAGGAGAACTTGTGGTTGTAGTAGATCAAGGAAAGAAGTAGTCCGTGGACTCGGAGCTGTCACGTGGTTGTGGTAGTAAGTTTTCTACTCAAGGTAGCAATAGGATGTTAGTGGTCTAAGTCTTACTGTACAAACTTCAATTCTTTCATAGTGGATCTGTTTTACCTTGAGGATAGCTAGGTTAAATCCTCCATAGGTTTTTTTTCAGTTTAGTTTTCTTAGGTTATCATATCGTGTGTTCTTTATATTTTCGCATTATTTACTTGGTATGATTATTATTGTGTTAACATAGATCTAAATAATTTATCTAAGTAATTACTTAGCTAAATAACTAGGTTAAACAACTTATGTTAAGGGGTCTAAAAATTTACAAGTGGTATCAAAGCAGGTTAGCTCTTGTGTTTTTAGATCTTTTGATCTAAGAGTTAATCCTTGACCCTTGCTGTCATGGAACACGGTCACTCTCTTGTGATCTCACCTTACTTTGATGGGAACAACTATGCCTACTAGAAAGTAAGGATGAAAGCATTCCTGAAATCTATTAATGAGAGAGTTTGGAACTCTGTTGAATACGGATAGGAGAAACTAACTACTCTTGTAAGTGAGTGGTCAACTTCTCAAAAAGAAGCAGCCGCTTTTAATAGCAAAGCCATGAATGTTATTTTTAATGTTGTTTCTATGGAGGAATTCAGGAGAATCTTTAGTGTTGAGGTTGCTCATACTGCATGGAACATTCTCCAAACTGTGCATGAAGGCACAAAGGCAACTAAGATTAATAAACTGCAGCAGTTAATTACTAGATTTGAAAGTATTAGAATGTCTGATGATGAATGTTTTGATGAATTCTATGCTAAACTGAATGCTATTGTTAACTTTGCTTATAATTTGGGTGAAACTTATGATCAACCTAAGATTGTTAGGAAGATACTTAGATCCTTGACTAAGGACTTTAGATCCAAAGTGACTGTCATTACTAAAAGCAAGGATGTGGACTCCATCCCTGTTGATGAGCTTGTAAGATCTCTCCAGTTCTATGAGCTAGACCTACCCAAGACAAACAAATCCAAATCAATGGCTCTTAAGTCAGTTGATGATGTTGATGGGAATGGATTTGATGATGAACTCTCTTCTACAGATATTTTTTATCTTGCCAAGAACTTTAGAAACTTTCTTAGGAACAACAACAAAACGGCAAAAGGTAAAAACAATGCTGAACCTAGGAAGTTTAAGAGGAATGAACTCACTAAAGTGAACAATACTGATAAATCTAAAGAAAAAGTAGGTCAAACCTCTAATAATTCTCTTGATCAACAATGTTTTGGTTGTCAAGGGTGTGGTCATGTGAAATCAGAATGTCCTACATTCTTAAGATCAAAGGGTAAAGCTATGACTGTAACCCTTAATGATGATGAAGTTTCTGATCATGAGTCTGGTAGTGATGAGGATGGAAACTTCATTGCTTTTACATCTAATACTGTAGTTGATGAAAGTGTTGTGGTTGAAGAGAACCCTTCTGATGAGGAACTCTCTAAATGTGCTGATTTGCAAGAAGCTTTTAATAAGTTTTGCAAGGTTGCTGCAAGGGATGCAATGAATGTTAACTTAGGTTTAAAGAAAATTGCTTCTCTTGAACTTGATAAGAAAGATTTGTTGTTGAAATTGCTTGATGCTAATACTTTGATTGATAAGGTAAAGACTGAGAACATGATGTTGCTTGATAAAATTAAGAACTTAAAACTAGAACTATATGTCGCTAGAGAACAAACTAACAGGTCTGCCAGTTCTAAACTTAATCACATGTTGAGTGTTCAGAAGTCTCCCTTAAACAAAACTGGTCTAGGTTTTGTAGATAGCATCTCTATGTCTGAAACTCATTCCATAAACTTTGTTTCTTCTTCTGAGTCCCCCAAGAGTGAGACTGTCAAACGAGTAGAAGTTACACCACCTCCTAGGAAAATTAGGGTTGATCTTAAAGAGTTTAAACCTAAGAATTCTAACCTCCCCAAGGATAAGTTGCATGATAGACCTTTGTGGGTTTGTTATTTTTGTGGAAAGACTAGGCATATTAGTCCAAATTGTTTCAAGTTGCAAGCTACTAAGCAAGCAAATAAGCCAAAAGTACCCGTGCCTCGAGCACAAGATCCTATGGTACTTATTGGTGAATTGGTAAAGGCTTTAAACCTTTACACCAATCCTGGAGTTGCTCATCATTCTCATATGAATAATAACTCCAATGCTAGAGTTGCATCTAAAAAGTTTTGGATGCAAAAGGCTCAATTTAATTGAGTCTTTCTGACATAGTCCTTGTGCTTCATCTCTCTACTCTTTGTGATCATTCTTCTTTTGTTGTTTTGGTTTCTTTTTGCTTTTAAGATTTACATTGCATTACATTCATGCATTTCATAATATGGTGTTTTTGTTATTTTTTTTTTTAAAACATAATAAAAAAAAAGAGGGAAAAATATGTTTTGTATTATTTATCTAGGATTTATAATCAAGGTTGCCCATATTATTTTTACATAACATGCTTGTGTACCTTATTTAGCTTGGATGAACTTAATTTTACTGCACTTTGCTAGTTTTTAGTTATGTAGTGCATATTGTGTGGGAGTTGTTTATAGTTTTTGATCACATGATCTTCATTTTGAAGTCACGTGTTTTTGATTGTTAGGACTAGAACTTAATGAGAAAGGCATAAATAACCATCTCACCACTATTTACTAGTCAATCATGAACACCTTAGTGCATATCATAAGATTTTGTGCTCGAGAAAGTGTAGCACATGCACAAAAAGAACATAAGGTGTAGCCTCAAATTAAAACTAAAATTGGTGTGTACATTATTTGGCTAATCAAATACTTTCACAATGAAATAGAATTGGTGTGTACATTATGAGGCAAAATCAGAAACTTCCATGATTGCAAGCTTGTTTTCTAGGAGACGTGAGAGTTATATGATGTAACTCTTTAGGTGATAGTCTCTTTCAAATTTATGTGATGAATTTTGTAGAAAATGTGATTGATTACTATCTACATATCACCTCACATGTATCTCATGCTATTGCTAGTTGCACACACTACACAAGTTATTTTTTTGCTAAACTTAGTACATGATATTGTGTGTGAATGTGTTTTGGCCATCCAAGATTATATATTCCTTGATTTTGATGCAAAATGTGTTTAATGTTTGAGTTTTGGGGACAAATTGGTTGGTAAAACTTGTTTTTGGAAGATTTGGGTTGAATTAAAGTTTTTTCGAAAAACTTTTAAACTCATACTCATGCATTTCATTCATGAAATATTGTGCTTTGAGGAGTTTCTACATAAAAATTTTTTGTTTTTTAAAAATCAAAGTTTTCTAGATTTTCGATCGATCAAAGCTGTTTCTCGACTTATCGAAATTGCGATAAAAATTTTGGTTTGAATCTGCCTAGCTCTATCGGTGCTCAATTGATGCTCGATTGATCGAATTTATTTTTTGATCAATCGAAGCTAAATTTTGACCGATCGAATTTCGGTTAGTGAGTGTTTTAAAAGAACTTTTCTCACGTGTTCTTCGTTTTATTCAAAACTTTTCAAACACACTTTTCACTATTTCTCTTCAACCGACCCAATCTAAGCCATTTTTGTCGTTTTCTTCCACAAATTTCTCAAGGGTTTTTGTCTTCTAGCTTGAGTAAGTCTCTTTTACCCTTTGTTTTTCATTAAAATCACATTTTTCATGCATTTTCATTGAAAATTTCGAACATAGCATTTTTTGGATTTAAGATCATTTCAGTTGTTTTTAATCAATTTTGTTAAATGGGTTTTTGTTCTTAGATGTCATTCACATGATTCTCATACATTAATTTGATTAATTTGTTGTTTTAAGAATAATTGAAATTTGTAGGGCTTGAAACTGTGTGAAATTGGGGATTTTGTTCAATTGGGCTAAAATTGATACAATTGACTTGTGTTATTGATTGATTATGTCATTATATGATATTTTCTAACTAGTGTAATGATTAATTGATCAATTTAGTTTAATTTTTGAAATTGGATTTTTCAAAATTTGGGGTTTTTGAACTACAACTCTGTGTTCAAGTCAATTGATGGTTTACGAAGTAAAATTGAACAAATTTCAATGCATTAGAGCATGCATCATATGTGCATCCCTTACATGCATCATATAGATTGTTTTTTATTGATTGTTTTGTGCTCTGACCCTCTCTAATGCAGTCAGCCCTTGGTTTTTTCTTTGTTTCTATTTCTGTCTTTCCTTTCCTACCCTTAGCATCATGGTTAGGAAGACTAGAGCTAAGAAAACCACCGCTCCCTCTACCCCTGTTTTCAAGAGTGATAGGTTTAGAACTGAGAAAAACCAAGAAACCTATGAGAAGCTTAACATTTTTAGGTTGATATGGGTTGTGTGTAAGGTCATTCTAAATGAGTTAGATCCGGAGATACGTAGGAACTTTAAGCGTAGGGGCTGGTTACCACTCTTAGAGGTTTAAGCATCCTCCTTCAGCTACCTTGATTAGAGAGTTCTATTCAAACCTCTCTATCCACTCCGATGATTCCAACACTCAATATGTGAGGAGTTGGATAAGGGGTGAAGAGTACGTCATTACTTTTACTGTAGTGGCCACTGCTTTTGGTGTACCTTTGGTACGGCAGCCTATGTACCCTTACACTGAGACCCCTCCTCTTAATGACATCTGTTGGGTTCTAAGACTTTAGGTTTAAATGTATTAGAACTTCAATTTGTAATATTGGCAAACCATGATCAAAACGTTTTAGTCTTTGTTTTAGACTTGCTCAAAGTGTGTTTATATGTAAAGTTAAAATCGAGTGTTCTGCAGGATTTACTGTGTAAATCTGCTTGGCTCGATCGATCGAAAATTAGGCTCAATCGATCGAAGCTCATGCAGATTGTTTTTCTACAGAATTTTCCAACTCAGCCTAAGCTCGTTTGATGTGTAGGGTTGTATGTTTCGTCTTAAATATAAAAGGGAAAACCCTAGCCACGTTTTTGGTGACTTCTTATGCTGTGTGTGTGAATCTTTTGTGAGAACAAGAGGTGGTTGCCTTCACACATACTTAGGGTTTCCAAGATTCAAGATTATGTCAAGAACTTGGTGATCAATTCAGTTGCTGCATTAAGAGCTTAAAAATACACAAGCGGGAGTGCTTGTCCTTGCTAGGAATTCAAGAAAGAAGTAGTCCGTGGACTCGGAGTTATCATGGGGTCGTGGTAGTAAGTTTCCTACTCGAGGTAGCAATAGGATGTTAGTGGTCTAAGTCGCTATTATGTAAACTTTAATTCTTTCATAGTAGATTCAGTTTTACCTTGAGGATAGTTAAGTTAAATCCTCCCCAGGTTTTTTACCGGTTTGGTTTTCCTGGGTTATCATATTGTTGTGTTCTTTATTTTTTGCACTTTGCAATAATATGATATATGTATGTTAACCTAGACTTGATAATTTGACTAAGTAATCACTTGGCTAATTACCTAGGTTAATCTGGTTGTGTTTTAAGGGGTCTAATGTTGACACCTCATTTTGCAACCCGCATTTAACCTCACATGGAGGGTAAAAGAATAATTTCACCTTGGAAATATGCATCTTGATTCTGGTCATTAGATCCTTAATCTCATTTCACCAAAATGATCTTGATGTTGTAACGATCAAATTGACTGGTCATAAGCCCTAATCGGACCACCAGATTGAAAGTTATCATCAAATCAACTTTTAATGGCTGAGATGCATTATCACAAATTGAGTCCGACTATATGTGATTATGAACAATTGATTTCAATTGGTTATAAGTATAATCAATTTAAGATCGATGATGTGTCATAATTTGATTGGTTAGGAATACATTTTATGGTAGGGTTGCACACACCTGATTAACTAGATAGTTAAACATTAATCATTTAATAAGTAATTTGTGCAATTATCTTTTAATTAGGGTAAATTTGGAACTAATTAGGTCTGAAATGGGAGTGATTGGAGCCTATTAGTGTTAATTGGAAACTAATTTGGGACCTATTAATGCTAATTGTGCTGAAATTGTTTTTTAACAAATGACCTCTGCTCACCATTTCATCGATATCTCTTAGAATATTATGAATCTGTGAATGAGGTTAATTTTTCCAGAAACTAGACATCTGGGGCTTCAATTTGAGCACAAGAACGAGACAATTCCGATCAGAATTGAGTCAGATATGATTATTCGAAGTTGGCTCTATAGGCTATTACAACAGCTACGGGAAAACCGAATTTTGACTTACTCCTCACTCCCACCAATCTTTCCATTTAATGCACTAGATTTCCCCCAAGACTAAAATGAGGTATAGGTTCATGATTCTTTGTCAACCCTCATTAAATAGCCTTCCATTCATATTTCCTCCACCACTACTATATAAACCCCCCATCTTCTTCATTCTAGGACACACAAAAAACCCCCCTCTCTTCCCCTCTCTTGAGTTCTAGTGAAGTTGAGTAGTCTTGTCATATCTTGGTCTTCCTGAGACTCAAGGTATTGAGTAAGACTCACTCTTTCTCTCCTAACTCTTCTTTTCTTTCACCCTTAGGATCTCTATCAAGAGTCTCCTTCTCCACCATATGGATCTTGCATGAAGATATAATCTCTTTCCCTAACTTGTTTTTTGTGTTGCCATGATGAGAATTTAGGATTAAAGAATGATATCAACTATTTAAATTCTCTTGAATATGTTTAAATGTTCTTAAATGTTCTTATGTTTTCTTCATATGTTCTTGGTTGTTCATCACATGTTCATGCATAACACTAGTTTCGATCTTAAATCCACATAAAAAAACATGAAAAAGATGTTTGTTTAATAATTCTTTTAAATTATTGAATCTAGGATATCACCATCCACACACATTCACTAGAATTTATTTTTCAATCCAAATGCAATGCTTAATAAATTGAATTAGGGTTTATCACATGCACACACATTAAATTCAACATGTAAATTGATTGACATATTGGATGATATGATATGAATGTTAGCCACCATAGTCTAGAAGACCGGTTTCACCTGGCAAGGTGGGTGCCTAACACCTTCCCACCTTGTAACATAGCCTCCGAGCTTAGATCAAGGGTTAATAGATCAAATGCTTATCCATATAATTTTTGATTTTTAGATTGTAACTAGGAAACAAAGCCATGTACTTTATCTTAGATTGTATCTAGGACCAAAGCCATGTAATTTTCCTATGATCAATGTAAATTCAATTACAAATTAATAAAATGCGGAATTTTTCAATTTTGGTTTTCTTATTTATTCCAATAATTAAATAAGTGGCGACTCCATTGTAAAACCCTTAATCTAAAGGGGAAAATATAACTAGTCGAACCTCCATTTTGAGAGGCAATAACACGACTCCACCCATTCATGTGGGTTTGGCCCAACATTCCTATAAAACGGGCTAGGGGCGTGGTCTCTCACCTCTAAAAACGTACAAGTGGTATCAGAGCAGGTTGCTCTTTTGTTTTAGATCTTTTGATCTAAGAGCTGATCCTTGACCCTTGTTGTCATGGAACACAGACACTTTCTTGTTATTCCCCCTCACTTTGATGGGAATAACTATGCTTATTGGAAAGTAATGATGAAAATATTCCTGAAATCTATTGATGAGAGAGTCTGAAACTCTGTTGAATACATATGGGAGAAGCCCACTACTCCTGTTAGTGAGTGGCAAACTTCTCAAAAGCAGCTGCTTTCAATAGCAAAGTTATGAATGCTATTTTTAATGCTGTTTCTATAGAGGAATTTAAGAGAATCTCTAATGTTGAGGTTGCTCATACTACTTTGAATATCCTCCAAACTATGCATGAAGGCATAAAGGCAGTTAAAATTAATAAGTTGCAGCAATTAACTTCTAGATTTGAAAGCATTAAGATGTCTGATGATGAATCTTTTGATGAATTCTATGCTAAGTTTAATGATATTGTTAATTCTGCATATAATTTGGGTGAAATTTATGATCAACCTAAAATTGTTAGGAAGATTCTTAGATCTTTAACTGAGGATTTTAGACCCAAAGTGACTGCCATCACTGAGAGCAAGGATGTGGACTCCATCCCTGTTGATGAACTTGTAGGATCTCTTCAGTCCTATGAGTTGGACCTACCTAAGACTGGCAAATCCAAATCAATGGCTCTTAAGTCTGTTGATGATTTTGACGTGAATGGATTTGATAATGAGCTCTCTGCTACAGAGATTGCTTACCTTGCTAAGAACTTTAGAAACTTTCTTAGGAATAATAACAAAAGGGCAAGAGGTAAGAACACTGCTGAACCTAGAAATTTTAGGAGGAATGATCCCACTAAGGTTAATAGCACTGAAAAACCTAAAGAGAAAGCAGGTCAACTTTCTAATAATTCTATGGGTCAACAATGTTTTGGATGTCAAGGGTATGGTCATGTGAAATCTGAATGTCCAACATTCTTGAGGTCTAAGGGTAGGGCTATGGTTATAACCCTTAGTGATGATGAAGTTTTTGATAATGAGTCTGACAGTGATGAGGATGGAAACTTCATTGCTTTCACTGCTATTGCTGTAGTTGATGAAAGTGTTACTGTTGAAGAGAACCCTTCTGATGGGGAACTCTCTGAGGATGCAGATTTACAAGAAGCCTATAATAAACTTTGTAAAGTTGCTGCAAAGGATGCTATGAGTGTTGATTTAGGCTTAAAGAAAATTGCATCTCTTGAACTTGAAAAGAAAAATTTGCTTGTGAAACTGTTTGATGCTAATGAATTGTTGAATAATGTGAAGACTGAGAACATGCTTTTGCTTGATAAAGTTAAGAATTTGGAACTTGAATTTTCTATTGCTAGAGAACAAACTAATAGGTCAGCAAGCTCCAAACTAGATCACATGCTGAGTGTTCAAAAGTCCCCCTCTGACAAAACTGGGTTAGGTTTTGTAGAAAGCATCTCTGTGCCTGAACCCCATTCCACAAACTTTGTTCCTTCTTCTTCTTCCGAACCCCCTGTGAGTGAGGTTGTCAAACCCTCTATGTGAGAGGCTAAATTTGTAGAAGTTACACCTCCTAGGAAGATTAGGGTTGATCTTCAAGAGTCTAAACCTAAGGCTCATAACCCTCCTAAGGGCAAGTTGCATGATAAGCCTGTATGGGTTTGTCATTTTTGTGGAAAGTTTGGGCACATTCGTCCAAACTGTTTCAAGTTGCAAGCTGCTAAGCGAGCAAATAAACCAAAAGTACCTGTGCCTCAAGCACAAGATCCTATGGTACTCATTGGTGAGTTGGTAAAGGCTTTAAACCTTTATTCCAATCCTGGAGTTGCTCAGAATTCTAATGTGAATAAGAACTCCAATGCTCAAGGTGCATCTAAAAAGTTTTGGATGCAAAAAGCTCAATCTAATTGAGTCTTTCTGACATGGTCCTTGTGCTTCATTGCTTTACTCTTTGTGACCATTGTTTTTTGTTGGTTTTTGTTTTCTTTGTTTCTAGGATTTGCATTGCATAACATTCATGCATTTCATTCTAGGTTGTTTTGTTATTTTTTTAATTAAAAAAAAAAAAAAAAAAAAAAGGAAGCAAAATGTGTTTTGCATTATTTTCCTGGATTTGAAATCAAGGTTGGCCAATTTATTTTTACATAACATGTTTATGTACTTTGTTTAGCTTGGATGAGCTTATTTATTGCACTTTACTAGTTTGAGCCTTGTAGTGCATGTTGTGTGGGAAGATGCTTATAGTTTTTGATCATCTGATCTTAATCTTGAAGTCACATGTTTTTGATTGTCGGACTTGAACTTATTGAGAAAGGCATAAATAACCATCTCACCACTGTTTACTAGCCAATCATGAAAGCCTTAGTGCATATCATATGATTTTGTGCTCGAGAAAGTGTAGCACATGCACAAAAAGATCATAAGGTGTAGTCTAGGTTTAAATGCTAAAATTGGTGTGTACATTATTGGACTTTAAATAAATCAATCAAAAAAATTGGTGTGTACATTATCCCGGCTATTTTAATAAGTTTCTGATCAAATAAAATTGGTGTGTACATTATGAGGCAAATCAAGAAACTTACATGATTGCAAGCTTGTTTTCTAGGAGATGTGATAGTTATATGATGTAACTCTTTAGGTGATTGTCTCTTTGAAAATGCTAGTTCTACTATAATTATAAAATGTAATAGATAAAGTAAATACAATACAACTTTGCTTAACCATAAAATTATCTAACAGTCTTATGTAAATACAATTTATAAATCATGTTTGAGCAGGGACGGCGCAACATAATTTGGGGTCTAAGGCGAAAAATTTATGTACCTATTGTATGTAAATATTAATTAAACAAAATTATTTAATACTAATCAAATAAAAGTTAATTTGATATGCTAAATACATAATTTGATGAATAATACCAACTAAACTGATGTTAATTTCATATAGAGAATTGATGTTAATTTAGTATAGAGAATTGAATATTATAGTTGAAACATAAATTTTTTAAGTAAAAAATAAAAATATTTTTTGATTAAAAATGATACTTTATTTATTTTTATTTTAGATATATGATGATGCTAAAGTTGTAATCTTATTTTTAATTTTATATCTTGTTTTTAAGAGAGTTATATATTATTTGGTTTGCAGCTTTGTAGGATATCGGTTTATTTATTTATTTTTGAAAAACAGGATATCAGTTTATAAAAATTAAAATCTCAAACTATTAGGGGAGATTAATATATAATTGATGATTTAACACATTTGAAACATTTTTTTTTTCAAACATTCTAGGCTTTCAATTGGGTTAGGTTTCAATTGGTCTCATAATTTGGGAGTCTTAATAGAAATGAAAAGGAAAAATGTGATAAAAGCATTAAAAATGTTTACAATAATGTGACAATGACTATGATTGATGAATTTCATCAATCTAATTAATAAATGTTTATTTATTTATTTGATCGGTAACGTGCCAATTTGTAGTAAAATTTGTGATATCCTTAGCATTACTATTTTTTTTTTTTAAATGTACAACCATTAAAATATATATATATAATTTTATAAAATTTTGGGCCTTTGACTATAAAGGAGGGGGCCTTCTTCCCTAAGGGATTTTTTTTTTTTTTTTTTTGATGGTGTACCTTAGGCTTAGGCCTAAGTATCTAGACCTTGGGCCGGTCCTGTGTTTGAGTCTCAAAAATAAAATAATAATAATAATAAAAAATAAAATTTTAATATTTAAATTTAAGAAAAGGCCTGACTCAAAGTTGTTGGCTTAGACCCCAAAATACATTGAACAGGTCCTGCATCACTGCATGTATGCTTGGGTTCATACTTAAATGAATGAAAACCCATATCATAGCCAAGTGTGCATATTCCTAAACTCACAGCTCGAATATTCTGTTTATAAGTTTTGCCTTTTTATTGGATTGGATTTTAGTGGTGCACGAAAAAATTAGTGCTGCTACAATATAGGACCCAAAGTTTTGTATTGTAGTCTTGGAAGGGAGGTTGGGGAGGGTGTTAGTGGCTATTTGGCAGAGCATTGAGAGAGGTCGTGAACAAAGGAGGAGGGACAGCTGGAGATGTTTCTAGCCATAGATCCTTTAAAAAAATCAAACCAAAAATTTAGTTGGGGTTAAAGAAGATTTTGAAACCATTTGTGGTGATGTGTATGACATGTGAAATGATTAAATTTGGTAACCTTTATTTGTTTTGATAGAAAATCTTCTAAAAAAATAATTTTTCATATTTTTTAAAATTTGATAGCATAAAAAAGAGTTAGTGAATGGAAAATTATCTTTAGTCAATAGAAAACCCTAACAAAAAAAAAAATAATAATAATAATAATTCAAAAAACAAGCTCTCTTGCTATGGGTCAAGAACAAAAAATTTTATGATTAAGAACAAAATTACCAGTTTTTGGAGTTTGAATGAGATTTTTGGCAACATTAATGCATCATAAAAATTTAAAAATTAAATTATGAGCTTAGTTGGTGATGTCTTTTGTTATCAAATAAGAGATTTGAGACTTAAATCTACACAATAAATCAATTAGTGTCTTGCTTGATGACAAAGAGCAATTATCGTGGAACAAACATCATACATTACAATTCATAATATTACTCATTTTTAGGCACATTGTCACAACTATTCAACATAACAGACAGTGAGAAGTGAATAAAAATAATAAGTCCATTTAATAATGACAGTTAATTTTAATTAATTTTAATCACTTCTGCACATAGGATAGAACAATTGTGACAAAGATAAGGTTAGCATGAAAATGTGCAGTAGTATTATTGAATTAATTAATGTCTCCTCTTTTGCTTTCTTCTTTTCTCCATCATTATTTACCATCTCCTCTTTCACTACATTTCTCTGTGAATTGCAATCATGATTTTGAAACTCGAACTGGACCGGCTAGTCGAACCGCGAAACCCGAAAATTGGATACAAATCTAGTATTTTAAACTACCAAAACCGAAAATTTCAATTTTTCAGTGAACCTTTCGAACTACAGTCAAACCGCCCAGTTTTCAAAACTGGATAAGGGTCTCACAATCCCTAAAAATACAAAACATTGCCCAAATGAATCTCCCACATAAGAATTTCCCCAGAAAAAAAAAGAAAAAAAAAAGAAAAAAAAAGAAGAAGACTGTAGAAGAAAGAATACAAATCCGCTTTGGCATATGCATCTGCTTCTTCTTTGTTTGTTGGAAAATTGTGGAAGAGAGGCTGCTGTTAGTTTGAAAACTGTGAAAGAAATAATAGAAGAGGGAGAGAGAGGCGAAGGTTTTAGAGGAAAGCTAAAAGAATAGAAGAATGGACTAAGGAGTTCGTAGGGTTTGAAGTTTGATCATGTGGCTTGGGGAAACGTGTGAACTTTGATATTTGTTAGATTTTCTCTTATTTTAAGTAATAAGAGAAAATCTAACAAATATCATCTTTATCTTGAATTAAGATATATTTGGATCTTTTTAAATACTAATTTAGTCAATATTACATAATTTTACGCATTTATTTTAATTATTTTGTATTAAATAATTATTAATTTAATTAGGACATCATCACGGTTCAACTTCGGTTTGACCTCGATTTGATCTTAAAACCCTTGAACTTTTCTCGTTTTTGATTTTTTAAACGGTCCGAGTTTCAAAACCATAATTGCAATGAGTCTCTATAATCACTCTCTCAGACAAAAACTTGCAATAAATTATGTACAACTTCAATGTGTGGGTGTGCCTTTTAATTTTAGAATGGATCTATAATAAGCAAATTAGTATCATTAGACAAAAAAATAAGGTAAGAGATGATCGGCTTAATCATATCAAAAAGTAGACCATTATTATTATAAGCTTGTAATATGTACAAATTAACATTTGACTATGTTGAGGAGAACTATTTAATCTGTAATCACTAATTGTATATTTTTACAAATATTATTACAACATAACTATAAGTATTTTTGAATGAGTATTTGAAATGGTTTAATTTTGTTCTTGTTGAGGACAAATTTTTCACGCCACATGGCTTTATTTCATTAGCAACCCGCAACCCATCAACATTATTATGAATTTTGGAAAAAACCTCTTTTAAAGCCCAAAAGTGGCCATATTTACACAAAAATGCATCAAAGCCCATGGTCCAAAACCCATGGCGATATTATCTCATCAAATCCCATGGTTCAAGCTCATGGCACATGATCTCATTTTCAACTCATGATCCAAGCTCATGAGTCTCATCGGAGGAATTTTGGGAGTCGTGGTTTGGAGGACCAAAAAGTATGTTCAGTAAAACTCCAGCAGTTCAGAGTTGATAAAGGAAACATGTTACTGGCATGTCCTTTCCAATTCCCTGAACTTTGATGAGTCAGTATGCAATAGGTAACATCTAGCAAGCCTCTCATATCACATAGCACTTAAAATGATAAAACTCTCCATTACTCTTTACCTAAAACTTAATGTTCATCATATAATCTAATTATATTACATCATATAAAAAATATTATTTAAATCAATACCAAACACATGCCTAAATCCTATTAGCTATCTCTATATAATATCTCATCCAATATTAAATGCTCCCTTTACTCTCTAAGATTTGGTCATAATACAAAGAGACCATAGTTACATCTCTAAAGCTTCATCAAACATCAACCAATGAATTTATTATACTTACCAAAATTATATTGTAATAAAACCCTAGACTAAACATATAATTTTCCAAAAGATGAAACTTAGCCAAAAAATACTAGTAGCATCTCCAGCAGAAGCTGCCTTAACTCCAGCAGTAGCTGCCTTAACTCCAGCAGTAGCTGCAACACCTCTAGTAGTAGCTTAGGCAGTTGATACATATCTAAAAGTGACATAATCAACCCATTAATGCTCAATTCCAGCAACTACCTGCTATACCAAAAGAAGCGAGAATCCAATAAAAGAAATCCTACCATTATAAGCCAAATGTTTAACCTCTAGTTGCAATACCAGAAATAGAAGGATCCCATAAAAGTTATCTTACCATTTCAGCCAAACCCATGAATTTAATGCAAAATATTTTCTCTAGCAGAAGACCTCACACAGCTAACATCATCCAACTGTGTCAAGACAGCTACTGCTGTATTGCTGTGTCAGCTGTTGTACAACTGCAATAACAGCCTTAAAGTTTCAAACTTTCTTCTTTTAGCTAAAAACCAAAAACCCATTAATGAAATTACTTACTTTGTCAAAGAATTTTCCTTATTTGCTAAATTTCCCTTCAACTAATTCTAATCTAATTACATACTTGGCTCTATATGAAGAGGACCAAGCCACACACTAATACACCCACTATCCATCTCTCTCAGTATCTTGTTCTGAAACTTCATCATTTTGCTACCCATAAACACATCTCCATATCTTTCTCCATTTCTCTTACAAAATCTCTCTTTTTAGATAACACCATTACAACACACCTATTACACAACACCACTACCCATCATATACTTACTCTCTCATCCTCAATATTCTAAAACTTCATAATTTTACTGCCCCATAAACACATCTTCATCTCCTTCTCCATCTCTCTTACAAAATCTCTCTTCTTTGAAAGCAACATAACCCATGACATAAAACAAAAAACCACTCTAACAGCAGCTATAATCTCATGTATTTACTATATTTAACCTCAATATCTCTCATACTTTCCTATATTCTACAAACACATTCCTCACAAAGGGTACATTCTAGTTGGCACTTTGCCGTTTTACTATCAAAATGTCGTTTTGCCATTATATCTAGGGTTCAAATCTCCACTCTTCCATTATAACTATCAAATTATAATTTTTTATATGTATAAAAAATATATATATATTTAAAGGGTACAGGCCTTTCCTTAAAATATATATGTCACATATTGTCTTGTGTTTGTTCTTACTTGTTAAGTAATTTAAAAAGTTAATCTTGCATTACGTCCTAGGTACCGAACATACATAAAAGAAATATATGAATAAATAGTTTGATGGCGTGTCAATTTGCTTGAGAATCATTATAGTGAAGATGACAATGACTTCGTTGCTAAAATACTTTGTTTCTTTATGGTACTATACAAATTATACATGTTCGAGGCTTTTGCTTTCAATAAGCAAGAAGTTAGATATTATACTAGTAATGGGGAGTTTAAACAAATTTGGATTTGTGGTTTTGTCTTCTATATCATGTTCATGCCTAGGGTATCAATCAAGTATGATGGTTTTGGTTTGCTAGCTTAATCATATATCTGAAGTGAATGATGGAGCAGCGGTTTCATTTCTTGCTCACAAATTACCGATTGTCTAAAAGCTTAGGGTATTAGGAAATTGTGAATTTAATCATTTAATTATAATTCTAACATGCCCTTACATGTGGGCTCAAACTCCTCCTTACTAAATGGGTTTCAACACATGAGATTTTTAACATTTTAAATAAGAGAAAGAGTGGAGACGCGAATTGAAATCATAATCTCTTGCCTTGATACTATAATTGGCTCTCTTTAGTTAAGAGAATGAAAATATTGGAAGATTGAAAAAAATTGGTATTATAAAAAAGTAAGAGGACAAAAAATATTTATGTTACTGATTCGTAGAAGTGATGGAAAACTAAAAAGATAAAGTCAACTACTCTTATTCCATCTATATATTACTAAAAGTTAAAGCGTAGCGTTTAATGCTGCTACTCTCACGTTGCGCCACATCAGCTGCCACGTCATTTTAAAAAAAATATAATTTGTCCTACAATTTTTAAATGGTTTTTTACAATTTCAGCCCTATAAATGCAGCCCACTAATTTATTTACTTCCACTATCATCATATAATAAATTCAGCCCATTACTTATTTATTTACTTCCACTATCACCCTATAATAAATCTGTATAATTAATCCAGTCAATCTCTTATTTATTTAGTTCCACTATCAAGCCCAACCCAAAGCCTTTTCGGTTTAGCTTAAAGGAAATAAAAATAATTAAAAAATATTGAAGCCTTTAGGGTTTTGTGTGAGCCTTTTCAGCTTAAAAAAAAAAAAAAAAAAAAAAAAAAAAACCTTTGAAGCCTGCAGGGTTTTGCGTGACCAAATAGAAATGTGGGGAGACAGAGAGTTTAAGGATTGTAAAGTGGAGGGAAGCTTAAGGGAAAAAAAAAAAAAAAAAAAAAAAAATTTGAAGCCTTCAGGTATTGCGTGAGAATAAACAGAGAGTTTGAAAGCTACTCACCTTCCTGCTCTATTGTTTCGCAGTAACGGCTACCTATCTGATTTCCTTCCTTCATGTCTTCCTTTCCACATGGTGTATAAATACTGACAGAACTTGCCTACTTCAGTTGAGGTATCTGTGATGCTTTGGCTGTAGGACTTTGTTCTTCAGGTTTTTGTTTTGCTTTTACTTTTGCTTTTAATGTTTGATTTAAATTCTAGTTTGTTAATGCAATTGTTGAGGGGTTTTGGGATTGTTGAAGTTTTTTTGGTTTTTTCATTTTTTGAAGGAAGGATAGCTTTATCACGCATCAGGATTTCTATGATGCTTTGGTAGAAGTGAGCGCTAGAGCTCAGACTCAACCAGTAGTGAATCCAAATTCAAAGTCAGACACCAAAATTCAAGCAGTTGATGATCAAGGACGGAGCTACAGCCCCTCCTGGCCTTTCAAAAATCTCCTTAACAGTAAGCCATGGCCCCCTTCACAGATTTGATTCTCTCTCCTTCATCTACTGCCCCTCTTGTATTATTTTTTATTTAGCAACCATAATTAATTTGAGTGACAACAAATGTATTACAATATATTAAGAAATAATCATTTCTCATTTTTCTTAGTTTTTAAATATTGAACCAATGTTATTTTGGATTTTCATGATTTTTTTTTCCATACTTCAGCCCCCCTCAATCCAAATCCTGGCTCAGTCTCTATAGTTGATTCATCTCCACCAACGCCAACAACTGCTCAAGCTCAAGCTCGACTAGCTCCTCAACAGTCAACTGGTGTAATATCCTTGGTTTTGCCAATCAAGAGTCCAAGCAAGTAGAACAAGAATTTAGAAAATTTTCAATCTTTTCTGTGTTGAGTTCTGTCAGATGTTTGTTTTGTTTGTCTAAACCAATAACAAATCTATGTTGTCCCTTTCTCTGTTTTGATCTATTTATCACACAGTACAGGTAGGAGAAATGGGTTTCAAGAAAGGAAACCATTATTGATTCTCCTCTCTCCAAAAGTTTTTATTTTATAATTTAAAAAATATAAAAAATTAAAAAGAAGAAAAGCCTAAGTTTCCATATCATATAAGAGTTTTAACGAGCCCCTTTTGTTTTCTATCATAAAAAAATAAAAGAATTTTATTTATTTTTATTATTATTATTTTGCAAAAGAAACAAGTGAAAATGAAATAGCATCACAGCATCATGGTATGGAGATTGATATCGAAGAAGTTAAGATGATTGATTCAAGTGAACAAAATAAATTTGAAATTGAAGAAATTGGGAATGAAGCTTCAGAAACAAGACAACTAGATGTTATACAGGTTGAGGATATGCAACTGCAAGCGTCAGGTACTCTAAAACCTCATAGTGTTGTTTGATGTCAATGCAGTTTATCTATATATTTATATATATTTAAAAGCTGAAGCGTAGTATTTATAGTTGCTACGCTCCAGTTGAGCCATATCAACGTCTACGTCATTATTTTTTTTTTCTTTCCAATTTTCCTATAATTATTTTTAACATTTATTTTTTTAATATTTACACTTCTCCAATCTTTCTCTCTCCCTTACCATTTCATCTCTCCACTACTTCTTCAATCTTTTTTCCTCCCTTACCTTTTTTATTTCCCCACTACCCTCTACGTTAATGTCATTCTTCCTCTTTCCCTTCATCTTCTATTATTTTTGTCTCTTCTTATTCACACTCTCTTACTATAAATTTGTTACTATCTCTTCTATTCTATGCATAGTTTTCCCTCAAAAAAAAAAAAAAAAAATGGTTCTCTCTTCCTCTCTCTCTCTCTTTCTAAATTTTTTGGTGGATTTTTTTATTTTTCTTGCATCTTTACTTTAGGTTGATAATTTTTTATATTCTTTAAAACTCTATTTTGGGTTAATGCAATTTAGTTTTGTTTTTTAAATTGTTGTTGTTATTGTTTTTTATTTTTTATTTTTTTATTCTCTTTGATTGTTAAATGTTATCCTATTGTGTTCTAAAGAATTAAATATAGCATATAATAATATAATATTATTCTATTACATAGCATGATTTGAATAATTTAGTATTTATTTTGTTACATAGCATGATTTTTTATAGTGCTCAATTTAGATGTTAAACTATGAGACTTTACTAATTTTTGTTTATTTTCTAATCCTTTGTAGTGGACAAAGTACTCTTAATAGTTGTATTAGAAGTACTCTATAATGCCATTCATTTAAAGAAAAGCAAAGGTTAGTCAAACGAAAATAATCAGATGGGTGACAAATTTTAACTTTTGCAATTTTATTTTTATTATTATTATTTTATAACAATGCATGTATAGAAATTTAATTCGTAGATTTTGCTAATAATTGTTTATTTGATAATATGTTTTGGGTGGCCGAAATTAAAATTTCTACAAAGAAAATAACCTTAATAGATTATCAAAAACAAAATTTTATCCTAATATTGGTTCAATTAATCATTGTTAAGTTTTGTTAATTTTTTTTAGTTTACATTTTTTTGATGTTTTGGATTGTTCCTATAATAAATAAAAATATAATTACGAAATACATTACTCATTACTAGATTAGTTTAAATTGTAAAAAAAAAAAATTAATAAAACCACTATAAAAATAATTATCACGTGCAACGTGCGGATTCACGGCTAGTTATTATTAAAATTCCATTATTATTAAAAGTAGAATTATGGAAACTTTGAGGTAATTTTGTATTTTTCTTTTCATTGACATTTTCTTTGCTTTTTTTCTTCCCAATTTGGAAGGGAAAAAAAATTGTGGGTTGGGTCGAAAAACTCCATCCACCTCATTTTCTTCCCTCTTCATTATCACTCAAAACAAACAACTTAAAATCACATTTTCTTCTATTTCTTCATTTTCTCATTTTCCATCCTTTCTTTTTTCACTCAACCAAACATAGCTTATGAATTGTCTATAAGATGGTGGAAAATGTGTCCACAACTTTGTTCGAATAGCTAAGAAGAAATTTAGATGATGGAGAGGTTCAAACATTTCATGGCTGAATTTCTTGGTGGATTCGTTCTTATTCTTCTGGTTCATGCCCAGAATCAATCAGGTATAATAATCTAAATCTTACAATTTTATTGGTCTTGGTTAACTCATGAACCTGAACCATATGGCCATGGCTAAGGTATTGTTCGTTCTATTTGCAGAATTCATAAGCATAGATTGTGGGTTGGCAAAAAATTCGAGCTATAAGAACTGGAGAACAGGCATAGATTACATTTCCGATACGGCATTCATAGACTCTGGCATAAGTAAGGAGATATTAAATAAGTTCAAAAATAACGATCAACAGGAAACATGGAGTCTCAGAAGCTTTCCTGATGGAATTCGGAACTGTTACAGCATAAACATTACGCAAAGCACTAAGTATTTGATCGGAGCCACTTTCTTGTATGGGAATTATGATGGAAAAAGTAAGTTACCACAATTTGATCTTCATCAAGGAGCTCATACATGTATCATCTCTAAATTATTTACAAATCTGTCTTGTAAACACGCAACTCGGGACACCATTTATATCGGTAATAGAGTTAAGGCCATTGCGCAATTCGACGTATTCAACGGAAGATGGATCATTAGCACTCTTCTGGCGCCTGGATTTTGGTTCAGTAAGCAATTTACTATACAGTATACAGGTTAGCCATTTGGACCTTACGTTTATAAAAGTATAAAAAACGAAATTGCTTGCGATAATTGCTGTGAGGTTGTAGTGCTACGGAGAAATGCCTACAAAAATCTTTTTGTCTCTAGATTGTGCTCCCTTCCAAGTTAGAACCTTTTTTTTATTTGAAAGCAGTGATTCATTTTATGAGTGAGAATTAAAATTTTAAAGTGTACATACTACGTACAACCTTATACAAATTTTAAATAACATGGTAATCTTTATACTATTAGATTCAAAAAAATAAAATCTTAACTATGAAATTGAATGGTTGGAATAGAAATATTGACATGGAAATTTCCTACAACAAACTTTAAAGGATCTAGTTCCTACAACAAGGACCCAATTATTACTCACAAAATCTTTTTTTTTTTTTTTTTAAACACTGTTAATTAAAAAGGGGAATAAAAAAGCTATTTCTAAAATTGTAAAAATTACATAAAAATATAAAAATTATTAAACACCAAAAGACTGAACTTTATATTCTATTCTAAACAAGACCCTTCAACTTGAAAAAAAAAATATTATGTTTGTTTGTTTAGACCCCCTAAAGTAGATTGTTTAACCTAATATATTAGCCAAGTGATTTCTTAGGTTAATTATTTATATCTAGGTTAAACAATAATAAATCATATTATGCAAAGCAGCCGAAAGTAAATAACCCCACGATATAATGACCTAGGAAAACCAATGAAACAAACCGTCTCAAGGTAAAAACCTAAGGAAGATTTGACCTAACTATCCTCAAGGTAAAGTAAATCAACTATAAGAGAATCGAAATTTTTACAATCAGATTTAACCCTAAATCTATTTCTACCTCCAGTAGTAACTTATTGATACAACCACGTGCAGGCTCCGAATCTACGGACTCCTTCTCTTCTTGGACTTAGTGCAACACAAGCATCCATGCTTGTAACTTTGAGATCCCACTCAAAGGTTTCAGATCACCTTCAATTGTTGATCTTTGTAGTAGCAACTAGGTTCTACCAATGCTTGATTGTAGATCTTGCTCCGGTAGACGCTTGTGTAGTTAGAAGATACAACACCTCTCAAATCTCACAAGGATTAACACACAAGTCTTCCAAAGGTCATCAAAACGTAGCTAGGCTTTTCCTTTTATATGTAGACAAGTTGGATTAAAATCCTAAACGTTTTCACAGGCTTGGGCCTTGTTTTAAAATTCTGCAGAATTTGATTTCTGCAATATTCGATCGGTCGAATCTAATTTTGGATCGAAGGAGCTTTGCAAATTCTAACTCTTCTTTTTTGCAGTTAGCTCGAACTTGAAGTTTGAAACATACACTTTTGAGCAATGCCTAACACATATACTAGACATGTTTTGTTCTCGGTTTGCCAACACATACAAAATAGAATTCTAAATATTTAATCCTAAATCTTTAAAACCTAACAAGGTAGTATTTGGGAGATGGAATCTTCCAACCTAGGAGAACAAGTATTTCAAATAATCCAATCCCTTTATCTTTTTTTCTATATTTGCAATCCATCAATTGAACTAATAGAGTAAGAGATTCCTTTTTCTTGGTTTTTTTACAATAGAAAATATTCATCAAACGAGAAATTGATAACCCAATTGAATATTTCCACCCCTATTAAATCAATACACTTTAGTGTATTTCTTTTCACTAAAGTAATAGGATTTTGAGATTTAAAATCATTTGATTAGTTCATTTCAAAAAGAAAAAATCATTTGATTAGTTCATCGACATCTTTGATTTCAACAATTTCTGCTTCATGACTTTTTTCTTCGCTATAATCTTTATCAAAATTCACCAAAATCGTCCATATTTTCCTCTTTAACACCTAATTTTTCATTTTTTTTTCGGCACATAATTGTTCAATTTCCGGTGGACCTCCACTCTTCACATCTCCCTTACGCACGTATCTAGCCCAATATCTGACACAATTCATATTAGCCCATTAATCACCACAATTAAAAAAAACAAAATAGTCTCTCTCCTTTTCAATGTGGGATTAAACATTTTCACTAACTCCTCATCGTTCATATTCACTCTCACATCTATTACATTTATGTTGTAATATTTATTCATTTTAATTAATTAATATTAAAATGATCCAACAATCCCCTACTCATTTTAATATTAAATTTTTTAGTTAAAGAGAGATTACCAGGCAAAGATGGGTCACTATGCATCATGAAGGTGTGCTTTGTATTGAACCTTCACTTAGTAAAACAGCGATCTCAACTCCAGAGTTGTAGTAGTCTTTAACTTGAACCAGGACTGTTTTAGGGAAATTAAGCATCACTGCTTACACATAACAACCCAGGTGTTGACATGAGCTTTTATAGCTAGCACTTTACAGCCGTGTGCTAATCCCAGTTTCATGAGTGTATTTGAGATTAAGTTCAAATCTCATAGGGAGTGGCCCCACCCCAATACTCACATAGGTGAAATTTTGTCAATGGTGCTCCTGTAATTCTGACACCCCACTCATACGAGCTACAAATTTCATTAAGAGTTTTTTCTCAACCTCTCCACATTACAGGATTAATGTACTTACATCATAGGGATGAACAATTAAAAAATTATTTACAAAATAAATAATTTTAAAAAATAAATAGTGCATTTCTTACGACTATTATATGATTCGTTTTTCCTATTGAACCCAATTCTCAAGATCTCTGGTCCCTGGGTTGGGTATCCTCATACATGGGTCATGATTCTATAGACTTTAGTCCCATCCCCCTCGATGTATTCTAGACTCTATCTTTTGCCAAGGCCTTGGTAAATGAATCTGCAAGATTATTATTAGATTTAATATAATCTATAGTTATGATGCCACTACTCAAATAAGATCACACGGTACTGTGCTTTCTTCTTATAGGTATGGATTTACCATTGTAATAACGGTTTTTAACTCTACCAATTGCGGCAGTGCTATCATAGTGAATTAATATAGGTGGAACTGGCTTTTCCCAAAGTGGAATTTTATAAAACAAATCTCTAAGCCAATTTGCCTCTTCACTAGCTGAAGCTAATGCTATGAATTCAACTTCCATTGTTGAATTAGCAATTATTGTTTGCTTTTAGATTTCCAACAAATAGCACCACTACCTAAGGTAAAAATATAACCAGTGGTAGAGAGAGAATCATCTGACAAAGCATTCCAATCAGCATCACTAAAAGCTTCAATCACAGCAGGGTACTTTTTATAAAATAAGCCATAGCTTTTGGTACCAATTAAATATCTCATGACTCGCTCAATAGCTAGCCAATGATCTTTACTAGGCTTGCTAGTAAATCTGCTTAGCACTCCTACTACATATGCACTGTTAGGTCTAGTACAATCAGTAGCATAACGTAAACTACCAATGATACTAGCATAATCCTCTTGATTAAAATTCTCATAATCATTATTCACAGGAAATAAATGAACACTAGAATCAAAAGGAGTAGCTACACTTTTGTGATCATGAAAATTATATTTTCTCAATATTTTCTCAACATAATGTGATTGATCAAGAAATATTTCATCACATGTTTTTATAATTTTCAAGCCCAAAATAAAACTAGCCTCACCAAGATCTTTCATATCAAAATGGCTTTTAAGCATATTTTTTTGTCTCATTTATAACATGCATATTTGATCCAAAAATCAACATATCATCCACATAGAGGCTAATAATAACATGTAAATTATTCCATGATTTAGAATAAATACATTTATCACATTCATTTGATTTATAACCATTCTCAATCATGCAAGAATCAAACTTTTCACACCACTGCTTAGGTGCTTGTTTTAAACCATATAGGGATTTAGTTAGCTTACATACCTTGCTTTCTTGTCCAGGCTCTACAAAGCCTTCGGGTTGATTCATATAAATCTCTTCCTCTAGGTCCCCATTTAGAAAAGCAGTTTTTACATACATCTGATGAATTTTCAAATCAAAAATTGCAGCAATAGTAATTAACAATCTAATAAATGTAATTCTTGTTACCGGAGAAAAAGTATCAAAGAAATCAAGATCAGCTTTTTGTTTAAAGACTTTTGCAACAAGTCTAGCTTTAAACTTATATATTGATCCATCCGATTTCAACTTTTTTCTACGGACCCATTTACAACCTATGGTCTTACAACTCGGTGGAAGATCTACCAATTTCTAAGTTCTAATAGAAATTAGAGATTCCATCTCATCATTCACAGCCTTTTTCCAAAATATAGCATCAAGTGATGTTAAAGCCTCTTTTAAATTTTGGGGATTTTCCTCAATGTTAAAAACATAGTAATCAGGACCAAAATCCTTTTCAACTCTAGCTCTTTTACTCCTTCTAGGTTCCATTTCAAAATTTTCTTGATTTTGTAGATGTGAAGTAGAAGAACTAGGTTGTGACAAAATATTTTCTTCACACCCACTATTTTTCAATTTAAAAGGAAATTTTTCTTCATGAAAATTTGCATCACCAGATTCAAAAATTATTTTGTTTTAAAGATCAAAAAATCTATAGGCTGCACTATTAATCGCATAACCAAGAAAAGCACAGGTAGTAGCTTTTATACCTAATTTAGGTATTTTAGGGTCAGTAAGCCTTACATAAGCAAGACAACCCCATACTCTCAAATATCCAAAATTTGGCTTATGTCCTTTCCACAAATCAAAAGGTATGCTATGTGACTTTTATGTGGCACCCTATTCAAAACATGACATGTAGTTAAAATAGCTTCACCCCAAAAATGTAAAGGTGCACCAGATTCAATTAACATGGCATTTGTTAACTTAATTAAAGTTCTATTTTTTTTCTTTCAGCCACACCATTAGAAGTAGGTGAATATGGTGCAATAGTGTCATGGATAATTCCCAAAGACTGAACAAATGAGTTGCATGCACTTGATTCATACTCACGGCCTCTATCACTTCTTATTCTTTTTATTTTTCTACCGAATTGATTTTCAACTTCTTTTAAAAAAATCTTGAAATTTTTCAAAAGCAACACTTTTATTTTTCAACAAATAAACAGTTGTATATTTTGAGAAATCATCAATAAAAGTGATAATATATCTATTTCCTCCACAAGTTAAAATTTCTTCAAATTCACATAGATCAGAGTGAATTAACTCAAGCAATTCGTTATTTCTTACAACACTTTTATGAGGCCTTTTTGTAATCTTAGCTTGACTATAAGTTTCATATTTTTCAAAATATTTTGACAGTCTTGGAATTAATCCTAAACTACTCATGATTCCCACATATCTACTATTTATATGACATAAACAAGCATGCCAAAAATTAATAGAAGAAAGCATATAAACTGAACTGGTAGATGCTTTTATTATTCTCAACATTCAATTTAAACATTCCAGCACAAGCATAACCCTTTCCCACAAATAATTCCTTTTTAGTGATTACATAATTATCAGATTTCATAGTTTGCTTGAAGCTAGCCTTGTTAAGCAAAAAACTTGACATCAAATTCTTCCTCTTGGACGAAGTGTAAAGTACATCTTTTAATGTTAGCACATGTCTAGAAGTGAATTTCAATTCAACCTCACCACTCCCAAGAACCTTGGTTTTGCTAGAGTCACCAAGTATAACCATTTTTTCTTCTTCAAAAGGAGTGTACAACTTGAACCAATTTTTGTCATAGTAGATGTGCCTATTAGCACCAGAATTTGCCCACCACCCTTCAACATATTGCACCGTATTGATGTCTGTAATCATAGCCACTAAAGGCTCTTCAATTACGTTAGTCTACGAGATAGATTCACATTTTCGAAATTTGTGAAATTGAGCAATATGCCCACTCTTGCCACAGACAAAACAAGATCTATTAAATTGATCTTGTGAAGGGGGTCCTTGGTTCTTATTGTGATTTTTATTCGGGTTTTCCCTTCCTTGAGGTCTATTATTATTTTTAAATGCTCTTTTTTTAGGCTTCAATTGACCATTTCTAGGAAAATGATTTTTGGGCATATTATTATTGGCTGAAATAAGGTTTACCTTTGTGGTGGAATTACCATTGCTCTCTTGTGTCATGAGTGCATCTTGTCCTCTAGCCTCCTCCTCCACACGGATGCATTTGATCAAAGTCTCCAAAGATGTCTCCTTTTGTTTGTGCCGTAAAGTCTTTTGGAACTCCCTCTAAGATTGTCTCCAATCTTTATGCCTTCAGATCTCAATTCTGCCACAATCATTTGGAAGTCTTGTGCTTGATCCACCATCGATTTTCCATCCACCATTTGGTAACGGAAAAATCTATTAGCAGCATACTTCTTTGTACCATCCTTCTCGGTATCATACTTGCTTTGTAAAGCTTTCGAAATTTTCTTGGCAGAATTATAAGTTGTATCATAATAATTATAGAAATGATTGGCAAGACAGTTCAAAAGATAAGAGCGACAATTATATTCATCTTTTGTATACTTATCTATTTTTTCTTGATGGAGACTATATTCTTCCTCACTCATCTCATTGGTAGAAACCTTTGATGGATTCTTGTCAGTGAGGATGTAGGCGAATTTGAGAATACTCACGTAGAAGAGGACCTTTCATTTCCACCTCTTGAAGTGGGCTCCCTTAAAGCGAAAGGGCTTGTTGAGATCTCCAACAAGCTCATTTGGTTTCTCTTGTGTAGGCTCCTTGTATTGAATCTCCTTAAAATTGTTGGTGCAAACACAATAATAATAGAAATAATACAAAGAGAAACTGAATAATACTTCTAAATATTATTAATTTAAAGAGAAAAATTACACAACACTATTTAGACTGAGACGCAGCACTCGCTGTCAAGTAGGAGGATCCAAGAGGCTGATTCATTTCCATTTTTAATACCTCCACCCTTCACCTCTCTCTTGAGCACGTATCTAGCCCAATATCTGAGACAATTCATATTAGCCCATTAATCACCACAATTAAAAAGAACAAAATAGTCTATTTCCTTTTCAATGTGGGATTAAACATTTTCACTAATTCTTCATATTCCATATTCACTCCCACATCTGTTACATTTATGTTGTAATATTTATTCATTTTAATTAATTAATATTAAAATGCTCCCACAATGTTTAATGTAAAAAATTTAATAGTGTATTGAGGACATTATATTGACGAACATGAGCCACAGGCTGTTGTTAAATTGGCCACAAAACCCCGGTTCAAAGAAAAAAAAAAAAGATTGGCCATAAATCCTAACATAATGGAAGAAATCTAAGATGTCCTTGATGATCAATTGTATCAACAAGAGGTGGTGGGTACCACACCATAACCATTTGGTTAAATGGAAAAATTATCCTCTTTCAGAATATACTTGGACTACTACTGATGAGTTTCAATGAATCAACCATGACCTTTATGAGCACTATCACTCTTCTTTCTTACCAGTGTTGAGATTTTCCACACATGGGAATTCCTAGATTTGTGAGAGGAGGAAATAAATAGATAGAAGAATAAGACACATACACAAGACAATCACACGATAAAAGAAATTACGTGATTCAATAATTTGCCTACGATTACAGAGTTGTACGAATTTCACTATTTTCAAAAAAAAAAAAATACAAGATGCGGCAATATAATGTTTCTCTTTCAAAACAACATGAAAAATCAAAATATGAAACAAACTCTGGGTTGGACCCATTGGCCCAAGCTTCCACTCTATAGACTAAGCCTAAAAAATTCTCTCATTAAAAACCAAAGCACTTTTATATCAAGTCAAATCATAATCTTGATCAATCATAAATTAAGCTCCACATAGAGGCAAGAGAAAACTAGTTACATTGCTTATCATTAATTTGGATTTTTTTTTTTTTTTTTTTTTTTTTTTTGGAGAAAAATTTTTGGAATGTTTTGGAAGATGGATAGCTCTCTTTGGACTTTAGCGTTGTTTGATGCAGGATCAAATTTAATTGCGTTTTAATATACTAGGGACAATTTGGTAATTTCAAGATTTCTAGAATGGCTTTCCATGGCTTTACTAAAGGCCAATAAGTCTTACTTTGTATTTTGAATCGGGAGAGATTTGTGCGTTACACTGGATACGTTAAGATACAAACACGTGTCCACATCTCAACATGTCCAATAAAACTGACCACCGGACACAAGCCCAACCTTTTAGAATCCTCTTTCTATTTGGTTTATAAGCTTTTAAGTATGTTTTCTTTGTTTTTATTAAACCTAATCTTCCTAGGGAATCTTTCTAGATAGCATTTGCCAATGGCCCATATAAAGGCATTAGTCTAGTCAATAATATTGATACTGAGATTGAGTTAACAAAATTTTATAACATATTTTAAGTTTTGAGGGTATGACTGCTTTTCTACCTAAGTGTGATTTCTTGATGTTTTATCCATCTTTAGTTCATGTTTTATCCATTGTTTTAATACCGAACAACCACCTATCATATTCAAGATTCAATTTTTTCATCGTCTTCTAATCTATATCTATATAATAATAAAAAGGTAAAGTGTATTATTTATTATTGTCATGCTCTTTTTGAATCTCATTTAAGTCAAGATAGACAATTCTGTATCATACCGTACTGGCCGGGATTTTTTTGTGCCAACGCCTGGACCGGTACAGAAACAAACGTGATCCGTACCGCTCTATATACGGGAGTGTACCGGGTTGTTTCGGCTGTTTTGGTGGATTTCGGCGATTTCAGCAGATATATTGATTTCGGACCGGTATAAGATATTTTTTTTTTTAAAAAAAAAAACACGAATTCACCAGATCTACACTTCTTCTTTGTTGCTACCAGTTGCCTTCCTTTTCTACTCTCTGTTGTTCTTTGCTTTACTTAGAGAATAATGGCGAAAAAAAATCTTCAAATCTTGTGTTTTTTTTTTTTTTTTGGCTTTGCTCACTTGTCGACGGGCTGAAAAAAAAAAAAAAGAAAAAAAAAAAAAAGAAGCTCATCTCCATAAAAATGCAGTTGAAGATCGAGTCCATCGCTACCTTCGATTTGTACTTGGAATTTTCTGGAACGGTCTGGAGTTGTGGTTCTTTTACCGAAGCTTTGGCGTAGTTAGTTTAGTTGTGGTTCTTTTACCAGAGAAAAGAGATAAGATCAAACACCTTTTTTTTTTTTAAACAATAGCTGGCATTAACTAGCCCACAGACACAATTATATTATTACTCTCATTAAAGCAAAACCGCTAATTCCAAGTTTTCAACTCTGTAAATTGTTATTTGTAATGAATAAGTCTGAATTTTATTTGCTTTCTGTATTTTTAAAGCATTAATATATTCATTATTTACTGATGTACCCATAAGGCCATTAAATTGTTTTTAATGTTTATATTATCATTTTTTGCTAAATAAAGAATAATAAATTAGTTGATTTTTCTTAAGTCCAAAGAAAATTTTGCTTAAATAAAATTATTATTATTATTATTATAAAAATAGCTATAATTTCGAAAATGTACACCAGTATTGATCAGTATCGAAATATTTTATATTTCTGACCAAATCGAAACGGCTTCCAGTACGATATTGACTCCCTTGATTTTAGTCCACTTCAGTCCAATTGATTAATTTTGGTCCACTTTGGACTAATTGAGCTTTAAATTGATTTGTTTTGTAGGTTGGATTTTTCAATTTTGGGCTCAAATTTTTTTTTTTTTGGTTGAAAAAATATGAAAATTTATTCTATTTTGGTCGAACTTTTTGGTTTGGGCTAAAAGTACAAACAAAATAGACATTAAAAATTGTAAGCCCTAAAAAAGAAATAAATATGATAAATATTCAAAATATTACCTTAAAATTCAAGTTACAATAATATAAACATTATATTAATATTTGAAAAGAAAATAAAAATGCTACAATTTTAAACTTATATAGTAATTTAATCCTAATTTAATACGTTATATGTGTTCCATGGAATGAGGGTGTAAATTTCGTTTTTTGTATTCTTGGATATGTTCAAATTAATTAAAAATAGAAAATACTATTTAGCCTACCAATTTTACATTACTTTTGTAAGATAATTATATTACATTTATCAACACATTGCATGGAATTGCAACTAATTTAGAACTAAATTCCAAAAGATCCTACATGATTGGTGGCAAAAAGAACAGTACGAGTTATTTTAGAAGTCAATCTTTCCGAGTTTTGAACTATAACAAAGACTCTGAAGTCCATTAATATCTTTCTATCCTTTGTTCTCGTCTCATATTCACGTCTTCAAAATAGAATTCAAGAATGACTTATGTAGATCTCATGCTAATTGCTACTCAAAGTTTATGTCTCTTTAACATAGAAAATTGATTTAATAGTTCATGGTTTATGCTGAATATACATTTTCTTTACTTAGGTATGGAGATGATGTTTGTGATTGAATTTGGAAGCCCTATTATAATTACAAAGAGTGGACAAGTTTAAGTACCTCGCTTACCATTGAATCCAGTCCCATTCCTCACCGGTGGCTACCATCTGTTGTGATGAGTACTGCTGCAACACCAATTAATGATAGTGCTCCCTTGGTCTTTTATTGGGAGCTAGAGGATGAAATTTCTATATATTATTTGTACATGCACTTTGCCGAAGTTGTAAAGCTAAACCCTAACCGGTGCAGATCATTCAACGTTACACAAAATGGGTGGTACTATTATGGACCTTTAGTTCCATCTTATTTGGAGGCATTCACTTTGAGAGTAGAACGTGGCTTGACTACAGGAAGAAATGTTTTTTCCCTCGTCAAAACTGAAGATTCAATACTTCCACCCATCATCAATGCAGTTGAGATAAATTCTGTGAAACATTTCTTCCAATTAGAAACAGACCGAGAAGATGGTTAGTTTTTCGACACATGCTTTTCACTATCGTGTCTGTGTCATTGATCGTTTACCATAGAATTTTACTTGTGATCTATACAAAAATGTTAGTTGATGTCATCACAAAGATCAAGTCAACATACGGATTAAAGAGAAATTGGCAAGGAGATCCGTGTGTCCCAAAAGCATATACGTGGGATCGATTGTTTAAATTGTAGCGATGAGGATTATAATTCCCCAAGAATAATTTCCTTGTAAGTTTATGCTTCCTTAGAAGCTTTATGGCTTTCACACTTAAATCATCTCCTAATCGGCTTATGGTAAAATGTGAATGTAAATAGGAACTTGTCCTCCGGTGGATTGAATGGAGAAATATCAGCTCATATATCAAATCTCGTAATGTTACAGTGTTTGTAAGGATCTGCAATAGCCATTATCAAAAAAGTAGAGACATGATAGTCATTACAAATTTATGCCATAATTTGTAGGATAAGGTGTACGTGATTTGTTCATTTCAGGGATCTATCAAACAACTTAATTGGATTAGTGCCTGTTTTTCTTTCTCAGTTGCAATACCTGACATTCTTGTAAGTTACTTCATATTTTAGAATAATTTTTTTTTAGAAGGATTTTTATTTTTTTAACTAATATAATACTTTAAGTTTATCGGTTGACTAAGAGGATAATCATATTCACTCTATTCTTGCAGAAACTTTGAACGAAACCAACTAACTGGTACAATTCCAACCGAACTACTTCAAAGATCAAAGAATGGTTCACTATTGTTAAGGTGTGGTTTTTGTCAAAAATGATGAAATCTTTTTTATCATAATTTTCATGAAATAATAAACGATCTAATAGTTATTTCCTTACTTTCAATGTTGCAGAGTTGATGCTAGTGTGGGTGAAAATTCAAATCTTTGTGGATTCGGTTCATGCAAAAAGAAGAACAATACTGTCATTCCAATATTAGCATCAATTGGCGGATTCTTGATCTTTTCATTGACTATTGTGGCTATCTTACGGGGGCAAAGAAGGAGAAAACAACAAGACAAGAGTCAAGGTTAAAAATTTAAATATACAGACCTTCAAGTTTGTTTCTGTGCAACGATTCGATTAGTTAGTTATTAGGTATTTTCTTTACTCTGTGAGTTCAGGGAGAGAGTGAAATAGTGAAATTTCACATGGTATCAAAGCAATCCTAAGGTTCGTCAATGACTGCCAATACAGATTCAAACTCCTCCTTGTGCTGTTGTGCATAACCTAAAAAGCTACATCAACATTATCTGTAATCATCCGCCATGGACAAATCCTCTTTGGGTATAACTAATAATGCTTGGGAAAATTTGTATAAGTCTATTGTCTAGGACCTTAGATACAAGCTTGCATATGAAATTGCAAATGCTTGTGGGGCCAAAATCAGTGATTTTTGTTGGATAATTGAGTTTTGGAATTAGGTCAATGTGTGTGTAATTTATATTCCTGAGAATGTGGCCCGAGTTTAAGGCTTTCAGAATAGCATATACGGAGTATGACATTTGCCAACAATATGCCAATATTTTTGTAAAAAAGAAAAAAAAAATTGATGTAGGGCATAACTGCTTCCTAAGCTTCGAAATCCTATAGAAGCATAGCATTCATATGATCATATCTAGTGTAACACGCCAATCTATTGCTCTCTAGATATATATGCTCTATGTTTTGAGGATTTGCACTAGCGAAAATATTGGTGAACTACTTTATTTAAAATAGCTTCTTTTTCATGAGGCTCACTCTTCCACAATTCCACACTCCTTGATCATTCATGACGTCCTTTGTCGTATTTTTCTGTTTTTGTTGGTTGGCCATATTAAGGGGAAAAAAAAAAATTTGTATTTTGGTTGCCTTCCTGAACTGTTGTTCTAATCGTTGTCACCACATAATCTCCTCTCTTTCTAACAATATCTTTATGGCACCTTTAGATAGGATGATTTGAGCATATAGAATTGGATTTGAATTATTAAAATCCAAATACCTTATCTAAATAATTTTAAAAGATCAAGGATTTGTGGATTTGGCAAAATTTACTGATGATTTTAAACCTTTAAAATATTTAGATTCAAAATAACATCTAAAATCAATGAATTTAAAATTAAAGCATTTCAAATCTATTGACATATATCCAAATCCAAATTCAAGTTTTCCAAACGCAACCTTACTTCAATCCGGAGTTTCTTTGTTTGCTCCATAACCTCATTTCCACCACGAACTGCTTTCTTAATCGATCTCTCTTCTTAGCCAATTGTTGATGGGCACCCTGAAAAATCAGTTTGTCCCACCTTTGAAGGTCGCCAGCTGCATGATTCGATTTTTTATGTCAAATAGAACATGTACCTACCCCTCATTTCTTTTCCCATGCATCACGTATCGTTTCTTCATGGATTCTCAAATCTAAAAAATTTGGCTTTCCGTCTTGGATTTGATATGTACTGTCGAAGAGTAAGCAACACCGAACCATGGCCAGATGCTTCAGCCGCAATGTGGAGAACTTTCCCTTGTCAACACCACCTTATCCAATCTCTCCTCTATATTCGCATCACCACATCTCTTCAACTATCCCAGCAATACAATGTTCTGTAAAGACCAAGTCTCGTAGATAACATACCTCAAGTGTCTCTCTGAAATCTCACATATAATTAACTTTCCTTTCTATATATGTTCCACCTAGCATATTTTCTGGATTGCCATAAGAACCATTGAATTCACATCAATATGCTTAGAAACTAGGTCACCCTAATTTCTAAGCAAAAACAATGCTGAAGGTTGCCATCTTTCTAGAAATACAGGAGCCAAAAGATTGGTTTTTTATTGAAAAAAGGGATCTTAGGAACACCCAGACCTGCAATAAATGATAAATCCTTGTTATCAACACTGCTCTCTGCTCACTCCCTGATTCTTCTTTATCATTTCCTTTTTCTTTCTTTCTTTCTTCTTCTTCTTCTTCTTTTTTTTTTTTTTTTTGGTGAGAAGAAGTGAGTTTTGGACCTGAGTCCTATTTTAAAATCGGATTGATTGGGGGCAAGTTCACTTTTATTTTTCCTTTCTAAAAATGACCCTAATACCATTCAAGGTAATAACTTTGCAAAGTCCAGAAGTCCTAGAATGTTGAACATTGTTCCTTTTATTTTGTAAATGCTTGTAATTAATTATACGTTTTTTAAAGCGCCTCTTTTTTTATTAAAAATGTTAAAATAAAATAAATAAGAAGATAAAAAAAGAAATTCCAAACTTAAAACTTAAGGAAAAATACAAATTGCACCTCTAAGTTTAACCAAAATTCATTTTTGTTTTCTAATTTTAATTTTGTTCAATTAAAATCTCTAAATTTTAATTTCAAGGCTCTCTATCAAATTTCATTAAATGTTGCCATCAAGTGTCCAATTTTCTTTTCAAAATTTTTAAATTAAAAATCCAATTAATTATTGTAAAATATTTTCTAGATTTAAAAAAATAATAACAGAAGTTAACAGAGAGGCCTTGAATGTTCAATTAGTGTATAAAACACCTTGAACGTTTAGACCCCCAATTCACAAATTACTAATTCAATCTTATTATCAAACAATATATGTGCGGAACATGAACATAAGTTAAAACAGAATTGATAAAACAATCTAAACCAAATAAAATCACAATCACAGCAGAAATTAAATGGCAAAAATTAAAGGAAGAGAGATGCAAACACAAGGACAACACAACGATGTGTTATCGAAGAGGAAACCAAAGTCCACGGGGCGTAAAACCTCTCTGCCGCCCTCCAAGCGGTCAATAATCCACTAAAAAATGAAGTTGGGATACATGAACAGCAGAAGACCCTCCAAGTCTAATCTACCCAGTGTACCTAAGCCCTCCAAGCTTCTTGCTTCAACAAGGTTACGTCGAACCTTTGTCTTCTTTAGCTTACCGGATTTCGCTATAACCCATAGCATCAACCAATATTAATTGGTCCCTTCCTAACTGCTTCCCAAGCACCAAATAGCCTCCTCACAGATATGGGTATGGTGAGAAAATGTTTTGGATAATGTACCTCTCAAGGATATAACAATGGAGAGGGTGAGAGTTGAGAAATTTGAAGAGTCACTATGTAAAGATTGTGGATGAGTCAATCTTGTTTTTCTTTAGGGTTTCTCTCTCAAAATTCTCTCTGTAAGCTCTCTACATTTCGTGGGAATAAGGGGTATTTATACTAGTGTGTGTATGGAATGCGAAGAGTTAGTTTTTCCTAAACAGAGTGGACTGGCAACTTGGCCTCGCAACTTGACTGAGTCGCGAGCTAATTGAATGGCCAGATTGGATTTTTTGTCCTGTAGTGCTCCAGTTGGCGTGACTGTTCAGCTCCTCTGCATGCTTCACTCGTGTGCATCCTTTGGCGACTTACAAGCCGTGAGCAAGCCGCGAGATCCAGTCGCGAGTCCCTTGCTGAGTGCACAATCTTGAGCTTTTCTTCACACTCTCTCATACACTACACTTACATGATTCACACCTAAATACAGGGTTTCTAAATGTTGAATTACAAGCAAATTTGGCACGGAATAAAGCCAACAAGATGGTTGATTAAATTCAACCTTACAGGCCTTAATTGCATAAATTTGAAACTTAAAGATCTCAATTAAATGAAAGTAAAATTAGAGAACTGGTATTAATTTTAAGAGGGTGCACTTTACCATTTTGACTAAAACTTAAAAGTCTAGGAATAACTCTTTCCTTGCCGTACGATGTTAACCTTTTACAATTATAAAACAACCCTATAATAATTGCACCCTATTGTGGCACTAGTAATTTTTGCATTGGAGGTTTTATTGGTTCTAGAAAATTTATCAATAATCATAGTAATCACATTAATTATACAGATTTTAATCTATAAATTCATCTTATATACATATCTAGATAATTTCCCGTGTGATGCATGGATTCTATGCAAATTTTTTTGAAATAATTTTTTTTAACCTATTTATAATACTCATTTTGTTGTATAATTAATATTTATGTTTTACCACAATATTTAAATGCTGTGAAACTCAATTTTCTTAATTCATATTTTATATAATAAAAAATTGTTAGAGAATTGGTTTCCAAATATTGAGTGAAATTGCTCTACTAATCTAAATTTCTCAAGTTGGAACAATCAAGAATTTTGGACATTTCTAGGAAACTAACATATTATATTATATGTATATTTTATTGTTTAAATCAATTAAATGATTTTGAAATTTGAAATTTATAAATTTATATTCAAAAGGTATAAAATACTTGCCTATTCTAAAATTTAAAAAATTCAAGAAATCTCCAAAATACTTCCTCAACTACTCAATTTCACAACCAAATACCGACCCAGAAATCTCAAACACTCATTTCATCATATCAACGAAAGGAAATCATTTGTTGGTACCCGCATATAAAGAATGTGATTCAAAAAAAAGGTTAAAAACATTTCCATTTATAATGATTTAATTGCCTTTAGCTAAGCTTCCATGTAATAATAATAATAATAATAATAACAACATGAAAAAAAAAAAAAAAAAAAAAAACTGAAATCATCATTGACTTTCACTTTTATCATCATAATTCATATCAATATTGCACTAAATAGCAATAAAAAACTACAAAGAAACCTAAAAATTATGGGTTCTAAAACATGATAAAAAAACAACTAATGTCATCAATAATCAATTAGATGTTTCTTTCTATTTCTATTTCTATTTAGTTCTTAAAAAAAAATACAATTATGAATTTCCCACACCAAACACCTAAAGATTTGAAGCCAATCACATCATTTACACAATCCACAACAACTAAACTAAACATCAAAATAATAAGTCGTCATCGTTACTCAATAAAAAAAGTAGGTCATCTTCCTTGGTTATGGCCAACTCATACGGGTTAAGATTAGATGGGACGACGAAAGTTGGAGCTAGGTAGATGTCTTTGAAAGGTTGAAAATATATGACACTATTCTTGGTTGGGATGTATTTGAGATGAAATGGCATGAAGGGTTGTTGGCATGTATATATAAAGGAGTAGAAGTGCAAAAGATTTTTAGCTTGAAACATTAAACCAAAGAAAATGAAGAGTCTTACAAAGAATTATTATTCTTTAATAAGAAAAGTCTCAAGGCATTAAACCAAAGAAACCAATAGTCTCTATTTTCTTGTTCTTATCTTGTGACTTTAAAGATTATTTCAATTATCTTATCAAAGAGAGCTCCACATGGCGGAATCTCATGCTTTATCACATGAGGTTTCTACGCGTGTGTGTGTGTGTGTGTGTGTGTGTGTGTGTGTGTGTTTGTTTGTGTGCGTGTGTGTGTGGGTTGGGTTCAAATTACATAAGTTACACCTGGTGTAACTCTAAATAATGTTACACCACTCAATATTTTTTAATTCGATTCGCATTTTGACAAATCTACTATTAGATTACATTACCTTCGTATATTCTCCAAACATGCAAAAATTTAAGGTGATCAAATATTAATAGTTATATAATCAATCAATTGTTTAAATTCAAATTTTTGTAGTTTAAAATAATGCATAAAAGATGAGTCTATAGATTGAACGATAAATAACATCCAATTGGCATAAAAATTGACATGAATATTAAAAACATATAGAACATATAATTTAACATTGGGATTTTGAAGATATGAATTCTATAACAAGTTATTGGCAACATTACTTAGAGTTACACCATGTATAACTTGAACCCAACCATATATATATGTGCGTTTTTAGACCCCTTAAAACACAACCAGATTAACCTAGTTAATTAGCCAAGTGATTACTTAGTCAAATTAAACAGATCTAAGTTAACACAAATATATCATATCGTGTAAAGCAGTGGAAATATAAAGAACACAAAGATATGATGACCTAGGAAACCACACCGGTAAAAACCTAGGGAGGATTTAACCTAGCTATCCTTAAGGTAAAACCGAATTCACTATGAAAGAATTGAAGTTTACACAATAGCGACTTAGACCACTAACATCCTATTGCTACCATGAGTAGGAAACTTACTACCACGACCCCTTGATAGCTCCGAGTCCAAGGACTACTTCTTTCTTGAATTCCCAACAAGTACAATCACTCCCGCTTATGTATCTTTAAGCTCTTAATGCAGCAACTGAATGATCATCAAGCTCTCAATGAAATCTCCTTCTTGATAATCCTAAGTATGTGTGAAGGCAACCACCTCTCAGATCTCACAAGAGATTCACACAGACAGCAAATAGAGCAACTTCAAAAACGTGGCTAGGGTTTCCCTTTTATACCTAGAGCAAAACATAAAACTCTACACGTCATATGGGCTTAAGGCTGAGTTGGAAATTCTACAGAAAAAATATTCTGCCCGACTTTCGATCGATCGAGTCTAATTCTCGATCAATCGAGACAGACAGAATTGCACAATAAATTCTGTAGTAACTTGATTCCAAATTTACATAAAAACCAAATACTTTGAGCAAGTCTAAACAAGACTAAAACATTTTGATCATGGTTTGCCAACATTACAAATCAAAATTCTAATACATTTAAACCTAAAGTCTTAGAAACCAAAAAACTCCCCCTTTGGCAATCCGTGACAAAACACTAACTAAACAAAATTGCTCAAAGTTTACATAAAAACAGCCCATTACAAAAATATAGCCCAACACAAAAATCCAACCTAACTACTATCTATCAGTTGCAAGTATAGACAGCAGCACGACTGAATCAACCTGTATATTTCCTGAAACACTCAACAAACACATAAACGCATGTGTGGAAAATACAAGCAAAACAAAAATAACTTCTTGATTTCAAATAACACACAATAAAGACATATCATGAATAACTCATAAATATAAATCAATAAGCAATGTGAAACAAGAAACATATACACAACAATGTATCTCCCCCTATCATGAATAACCCAAACAAAACAAAGAATACATCATGAGCTAAAAAAGTAAATACACAATGAAGCACCTAGATACAATCTAATAGCTCCACAAGTACAAAATCTCCCCCTAACTACAAAAACTCCTCTATATATGTACTCCCCCTTTTTTTATGACAGAATGCCAAAGGGCAATCATAATCCATCATCAAAAGGAGGTGGCAGAGGCGATCGTCTCAAATGCTCCAGATTCGCTCGCAAAGCACGAAGCTCATCAAGGATGTCCACCAAAATCTGACCATGAGCCGCCTGAACGGTTATGACAGTCTCCAACATACGTCGAATGTCTGAATCATCCGAGGTAGAAGGTGGAGGAACATCAGTAGCAGCAGCAGGATCAACGGACTCCTCAGCCGTAGCATCACCTGTAGAAGAGGGAGGAGGAGGAGGTGTAACACCGGAGGGCTCTACCCTAGGGCGTTTAGAGCTACCTCTCAACTGAGCAGCCCTCTGCCTAAGAAATGTGGCACCTATGGGAGCTATGATATGGACAGGCTTAGACGCCGGAAACTCATCTAAACCAAGATGCAAAAGAATTCGGTGAACAAAAGCGGGGAAGAACAAAGCATGAGCAGTAGAACTACTCCTATGAACCTCAATCAAAGAACGAATGAAAAGATGAGGAAAACTAATAGGAACATCAGTAACAAGGGCATACCAAAATGCACAACACTCCAAAGGAATGGTGTACAGATGAGAGATAGGCCACAAGGAATGACAAGCAATCCTAAAGAAGAGATAATGAATCTCAGTGAGCTCAGCAGTAGTGATCCGAGGATCAGAACCCCACTGGATAGAAGACCCAGTGATATAAGACGAGATGTTGTCCCTTGAGGAGACTCATCATAAGGGTAGACAGGATGCTAGACCACTGGTACCTCAAGAGCATCAGCCACTACCGAAGGGGTAATGGTGTACCCTACACCCCGTACCCAACTCCTCACAAGAGTGTTGGTATCATAAGAGTGGACAGAGAGGTTCGAATAGAACTCTCTGATCAAGTTAGTCGGAGGAGGATGAGAAATATCCAATAAAGGTAACCAGCCCCTACACTCAAAGTTACGCCTAAGCTCAGGATCTAGCTCATCTAAAAGAACCTTTCTCTCAGTCCAAATGTTTCTCCTAAGGTTAAGCTTCTCATAGGCTTCCTAGTTTTTCTCACTCAAGAACCTCTCACGATCAAAAGAGGGGGAAGGAGTAGAAGTGGAGGTCCTATTGGCTCTAGTCTTCCTAGGCATGATGCTAAGGAAAGGACAAGACAAATAGAAAAGAACCAAAAAAGGAAACAAGAAAAACCAAGGGTAGACTGCAAGTTAGCACAAAACAATATAGAAAATAACAATTTATATAATGCATGAACAGTATAATCAAATGATGCATGCCCTAATGTAGTGAGAATAAGTTCAATTTAACTTTAAAATCACAAAATTGGCTTGAGCATAGAGTTTATAACAAAAAAACCCAAAATTTGAAAAACCACTTGTTCAATTTTAAAGAATTTGACCAATTGATCATTACACAAGATAAATAACATATTATAATGATCAAATGAATCAACCAAACAAGCCAATTTCATCAAATTAAACCAAATTGAACAAAAACCCCAATTCGGATTCATCCAAGCCCTAGAATTTTCAATTTCTCACAAATCACCAAATTGATCAAATCAAACCATCAAGAACAGTTATATAGCATCTTATAACAAAAACTCATTGATCAATTTTAAGAAAAACAGCTTGAATCATCAAAAATCCCAAAAATCCATTAGTTTGAAATTTTCCCCAAAATGCATGATTTAATGCATGAAACATGAAAATAAATGCAAAAGGAAGGGTAAAAAGGTCTTACCGGCCTTAGAGGAGAAAAACCTTGCAAAAATTTTGGAGGAAAATGACAAAAATTTGATTTGGACCCTTGACCGATCGAAGAGAGAGAGAAGAACCTTTTTGAAAAAGTTTGAAAGTGACTTAACACGTGAAAAACAAAGGTTTAAAAAAAACTCTCTATACGATTTTCGATTAATCGAAAATCACTTTCAATTGATCCAACAGCGATCAAAACACACAGAGCCAAACCAAAATTTTAAATGCAATTTCGATCGGTCGAGAAACAGGTTCAATCGATTGACTGTTGACACCCCATTTTGCAACCTGCATTTAACCTCACATGGAGGGTAAAAGGGTAATTTTGCCTTGGAAATATGCATCTTGATTCTAGCCATTAGATCCTTAATCTCATTTCATTAAAATGATCTTGATGTCGTAACGATCAAATCGACTGGTCATAAGCCTTAATCGGACCACCAGATTGAAAGTTATCATCAGATCAAATTTTAATGGCTGAGATGCACTATCACAAATTGAGTCCGACTATATGTGATTATGAACAATTGATTTCAATTGGTTATAAGTATAATCAATTTGAGATCAATGATGTGTCATAATTTGATTGGTTAGGACTACATTTTATGGTGAGGTTGCATACACCTAATTAATTAGATAGTTAAATATTAATTATTCAATGAGTAATTTGTGCAATTATCTTTTAATTAGAGTGAATTTGGAACCATTTAAGTCTAAAATGAGAGTGATTGGAGCCATTTAATGTTAATTGGGAGCTAATTTGGGACCTATTAATGTTAATTGTGCTGAAACCATTTTCTAACAAATGACCTCTGCTCACTATTTCATCAATATCTTTCATAATATTTTGAATCTGTGAATGAGGTTAATTTTCCCAGAAACTAGACATCCGGGGCTTCAATTTGAGCACAAGAATGAGACAATTCCGATCATAATTGAGTCAGATATGATTTTTTGAAGTTGGCTCCACAAGCTGTTACAGCAGCTATAGGAAAACCGAACTTTACTTGCTCCTCACTCTCATCAATCTCCACATTTAATGCACCAAATTTCCCCAAAAGCTAAAATAAGGTCTAAGTTCATGATTCTTTGTCAACCCTCATTAAATGGCCTTCCATTTATATTTCCTCCACCACTACTATATAAACCCCTCATCTCCTTCATTTCAACACACAAAAAAACCTCCTCTCTCCTCTTCTCTTGAGTTCTAGTGAAATTGAGTAATCTTGTCATATCTTAGTTTTCCTGAGACTCAAGGTATTGAGTGAGACTCACTCTCCCTCTCCTAACTCTTCTTTTCCTCCACCCTTAGGACCTCCATCAAGAGTTCCCTCCTCCACCATATGGATCTTGCATGAAGGTATAATCCTCTTTCCTAACTGTTTATTTATGTTGCCATGATGAGAATCTAAGATTAAACCATGATAATTTCATTGAATATGTTTGAATGTTTTTAATTGTTCTTATGTGTTCTTCACATGTTCTTGGTTGTTCATTACATGTTCATACATATCACTATATTTAATCTTAAATCCACATCAAAAATATGAAAAACATGTTTATTTAATAATTCTTTTCAAATCCTTGAATCTAGGTTATCACCATCCACACACATTCACTAGAATTTATTTTTCAATCCAAATGCAATGCTTAATAAATTGAATTAGGGTTTATCACATGCACACACATTAAATTCAACATGTAAATTGATTGACATATTGGATGATATGAAATGAATGTTGGCTACCATAGTCTAGAAGACCGATTTCACCGGGCAAGGTGGGTGCCTAACACCTTCCCATCTTGTAACATAGCCTCCGAACTTAGATCAAGGGTTGATAGACCAATGTTTATCCTTGTAATTTTCAATTTTTAGATTGTAACTAGGAAATAAAGCTATGTACTTTATCTTAGATTGTATCTAGGACCAAAGCTATGTAATTTTCCTATGATCAATGTAAATTCAATTTCAAATTAATAAAATGATGAATTTTTTTCAATTATGGTTTCTTATTTTTCCAATGATTAAATAAGTGGCGACTCCATTGTAAAACCCTTAATCTAAAGGGGAAAATATAACTAGTCGAACCTCCATTTTGAGAGGCAACAACACGACTCCACCCATTCACGTGGGTTTGGCTCAACACTCCTAAAAAAGGGGGCCGGGGGCGCGGTCTCTCACATTGAAATTCTGGAAAAACCAATTTTTTGAAAAACAAAGCAATATGATGCAGAAATTCCTTAAAGCATAGTATGTTATAAATAAAATGTATGAGTATGAGATGAAATGTTTTTCAAAAACACTTGTTTTGAACCTAGTTTTCCCAAAATTAAGGTTTTCAAACAATTCTCCTTAAATTCTCAAGCTTCAAACACATTTTGCATAAAATCACACACAATAACATGTACAGAGTTTAGCAAAGAGTAACATGTGTAGTGTGTACAACTAACAAAAGCTTACATGTGAGGTGATATGTAAATAGAAATCAATCACAATTTCTACAAAATTCATCACATAGAATTTGAAAGAGACTATCACTTAAAGAGTTACATCATATAACTCCCACATCTCCTAGAAAACAAGCTTGCAATCATGTAAGTTTCTTGATTTTCCTCATAATATACACACCAATTTTATTTGAGCAGAAACTTATTAAAATAGCCGGGATAATGTACACACCAATTTTATTTGATTGTGAAGTTATTAAAGCCCAATAATGTACACACCAATTTTAGCATTTAAACCGAGGCTACACCTTATGATCTTTTTGTGCATGTGTTACACTTTCTCGAGCACAAAATCTTACGATATGCATTAAGGTGTTCATGATTAGCTAGTAAACAGTGGTGAGATGGTTATTTATGCATTTCTCAATAAGTTCAAGTCCGACAATCAAAAGCATGTGATTTCAAGATCAAGATCATGTGATCAAAAACTAAAAACATCTTCCCACACAACATGCACTACAAAGCTCAAACTAGTAAAATGCAATAAATAAGCTCATCCAAGCTAAACAAAGTACATAAACATGTTATGTAAAAATAAATTGGCCAACCTTGATTTCAAATCCAAGAAAAATAACGCAAAACACATTTTGCTTCCTTTTTTTGGTTTTTTTTTTATTAAAAAAAAATAACAAAACAACCTAGATTGAAATGCATGAATGTTATGCAATACAAATCCTAGAAACAAAGGAAAAAAAAAAAAACATAACAAAGAACAATGGTCATAAAGAGTAGAGCAATGAAGCACAAAGACCATGTCAGAAAGACTCACTTAGATTGAGCATTTTGCATCCAAAACTTTTTAGATGCACCTCGAGTATTGGAGTTCTTATTCACATTAGAATGATTTCCAACTCCAGGATTGGAATAAAGGTTAAAAGTCTTTACCAATTCACCAATAAGTACCATAGGTTCTTGTGCTTGAGGCACAGGTACTTTTGGTTTATTTGCTCGCTTAGCAGCTTGCAACTTGAAACAGTTTGGACAAATGTGCCCACACTTTCCACAAAAATGACAAACCCATGTAGGCTTATCATGCAACTTGCCCTTAGGAGGGATAGGAGCCTTAGGTTTAGACTCTTGAAGATCAACCCTATTCTTCCTAGGAGATGTAACTTCTACAGATTTAGCCTCACTCATAGAGGGTTTGACAACCTCACTCACAGGGGGGTTCGGAAGAAGAAGAAGGAACAAAGTTTATGGAATGGGGTGCAGGCACAGAGATGCTTTCTACAAAACCTAAGCCAGTTTTGTCAGAGGGAGACTTTTGAACACTTAGCATGTGATCAAGTTTGGAGCTTGCAGACCTATCAGTTTGTTCTCTAGCAACAGATAATTCAAGTTCCAAATTCTTAACTTTATCAAGCAAAGCATGTTTTCAATCTTCACATTATTCAACAATTCATTAGCATCAAACAGTTTCACAAGCAAAATTTTCTTTTCAAGTTCAAGAGATGCAATTTTCTTTAAGCCTAAATCAACACTTATAGCATCCTTTGCAGCAATTTTGCAAATTTTATTATAAGCTTCTTGTAAATTTGCATCCTCAGAGAGTTTCCCATCAGAAGGGTTCTCCTCAACAGCAACACTTTCATCAACTACAGCAGTAGCAGTGAAAGCAATGAAGTTTCCTTCCTCATCACTACCAGACTCATTGTCAGAAACTTCAACATCACTAAGGGTTATAGCCATAGCCTTACTCTTAGACCTCAAGAATGTTGGACATTCAGATTTCACATGACCATACCCTTGACACCCAAAACATTGTTGACCTATAGTATTATTAGAAGGTTGACCTACTTTCTCTTTAGGTTTTTCAGTGTTATTAACCTTAGTGGGATTATTTTTCCTAAAATTTCTAGGTTCAGCAGTGTTCTTACCTCTTGCCCTTCTATTATTATTCCTAAGAAAATCTCTAAAGTTCTTGGCAAGGTAAGCAATCTCTGTAGCAAAGAGCTCATCATCAAATCCACTCGCATCAACATCATCAACAGACTTGAGAGCCATTGATTTGGATTTGCTAGTCTTAGGTAGGTCCAACTCATAGGACTGACGAGATCCTACAAGTTCATCAACAGGGATGAAGTCCACATCCTTGCTTTCAGTGATGGCTGTCACTTTGGGTCTAAAATTCTCAGTCAAAGATCTAAAAATCTTCCTAACAATTTTAGGTTGATCATAGATTTCACCCAAATTATATGCAGAATTAACAATATCATTAAGCTTAGCATAGAATTCATTAAAAGATTCATCATCAGACATCCTAATGCTTTCAAATCTAGTTGTTAATTGTTGCAACTTATTAATTTTAACAGCCTTTGTGCCTTCATGCACAGTCTAGAGGATATTCCAAGCAGTATGAGCAACCTCAACATTAGAGATTCTCTTAAATTCCTCCATAGAAACAGCATTAAAGATAGCATTCATAGCTTTGCTATTGAACGCGGCTGCTTCTTTTTAAGAAGTTTTCCATTCACTAACAAGAGTAATGGGCTTCTCCCATCCGTATTCAACTGAGTTCCAGACTCTCTCATCAATTGATTTCAGGAATGCTTTCATCCTTACTTTCCAATAAGCATAATTATTCCCATCAAAGTGAGGTGGAATAATAAGAGAGTGTTTGTGTTTCATGATAACAGGGATCAATGATCAGGTCAGAGATCAAAAGATCTAAAACAAAAAAGCTACCTGCTCTGATAACACTTGTGCGTTTTTAGACCCCTTAAAACACAACCAGATTAACTTACTTAATTAGCCAAGTGATTACTTAGTCAAATTAAACAGATCTAGGTTAACACAAATATATCATATCATGTAAAGTAGCGGAAATATAAAGAACACAAAGATATGATGACCCAGGAAACCACACCGGTAAAAACCTGGGGAGGATTTAACCTAGCTATTCTCAAGGTAAAACTGAATCCACTATGAAAGAATTGATGTTTACACAATAGCGACTTAGACCACTAATATCCTATTGCTACCACGAGTAGGAAACTTACTACCATGACCCCATGATAGCTCCGAGTCCACGGAGTACTTCTTTCTTGAATTCCCAGCAAGTACAAGCACTCCCGCTTATGTATCTTTAAGTTCTTAATGCAGCAACTGAATGATCATCAAGCTCTCAATGAAATATCATTCTTGATAATCCTAAGTATGTATGAAGGCAACCACCTCTCAGATCTCACAAGAGATTCACACATACAGCAAATAGAGCAACTTTAAAAACGTGGCTAGGGTTTCTCTTTTATACTTAGGCCAAAACATAAAACCCTACACGTCATATTGGCTTAGGGCTGAGTCGAAAATTCTGCAGAAAAAACATTCTGCCCGACTTTCGATCGATCGAGTCTAATTCTCGATCAATTGAGACAGACAGAATTGCACAATAAATTTTGCAATAACTCGATTCCAACTTTACATAAAAAGCAAATACTTTGAGCAAGTCTAAATAAGACTAAAACATTTTGATCATGGTTTGCCAACATTACAAATTGAAGTTCTAATACATTTAAACCTAAAGTCTTAGAACCCAACAATATATATATATATATATATATATTGATTTTAAAATACAAAAACTTGAAATATTTACATTTTATTGAAGACATAGTTATTGATTTTCAGATCTATAGATTGAACGATAAATAACATCCAATTGGCATAAAAATTGACATGAATATTAAAAACATATAGAACATATAATTTAACATTGAGATTTTCAAGATATGAATTCTATAACAAGTTATTGGTAACATTACTTAGAGTTACACCATGTATAACTTGAACCCAACCATATATATATATATATATATATATAGATTTTAAAATACAAAAACTTGAAATATTTACATTTTATTGAAGACATAGTTATTGATTTTAAGATCATCTTGCAATTTTGCAAGCATGAAAGATATTAGAAGATAATCTAATCAAACAAGACTTTTCAAAATTCACTTCCAATAAAAAAAATATTAAATAGTATAATTCTTTTAGAATTGCATCAAGTGTAACTTGAATTTAGCTCATAATATATCCTATAAAAAAAATCATAATATAAATATTTTTTAGTTTGTTGTAAAAGACTTTTTTTTTTCTTTTTTCAAACATGCGTGATCATATATAGTTACAAGGATTTGATTATTCCCCTGGGGGTAAGTGTTGTCATTCATCCTCACTCACACGGTAATTATACAAAGAAACTTCTTAGGGGTGGTCCAAGATGTTGAGCAACCAACCCCTTATTAAAGTTACTATTATGTGGCGCTTGGTACGGGAGAATCTACATTACTCTTGGCATCCAGATTTTTAGGAATATGATTCCTTGCAATCTGGATGCCTATAGGAATTTAGTTATTCTTATGTTTGGTTTTATTGAGAATCTCTTAAGATTCCTAAGAATGTGAGATGATAATGTTTGGTTTATTACTAGGAATCTTAAATGAATTATTTATTTTTTCCATTCTATCCTTAGATTTGAATGTGAACTACCAAGTCCTTTAAAAAAAAATCTTCCTCTAAATAAATAATAAAATAAAAAATATAAACTATTAATAATTTGTTGAGTAACACACACAACAGCAAAAGTGAATACCTGACAATAATAGAGGGTCCCCTTCAATTTTTTTTTTTTCTTTTTTTCATACGTGAAACCTAAATAGAATTTTGTTAAAGAATATATCAACAGAGTTGTCTATCATGTTTATGTTATTTTGGCGGGAAATGATAAAGACAAGGGAAAAGATATTGATGATTGTTTTATATTTTATCTTAATTGCTTAAATGATAAGGAAAAATGGTTAAAATTATCAATTTATAAAAAAATACAATTTCTTTTAAACTTAGGAATCTAGATATCCACTGTTTTAAAGGGAATTCACATTTCTACTAAGAGGGGTTTAAAGGAGGAATCCAAATACCCCTGGCATCTGATTTTCTGGTGTGATTTGCAACCAAATATGGGAAACCTAAAACATTCATGTGAATCTTAAAACATTACCCTGTACCCAACGCCATTTTTAAAAGTACACTTCAAATTGTATATATTTGAATTTTTTTTGAAAGTACACTTCAAATGTTCAAATTTAGATTATCTTAATTTATGAATTCGGCCATCAATAGTCTTGTAGCAAAGTAGCATTGATTGGTCACTTTTATGAAGAGAATCAGGGTTCAAAATTTCAATCCCCCATTCTCACTTCTTTTAACAATTTATCAAAAAAACATTATCCGTTTAACACGGTTTTACGGGAAGATAAAATTTCCGACTATAATTGAATGGATTTGGAATAAAGTTCTTTTAAAGTTTATTAGAAGGTTTATGACGGTTGAATTGCCGAAAATTTTCAACCAAAGTATGGACCACAAGTTTCTCAAAAAAAAAGTATGGACCACAAAAAAAGTTACACCTAACGGTGATGACGTCCAGTGGGTAGAAAAATAAGATATTCCAATTCATACTGGACAATGCACATTTTTTTTATAAATTTTTGAAAGGTGCTACGTCCATAATATTTTCACAATAAAATATAGGTGGTTAGTTGTTAATTGTTATTAGTTCTAATTTGAAGCTATCACTAAAATTACATTTCTATCCCACCAATAACAACCTGTAATAACTTGTTATATAAGATTTGTTATAAAGATGTTATGAAAATGTTGTAAATATTTCATTTCTCTAAATTTTTTGGTAAAGTCAGGAAGCTTTATTGATTTATACTGTAATACATCATTTGTCAATGAGGGAAAGGAAAACAAAGTAAACACTTCAAGCCAAATTACAATATCTATAATATCCTTCACATAGTCAGCAATTGCTCTGGCTAATTATTCCATCCTTGATCACATGAGCAACAGACCAAGAAGGAAGACCCAGCAAAAGATTAGAAACTTCCAAGAGCAAATGACCAAATGGGGAAAATTGACCTGGTTTAAAGGATATACGACTTACATTGCAGAAGTGCCTTTTTATCACATTCAACGATTCAAAGACACAGCTGTTTATAAATAAATGAATAACATTCAAAGACAGCCAATGCGCACTTAGATGATTTAAAATAAGAAAACTGGCTGTCCCCACATTAATAGAACTAGCTTGTAACCTTATGCATATGCATGAATACACTTAAAGATATACAATAATATGCATAATATAATTCATATATATGTAATATAAATACTATTAATAATCAGTTTTATATTTTGTTAACTCTTTAAATAAATTTGTAAGGATATTGTTAGGTATAAAATGTAAATTGCCAATTTTTTTTAAAATTATTGTCAAGCACTATTTTATTTTTATTTTTTATGATTCATTTATTCTAAACTCTTTTATTTTTGTACTTAATAACTCATTTAGATGAATATTTATGATGTGGTATCACATTTGATTCTAAAATTAAGAAATAAAACTCTTTAAGAATAAATAATTTAAGATATATAGCGCAAAACTGAAACTCTAATTTGGAATTTCAATTTGAGTTTTTCTCAATTTCACCTATTATATATATATATATATATAGAGATAAGGCACAAATTATGTATACCTTGACACATAATAGATATATACTAATTAATAATTTCAGATCAGTTAAACTCTACAAGCACTCTCTCGGACAAAAACTTGCAATAAATTATGTATACCTTGACACAAAATTGATATTTATAATAAGAGGACTCGTATATACCTTGACACAATTTTTTTTTTTTTGCTAAACTGCCTTGGCACAAAATTGATATTTATAATAAGAGGACTCGTATCACTGGACACAAAACAAAGTAAGAGATGACCTGATAAATCATAACAAAATGTAGAAGCATTATTATTACATGCTTGTAATATGTGCAAACTTTTAGTGTGTTGAAGAGAAATATTTAATCTGTAATCACTCATCATATATATTTACAAATATTATTACTACATAACCCTAAACATATAAAATGATTGTTATTACTATATTCTTCAGTTGTTGGGATCTGTGAATGTGTCTTTGGGCCTTCTTTTCTCCTAACCCTAAACATATAAAAGAATTGTTTTAAGGGCTGTCATTTAGTACGCAAGTTGCACAGGCATTGAGCAAACTCTGTTCAAGCAAATTGTGACCTGAGACGAAGTTCTTGCCTTAGTTCATCTCTTTCTCTTGAAGAAGTTGCTGTGTATTTTGCACCATAGGGTTTTGTGACCAAGTATCTTCTTGATCTTCATCGTGTGGATGAACTGAAGAACTTTGCAGCCAACAACCTTCTTAGTTGGTGATTGAAGTCGCGTACTGGGATCCGCACAATTGGTTAGTCACGTACTTGGGAGCCGTGCATCGAAAGGGGAATTGTCACTACAGAACAAGTCCAATTGGGTATTGGGGTAAGGGTTCAACTGTAGGTTGGTAAGGTACTTGGGATTCCTTTACTTGTAACCGCTTGTTGTGATAATAGTGGAGTTTCGGGAGTGGTGACTTGAAAATCACTCGGTGGGGTTTTTGCTGTTAGGTTTTCCCCATTCATAAACAAATCACCGTGTTATTTATTTTCCGCTGCATAATTAGTTTATTGGTGATTTGTTTGTGCTACCATGCGTTTTACATGATAAATTGATTAATTAATAACTTGGTTAATCAATTAATTAATTTCAATCAGAAGGGGTCAATCCGCTTGTGGCCTATCACTTTGGCATGGAGGTAGTTTTAATTTTGATAGAGAAACACTTTATATGAATTAGACTAGGTTTAAAATATCTAATTTGACACACTTGATACAAAATTTGAGTAAATATGACAATAGGAAGATATAAATATAAACCAAAGGAATATTGGGTAACCATATGATATCATCATTATACATACATACTTTTTAAAATTTTGGTTAATTAATTAAATTCACCAATTCCTAATAATTTGACATAAACTTTTTGGAGAGTAATTAAAGTTTAGCAATAATAATGTTACAGGATTAATAAGGAAAAAAAAAAATTATGTTTTTGCTTCATTGGGATTGATTTTCTTCAGCATCCATGTATGAAATTCCTAACATTCAATTTGCGCAATACTTGATCTTATTGGGTAACATTCATAGAAAATCACATAACAAAAATTTTCCTAACTAATTTTTCCAAAAATTTAATTCCTATGTTATTCGTACTAAGATCATCATCCATATTGAAAAGCCCTTAATTGCTACATTTTTACTATAAGAATTTTGCATTAAAATGGAACCTAATGGCAGGACAGGATATATGTAGTTGCAAATCCTAGACTAACCCTAGGGTTTTAGTACTTACACTACAAGTAGGATCAGGACTCATTTCATTGCGAAACAAGTACATGGGTGCATAGACTTACAATGAATTTTGAGGTTCAATTCATGGGTCATAGTATCTTAAAATCCTCCTCAAACTGAAGGAGGCTTTAGAATGTGCAGAAGACTTTGCTCAACATGAAATGGAAGGTTTGAGATAGATGCTAGAAATTGTGGATGGTGGGCATCAACAAGGATTGGGGATGATGGCTAACACTGATTTATGGGCCAAAATAGGGATATACCCTTTTTGCGCAAAACATATAGCAAAATGCCCATGTTTTAAACTCGATTTTTAGAAAATCGAGTTATAGGCAATCAAACTTAAAAAAAAAAAAAAAAAAAAAAAAAAAACTACATGGAACTCAAGTTCCATGTAGTTTTTCTCAAATAACTCAATTTTTGCCAAATCGAGTTTTTCATTGAAACTCGATTTTCTAAAAAGCGAGTTTCAAAATAAGGGCATTTTCCTAAATAGTTTTAAAACATGAACATTTTGCTGGAACTTTTGAGTGAAAGGGATATTTTGTCATTTTTGCTAGATTTATGAAAAAGCGTGTTGATAGATGAAAGATTTACTGGTGGTTGAAAAATGCATCGACGCATCAACAATTGAAATGACTACATTGACTACATATAAGTGATATAACAGAGTTGTTGGTTGGGAGTGGTTTGAGCGGGCGCATCTATCCTTGTACATAAGTTAGTATGGTCTCATAGTAAGTGCCTGTTTGTTTCAGCTTTTAGGGGCTGAAACGCGCGTTTGTCTAAAAGCTGGACGGAAATATGCGTTTGGTGAAGCAGAAACGCAACTTTTATATAAAAGTTGCATTTTGGACGAAGGCATAAACGCGCAAGACAGTTATGGACCTCTGGAGGTCCATAAACAAAAAGTTGAATGCGCGTTTGAATGGTATACGTTGGGCTCTGCCGAAAAATACCAAATTACCCTTGATAAATGGCTTCAGTTCTCACGCCGCACGCTGTCCTCATTCCTCTCATCTCTCTGCTCTGCCCTCTCAATAACAAATTTCCAAATCCAAACACAAAAAAATCTATAACAAATTCCCAAATCAGCTAAGGAAAAAAAAAAAAATTTGATCCCTTGCATGGGTGTTACAGACGATGTGCTAAGAGAAAAGGGAAAAAAAAGAATGACTGAAGGAGAGCTCTGTGAGTCTGTGGAATGTTCTGGGAAAAACAAAAAGCAAAAAAGAGTAAAGGAAAAAAAGAGGAAAGAAGGAAAAAAGAAAAGAAAAGAGTAAGGGTATATTTTTAGTAAAGGGAGAAAGGAAGTGCTAAGAGAAAAGGGAGAAAAAAAAAAAAATGAAAGAAGAAGAATAAGAAGAAGAAGAGGAAGAAGGAGAGCTAGAACGTTCTGAGTTTGGAAGAAGTGATAGATTGCAAAAGAGGAAAGAAGTAAAAAAGAAAAGTGGAAGGGTATGTGTGTGGAGGAGAAAAAACAAAGGGGAAAAAAGGAAAAAAAAAAAGAAAAAGAAATGCAGTACGTGTGTGGAGGGTAAAAAAAGAGGGAAAAAAAAGGAAAAAAGAAAAGAAAAGGAAATGGTATCACAATATTTTCACAATAAATTTTAAGTGGTAGGTTATTATTAGCTAATATTGGTGAGAAATAAATAATTTTTTTAGAAAGAGAAAAAAATAATTTTAATAGTACGTTCAAATTAAAATTAGTATCAATTTTTATCACAATATTTTCACAATACTTTTACAATAAATCTTAAGTGATAGGTTATTATTAGCTAATATTGGTGAGAAAAAAATAATTTTTTTAGAAAGAAAAAATAATAATTTTAATAGCACGTTAAAATTAAAATCAGTATCAATTTTTATCACAATATATTCACAATACTTTCACAATAAATCTTAAGTGGTAGGTTATTATTAGCTAATATTGGTGAGAAAAAAATAATTTTTTTAGAAAGAGAAAAAAATAATTTTAATAGCACGTTAAAATTAAAATCAATATCAATTTTTATCACAATATTTTCACAATACTTTCACAATAAATCTTAAGTGGTAGGTTATTATTAGCTAATATTGGTGAGAAAAAAATAATTTTTTTAGAAAGAGAAAAATTGATTTAAGTATGATGAAGTAGTTGATTTAAGTATGAACCAAACTCACATCCAAAAAAAAAAAAAAAAAAAAAGTATGAAATAAACTCTCTTATATATACATTATCCTTTTTGGTAATTTACCCCTCAAACTGCCACTTTTATAAGTGCTAGCCAAACACTCAGCTTTTTCAAAAAGCACTTTTTAACATTTTTTATCAAACACTCAGCTTTTTGAAAATGCACTTTTTCATTATGCACTTTTTGAAAACTCCACTTTTTCATTATGCACTTTTACAAAAAGCTGAACCAAACTCATACTAAGATGTTATTTTGACTGTGATTTTTTGGTAATTGGGAGTGGTTGGGTTTGTTGGATTTTGAAAATTGACATCCTTGGCCCTTGGGATTGAATTGGGCTTTCCCATCAAGCTGGAAGTATTGTTGGGATTGAAAGTGAGAGAGGAGGAAAACGTAGAAGCAATATAATTTACTTGGTTTATTCTGACAGACTAATCTCCCTCTCACGTTTTCAAAATTTTCCACTCCCCCACCATTTTAATAAGGAAAGTTTTATCTTGTGAAAAAATTTTATTTGACTGCCTCCTCCAATTATTATTATTTTTTATAAAGAAATTGAATTAACACTTATTTTAAATATTAATTTCTTTTAATATATAATTTTCTTGTCATATAAAGTTCGTTAACTCTAAGATCAATTATCTTCTAACTAGCTTATTGTAAAATGTAATTGTAATTAGGAATTTGTCCTCAAGTGAATTGACTGGAGCAATTTCTGCTGACATATCAACTCTCGTAATGTTACAATATTTGTAAGTATTATTGCCAAATCAGGTCGCAGTTATTTAGGACATCCAATATTAATTATAAATTATTTTCTTATTTCAGGGATTTATCAAACAATAGCTTAACCGGATTAGTGCCTGAATTTTTGTCACAATTGCAATATTTGGAGGTCTTGTAAGTTATTTGGATTTTTACTCTAATTCTACAAGTTTCTTGGTTAAAAATGAGAAAAATCACATTCCCTCTATCCTTGCAGAAATTTAAAACGAAACCAACTATCTGGTTCAATTCCAACCGATTTTCATATTTTAGGGAACTATCATACAACAGCTTAACAAGATTAGTACTATATTCTTTTTCTCAGTTAAAGTATTTGAGGGGTCTTGTAAGTTACTTTAATTGATGGTATAAGTGGTAGACCTAGGATTTGTTTTGAAATGAGTACAAACTCTTAAAATAAATAAATAAATGCATGGATTTTATATTGTTTTATTATTTTTATACTATGAATCAACCAATTTCATACTCATTAAAATAAGCACAATTGAATTGATGTGAAAAACTTCCAATTTTTATTTTTTGGAAAGTAGCGGTTATGAGATTAACAGGTATGTACCCTTTTGTAGGCAAAACTTTTGTATGTATATATTGAGCGCATACACCCTTTGTCAATGAGACAAATGTCTTATGCGCCCGGCGCATAAAATACCTTTTCCTTTTGTGGATATGCTCTTTGTCGAGGGAGAAATTGATGCCTCTATCTAAGATGTTGGGAAGCCAAGCCGAAACTCGACTATGGGCTCTTGAGATGGTACCCAAAGGCTTTCGGTGTGACGACAAAGCCTATCTAAGCAAGAAACAAAAGCTGCACATGACAAAACAACAACTAAAGCCCAATGAAAAACACGTTACAATACTTAATTAGTACATTAATGGTCCTGGTCCGATAGTTCAAATCAGTCATCTAGTGGTACAATATTATCTCCAGCAGTAGGGTAATTTCAGGTTAATAAGTGTGTTTACATGGTAAAAATCATATTTTTTTCCTTATTATTATTAAGTCAACATGAGGGAGAACTTCTATAGTTTCCAAAACATTATGACCTTCATCATAATAATAATAAACAAGGATTAAAGGCTCCATAGTTACAAATAAAAGAGGATAAAAAGAATGGAATGAAGGGAGAGAGAGATCCCCAGCTTAGTGCAGCAAGTATTAAACTAAGATTTTAGTGAGTATGTGTGCATAAGGCATGAATGAGGTGAATGTGGGCTGTTTTGAGTGAGTGGGATAGGATTAATACTGAGATTGAAGCTTCTTGTGAGTAATGGGTTGTTTGTGACTATTTGGAGGACATTTTTTAGCTGTGATTATGTAAAGGGGGGAGAAAAATATCCAGGATTAGATGAGTGTAGACTAAAGATGATGAGTGGTGAGCTTAAGGAGAGCTAAACCACTAGCAAAAATGGCAAACGAACCCCAAAGTCTCAGAGGGGGGTGGCTGTGTTTTGTGGGCTGAGATGCTTATGCTTTTCTAATGGAGCTTTAGAGAAGCATTAATTAACAAGAATCCAAAAAACGTAGGTCTGATTCAGGGGAGCCTTAATAGCTGAATTAATAACCTGGATTTGGGCTGTTTTGCTTTTTTGGGCAATGATGGGGTTTTAGAGTACTTTGCATTAAATACCATGTTTTTTGGGGCTGAACATAATCAATGTGATTGAGGCATGTATTAAGAGCGAATCCTAATGCTGCAACTGAGATTTAGTCCCCCAAGAAGTAAGATTTAGCACCCCAAGCCAAGTGTCAAGCTCTTAGTCCACTTCAAGGGAGTTCCACTGGAGATTCCTTTATGCCTTCCAAACCACATGTTCCCAATTTTTTCCCTTTAGGATTCATGGGCTTGGTACGTGAATTATGTCTTAAACGTTTTTAACATTTATAGCATCATTTCATTTGAAGTTTGGATAATTTGGTTTCAGCTCCCCTTCCGCTGAAGGTGCAGTCTTGAGGAAAATGATGGAGTCCCTTCATCCTTTTGACTTCAGCTAATATGACAGCCCTTGGGCACTGTTCACGTCAGGCAGAGGGTGGCAAAAACTGATGGGACAGCTCTTAGTCCATTCTCAAAGGCTTGGTTCCCTTGTATGAGTCCCTAGTTGCTCTTTTTGGTTAGGAATGAACAAGGGCTGTTTGCCCACTCTCCTTTGCCTCCTACTGGTGTTTTTTGCTTGGGCTTGCTCACATGGGCTGGGTTATGTGCACATGTTGCCATGGGTTTTCATTCCTCATAGTCTTTTATTAGTAAATATTTTTGGGTTTTTCATAAATACTTGCAATGGGCCATTGGGCAATTAGTTGTAATGTTTGAAACAATAGGACAAGTTTCAAAATACTTTTGTAAATAATATTTACTTTGATGAATTCCATGTTGCAATAATGTTCATGGTTTCTAATAATCGCATCATAACTTAAATGATGATCTTGTGGGTTTGAATGTTTACCATGAGTGTCGAAGGCGTATATTATGGATGTTGCGATGCAAATGATGTCCATGTATTTCATGGGTTTATAATATGAGAACATAATTTTCAAGATAACTCCCAATGAGTTTTTTTATAAGACGATTGCCATGGTTTTTGCCATGGTAATATTTTACCATGATATTTTTTCTTTGCTAAGTATTGATAATCTTGGGCTCTTTTTTGACAAAATAGTGCCAATGAAAATTGGGCTTTGATATCGCCAATGAGAATTGGCCTTTGATGTTGCTAATGAGAATTGGGCTTTGATTTTGGCAATGAGAATTGGGCTTTAAATATTGCCAGTAAGAACTAGGCTTTGATATTGCCAATGAGAATTGTGCTTTGATGTTGCCAATGAGAATTGGGCTTTGATGTTGCCAATGAGAAATTGGGATTTGGATAAATAAATTGCCATGGGTTTAAATCATGGGCTTTGATCATGGATTTGAATTTCATTGATAAAATTGTTTTGCCATGAATTTGAATCATAGGCTTTTCAAATATTGCCAAGCATAAGTATTCTTGGGCTTTAAATAGAATAGGATGTGTGTATTGGGCTCATATGGCCGGTTTTGGGCTTAACTAAATAATGATAATAAAATTGGATAAAATAGGAGTTTTTTGGGCTTTTTGTGATAGTTTATATCATGACCCAATTTAGATAATGAGATATGAAATATTTGTGATTAACATAATAATAGAGCCAAAAATGTTTGGGAAAACCCAATAACTTATAGTGGTATAAATAGGTGGTACTCAAATAAAGTTAGGTGTAAAAAAAAAGTACCCTAACATTTAGCCCCCCGAGTCACGTGTGATCAAGTTATTAGTAATACTATATTTTTGGAAGAAAAATATTAGGATCACACGTGCAAGTGTTTTTTTTTTTTTTTTTTGGAAAATGGTGTTCTATTATAGATAATGAGATAAGAAATATTTGTGGGCCAATGAGAAATATTCATGATGGCCCGAAATAATACATAGGTGATATTTCGGTATTTTTTGGTGTATAAATAAAAGTGACTAATTAGGATTAGAGCATGTGGCTTGAGTGAAAAAATTGTACCTCAACCTTTAGCCCCCTGAGTATGTGTGATCAGCTTGCCTTTGGTCACATATGTGAGTTTGAATGAGTCCATAAGCCTATGTTGCATGGGTTGAAAGAGAGAGAGAGAGATGGTGAGCTTGAAAGAGAGAGCTTCTTCCTTTTTTCTAAGATTATAAGAACCCTTTTATCTCATTCCAAACTTCTTCCATTCTCCTTTTTTGATTCAACTCTTCTTGATTGAGTTTTTTTTTTTTTTTGGTAGTTGATAAAGAGATTTCAGTTGTTGGTGGGATTGGAGCCGCTGGCAAGGTGATATGAGTCCTTCAATAGTAATTGAGAAGGATACTCCAATTAGTGCACCTTTGAAGTGGGTGCTACGAAGAGATATTCTAGTGACGAAACTGTATGGGCTCCAGCTGCTACTGATGTTTTGTATTCAGTAATAGGAGCTTCTGCCAGGCCCTATTCGATTTATGGGTCTTTGTGGGCCCATTATTGATTGGCCTAATTGAATAAGTTGAAAGATTGATAATAAAGTGTCTTCTTGACCCCTTCATAAAGTCAATATCATTGGTGATGTAATATTGCTCCGCTATAAGATTGTATTCCATAATCTGATGCGCTGCTGGAGTCTTGAGATGCTGAATTTAATAGTTGTTTGGTTCATGGAGGAGATATCCAGACATTGTGGTGGAAGCCCCAAAGTCTAATCTAGTGAGAATTCCAGCCGTGATGAATCTAGACCCTTCGATAATGGTTATTTAGATCAAACTGATACTTTTGTTATCCCAACTATTGGTTCCATAGGTCCAACTGTTATGATGAAGCAATTTAGGGGAAGATCATTGCCAGTAGGATGAAGATTTATGAACCTATGGAAGAGGTTTCTTCAAGAACTCCTTATCTTCTTACATCCTTTCTTTCCTTCTTCCTCTATGCCTTGTCTTCATTCATGGCCTTGCATTTTTCTGCCCTTATGGTTCCAACAGCTTGGTGATAATAACAAGACGTAGCCGAGGAAGTATGATGATGGTTTTGAGGATACGGATACAGACTTCGGTAATTTTATGCCCATTCCCTCTTTCTTATCATGTATTTTTACTGTTGATGCATTTTCACTTCAGGTTTTGCCGTTGAAGACATAATGGCAATTGACAAATGCCTTACTGATTCTGTTACAGCTGGAGGGACTGCTTTTGAAGAGTTCCAACTGTGATTCTGCCATATCTCCATGATGTTCCTTAGAATAAAAATCTCCAAGTATGATCTGAAATTGCTCATACTGCTAGAAGGAATTATGTCTTGATATTGTTCATTTGCTCTTTTGTTGTTACCATTGGATATTTAACTATGGTCTCTTACTTCATGGCGGTGTACGGAAAATTTGGTGTTATTGCTCTTGAAAAGATTGATCGCCAAGGGTATTTGGAGATATTGTAAAGAAACGTTCCAGCTTCATGGTTGGATGCAAGATCAGTGTTGGTATGAGAGGACTATTATTCTAGCTGTAGGTTGCTATATCATACGTGTTGTGCAGCAAAGTGAATGAAGTTTCAGAATATTGATGATGAGAGAGGGCTACATCCCCCTTTTTGCGAATAGCCACATGTCTCCTGCTGGAAGTGTGAATTTGCTAAGCCCAGATTTGTTTTAGGGAGTTCAACCCGGAACTCGACATTGAGCTGCATAGACCAATGGCTTCCGGTGTATTTTTTAAGCCTACAAAATAGATGAAGCCCAAAGTCTTAGAATCATGATAATGGTTGAAATAAATAAATAATATGCTTAGCATGATAACTTTGATTAAATGATGAGTTGATATGTTATTATTATGTATATTAAGTGATGTCCAATATTAGAAAATAATTAATTAGGTATAAAATGTCCAATAATAGGATGAGTTCAATAGTCCATATCCAATTGCGGTTCATGGTTCATGTTCAACATGATAAGGTATGTCTAGCAATGGTCCATGTCCAAATAATATATGTCCAATAGTAGTTCATTTCTAAAAAAAATATGTGTCCAAGGGTGGTTCATGTCCAAATAATATATGTGCAACAGTGGTAGATCAATTTATTAATATGTATGTTCATTAATGAAGTATTAGTGAATCCATGATTATTAGATGGTGAGATAATATTAAAGTAATTTGCATCTAGCAGTAAAATGATAATGAATTAACATATACTTAATAATGTAATTTCAAAGATGGAGAAAACATTGACTTATCTTCATGTTTTGCAGCTAAATCATGTACTACTTGTGATGATGAAGATAGCTGATTAGAGAAGAATATTGCATTAATGATGGCTGAACTTTATCCTTTGATCAGAGGGATGAGATCATGTGTCTTTCAACGGTGTTTCCCCTCTAGTAGAGATCTTTGGCAATGGCTTTGTTGGAGTAGATTCTTATATTTTCTTAGGTGTATCTTTTCAAAAACTTGCTTTTGTGATGTATTGTGATGTAATGTAACGTAATCACTATGTAATGTGAAGTATGTTGTAAGCTTATACAACCGTAAATGTTGTATTTTATGTGATGTTTCGAAAATTAGTCCAGTCATATATATATATATATATATATATATTTTTTTTTTAATTTTATGAAATGACTTGAAACTAGTCCAAGCGTATAGGCTATATTTTCTTTAATCATAAATTTCTTTTGTCAAGATATCTTGATTGTTAGAAAATCACTATTCTTAGGCTCAAAAAATCAAAGTATGGTTACAGAGGCAATATCTATTTATGAAATCACATGACCATTTTATTTTGAAGAGGCCCAGCCATAGAGGCTGTTATCAATTTGAATATTTATAAGTTTTGAAAAATGTTTTGATTATCGAAAAATTGATGCACTTAAGCCAAAATACAGTAATGGAAGTTATACATTTTATTTTGTAAAAATAACTTGTTTGAATTAGGATAATTTATTTTGGAGATATCAAGTTGCAAAAGGTCATCATTGCAAGTAAGATTGAAATATAAATATCAATGAAAAATGTATCTTAAAATATTTATAGTTTTGAAATAAATTTAAGATATTCATGTTTTAGAGTAAAGATAACGCTTACTCTCTATTTCTAAAGCATTTTGCAGAAAATATGATTATTGAGTTAAGTATGATATAGCTCCAGCCATTCGCCATTGATAGGTTTCATGAGATTTTCGCCTTCTGCCATGGCCTTGATGATGCTTGAGATTCCAAGGGTTCCAATGATGTGGTTCATGTGAATTTGATGATTCTAGTAATATGATGCATGGGGTCACCATGGCTTTAGGGGGCATGGGGTTACCACGGCTTTGATGGTGATAATAAAGCTTCTTTGATGACCTCCAATCTGCTTGGTTCAGTGGATGATTCAGAAAAACTTTCTTTTATTGATTGGAACAAGATTGGTGATTCCAGCGGCAAGGAGTTATTGAATTTCTTGGATGATTCGGGCTTCTACATTGGGATGAAAATTCTTATGGGTTTTATGCCTACAAAATAGACAAATTCCAAAGTATAAGAAGCATAACGATGGTTGAAACAAACAATATGTTCCACATAATAATTTTTGATCAATGGTTGCAATAATGGTAAAGATAAAGCAATATATATTTAACGTGATAGTTTTAATTGAGTGATGAATGTGATATAATATTAAAGTAATTTGTACTGAGTGATATGAGCATAGTAGAGTAACATATACTTAATATAAATTTAAAGATAGCGATGTAATGACTTATTTTGAAAGTTCATGATTCCAACCGTATGTTAGTGAATTTATGGCAGTCCAACAGCATGATGACGTGAGTACAGCGTTGGAGAGTCCATATGCCACGATATGTCTCTCCATGGTTTGATATTGAGAGCATGTATCACCAAGTTACGATCTGGACTGAGCATCATGTTGTACTCCTAAACAAAGATGTCAATGTACTTTTTATTAGACGGAGAAGGTACGTCAGGTACTGCTTGAGGTTCCTTGAATGGTTCAGCTATACCGTTGGACAAGAATTCTTCTTCCATTAGATGTGTTCTCTTCTGGATACAACCGTAAGTTTCGTACTAGCTTCATTCGACCTAGTACCCTTCTATTTGAGGCAACTAAGCCTCACGCATCATCATGAGTAACAATATATACTTCCATTTCATAGCCGAGTTTATTCACATTGTGGCTGTGATTTGCTGCTGGATGCTTCCTTGTGCTTTCCTTTCTTTTGGATTAAAAAAAATGCTTTTAAACTTATTTTGGGATCATTCTTGATTGGCTCAAAACTACCGCTGCCTCATTCATCATCCATGATGGTGAGATGAAGTTGGCTGAGCTTGCGGTGAAGATTGCAGATTCAGAGAAAGAAGTTGCAGCAAAGTCAGAGGAACTACCCCTTTTGACAAGTCAGCGGAATTACATCATGCTGTCCTTACCCACCAGTGGTGGCTCCTCCTCTGTGGAAACCTTTGGCGGCTTATTGGATTAGGCTACTCATGCTTTATATGTGTTTTGAGACTTTCTTAGTTACAAAGACTTCTTTCCCCCTTTCTTTTTGTAATAGAAGAAGAAAAAAAACTTCTAGGTGCTGTTACTACTCATGTATGCGAAACTGTTCAGCTATATAAAAAAAAAAAACTTATTTAGTTGTGATTTGTCTAGTTGTAAGTGTTGTTATCTGTGCAAAAGGTCATTCAATTGTGGAGACCAACATCTCATGTGAAAGAAGGACTAGTCAACTATGGACATTGTCTTGTAGAAGGGTTCATGCCTAAAAGAAGTTTTTCTGCATAAAAGCTAATTTTTCTGCATAACAGAAAACTTTCTGCATAATTTTTCTGCATAACAGAAATTTTTCTGCATAAAAGGATTTTCTGCATAAATGAATTTTCTGCATAAATGGATTTTCTGCATAAAAGGGCTGCCCAATGTTACTTTTTATGCGTGCAAAAGTTCATTCAATTGTAGGAACCAATGTCACACGTGACGGAAAAACTAGTCAACTACGAGCATTGTTTTGAAAAAGGTTCATGCCCAAAAGAAATTTTCTGCATAAAAAGGGATTTTTCTGCATAAAAGGGCTGCCCAATGTTACTTTTTTATGTGTGCGAGAGGTCATTCAATTGGTAGGCACCAGCATCTCATGTGAAAGAAGGACTAGTCAACTATGGACTATGCCTTGTAAAAGGGTTTATGCCTAAAGAAACTTTCTACATAAAGGGGGTTGTCCATTGCCACTTTTTCATGTGTGCACATGTCTTTTCTCACTGTTCATGTGGGGATATTGCACTGTACATAGCAGGGGACATCTCCAGGCACAGCTGTAGTGCCTCTTATTTTTGCAAGAATGATTTTTTGAGCCAAAAGGGGGTGGAAAATGTTTTGTGATAAAATAGTGTTCATTCATCTATGTATATGTATATACATGTATACTAACATATGTATACGCATCATTACCCTTTTCTTTTAGCCATTTGCGTGTAAATATTGTACTTTTCATGGCAAAGGAAACCTCCAGTTGTAGCTACTAGGTTCCCTTTTTTTTTTTTTTCTGCATAAAACCGTTTTTGAGCCAAAGGCAAAGTAAAAAGTTTTGTGATTTTGAAAGAAAACAAATAGTGCCCATTCTTCTATGCATGTATATAAACATACATATGTGCATTGTTATCTTTTTCTTTTTGACTAACCATGTGTAAATATTGTACTGTTCACCTTGAGGACACCTTAAAAAAAAAAAAAATTGTTTCCTTTTTGAAGGAAAGAAAAAAAGAGTGTTTAGTTACATATATGTATGTATACTTATATATATATATATATATATATATATATATATACATAATGTTAGCTTTGTAGAGGCTGGAGCAAGGCAATAGAGGCTGCTCTTCTAAAATTTGGCATCAAGTGCAGCTGTAGAGTGCTAACTTTGTACCGCCGGGCTAACATCATGTTGACTTGCTTCTTGTTGGCTATTATGCAACCTTGAGGGCACAATAGACTTTCACTATGGTTGGCTCCCCAGTGGAGTCGGCAAAATGTTGAGGGAGAAATTGATGTCTCTATCTAAGATGTTGGGAAGCCAAGCTGAAACTCGACTATGGGCTCTTGAGATGGTACCCAAAGGCTTTCGGTGTGATGACAAAGCCTATCCAAGTAAGAAACAAAGGCTGCACATGAAAAAACAGCAACAAAAGCCCAATGAAAAACACGTTACAATACTTAATTAGTACATTAATGGTCCTGGTCCGATAGTTCAAATCAGTCATCTAGTGGTACGGTATTATCTCCAGCAGTAGGGTAATTTCAGGTTAATAAGTGTGTTTACATAGTAAAAATCATATTTTTTCCTTATTATTATTAAGTCAACATGAGGGAGAACTTCCATAGTTTCCAAAACATCATGGCCTTCATCAGAATAATAATAAACAAGAATTACGGGCTCCATAGTTACAAATAAAAGAGGAAAAAAAAGAATGGAATGAAGAGAAAGAGAGATCCCCAGCTCAGTGCAGCAAGTATTAAACTAAGATTTTGGTGAGTATATGTGCATAAGGCATGAATGAGGTGAATGTGGGCTGTTTTGAGTGAGTGGGATAGGATTAATACTGAGATTGAATCTTCTTGTGAGTAATGGGCTGTTTGTGACTATTTGGAGGACATTTTTGAGCTGTGATTGTGTAAAGGGGGGAGAAGAATATCTGGGATTAGATGAGTGTAGGCTAAAGATGATGAGTGGTGAGCTTAAGGAGAGCTAAACCACCAGCAAAAATGGCAAACGAACCCCAAAGTCTCAGAGGGGGGTGGCAGTGTTTTGTGGGCTGAGATGCTTATGCTTTTCTAATGAAGCTTTAGAGAAGCATTAATTAACAAGAATCCAAAAAACGTAGGTTTGATTCAGGGGAGTCTTGATAGTTGAATTAATAACCTAGATTTGGCCTAAAAATGGGAGATTTGCTTTTGGGGTTGTTTTGCTTCTTTGGGCAATGATGGGGTTTTAGAGTGTTTTGCATTAAAAGTCATGTTTTTTGGGGCTGAGCTTAATCAATGTGATTGAGGCGTGTATCAAGAGCGAATCTTAATGCTGCAACTGAGATTTGGTCCCCCAAGAAGTAAGATTCAACACTCCAAACCAAGTGTCAAGCTCTTAGTCCACTTCAGGGGGGTTCCACTAGAGATCCCTTTATGCCCTCCAAACCACATGTTCCCAATTTTTCCCCTTTAGGATTCATGGGCTTGGTACATGAATTATGTCTTGAACATTTTTAACATTTATAGTATCATTTCGTTTGAAGTTTGGATAATTTGGTTTCAGCTCCCCTTCCGCTGGAGGTGCGGTCTTGAGGAAAATGACGGAGTCCCTTCATCCTTTTGACTCTAGCTGATATGACAGCCCTTGGGCACTGTTCACGTCAGGCAGAGGGTGGCAAAAACTGATGAGACAGCCCTTAGTCCATTCTCAAAGGCTTGGTTCCCTTGTATGAGTCCCTAGTTGCTCTTTTTGGTTAGGAATCAACAAGGGCTGTTTGCCCACTCTCCTTTGCCTCCTGCTGGTGTTTTTTGCTTGGGCTTGCTCACATGGGCTGGGTTGTGTGCACATGTTGCCATGGGTTTTCATTCCTCATGGACTTTTATTAGTAAATATTTTTGGGTTTTTCATAAATACTTGCAATGGGCCATGGGGCAATTAGTTGTAATGTTTGAAACAAGAGGACAAGTTTCAAAATACTTCTGTAAATAATATTTACTTTGATGAATTCCATGTTGCAATAATGTTCATGGTTTCTAATAATCGCATCATAACTTAAATGATGATCTTGTGGGTTTGAATGTTTACCATGAGTGTCGAAGGCGTAAATTATGGATGTCGCGATGCAAATGATGTCCATGTATTTCATGGGTTTATAATATGAGAACATAATTTTCAAGATAACTCCCAATGAGTTTTTTTATAAGACGATTGCCATGGTTTTTGCCATAGTAATATTTTACCATGATATTTTTCTTTGCCAAGTATTGATAATATTGGGCTCTTTTTTGACAAAATAGTGCCAATGAAAATTGGGCTTTGATATCGCCAATGAGAATTGGGCTTTGATTTTGCCAATGAGAATTATGCTTTGATGTTGCTAATGAGAATTGGGCTTTGATTTTGCCAATGAGAATTGGGCTTTAAATAGAAAGAAAAAAAGAAGCAAGTTTCTACTTTCTAGAGAGTAAGATGTTGTAGGTGAAGAGGAATTGAACATAAATGAAATACCGAGGGTACAAATATTATTTACTGATAAATTTGTACCTTCCCACCGATAACCTATGCATTGATATGACCACAAACCCCTTAATTGTAAAGGGGCCTCTTCTCAAAAATACAAAAAAAAAAAAAAAAAAAAAAGTTAGCCAAAGAGAGACTAGTGGGAAAAAAATCTGTCTTACTCTCAATGTTTCCCTCTATACTCTACCAAAAACCAATATATATCATATTATGTGTTTTATTTTTCTTCTATTTTAAATTTGGGTTATTTTATAAGGAAAACAATTAGTCGTATGAAGGTTGTGTAGCCTGTATTTGGTGAAGTATAAAGTGTGTTAAAGATCATATTGATAGTGGGTTTATGTTTATTATATTCATTGGCCTAAATGGCCCAATTTAGTGTAAAGCTCATCAACATCTAACCCTAGACCTTGTAGCATCTATATATAACCAATTAGGGGTCTTTGTATTTCACCCAAATCTAATATCAAATATGTAATTTTCTAGGGTATTATCTTATAGACATAAGCTGCTAGACTGAATCACATAACTTTTGTGTTCTTTATCTTTTTTCTTTTCTCCTTGCTTCAGCCTTCACAAGTCTTTAATTACATCTTCTCTATAATGTTTTTCTTCTTTATATTTTAACAAAGTGAAAGACTAAGGGCCTGTTTGGTTAGCTGAAAAAAACACTGTTTTTTTGTTTTCATTTATTTATTTATTTATTTTTAGTTTTTAGTTTTTAGTGGGTCCCACCACTACAAAACTAGTTTAGTTTTAACATTTGTATTTAGTTTTCATTTTCAGCATCCTAAAAGTTGGATTTGAATACAAAAAATGAATACAACTTTTCAGCGTTTTCATTTTCTATGAATACGAATACAGTGGCATATTTGTAAATATTGTGAAGACACAAAATTACCTTTTTTTTAGTGATGTGATGTGTGTGAGTGAGAAAATTTGTTTTTAAAAAAAAAAAAAAATGACCAAAGCCAGGTATAATGTATTTTATATTCAAATTATGTATTCAAAATAACTTACCAAACATTACCAAATGTGAAAATAAGTATTTTTTTCTATATTCAAATTCAAGATTTGAATATAGAATAAAGAAAATAAAAAGTAAATACACCACTTTTTAAATCCAAACAGGGACGTAGTATTTTTATTCAACTAGTAGCTTTAGAACTCTCATTTTCCAAAATTCGACCTTAGGAATGTGGTTGCCCCAATCCATGACCACTTGTGGTTAATAATTTACTCCAAGTACCAACAACAGGAGCAATTTGCAAAGGCTATTGAATTCAGATTGCAATTTGCAAAGGACATGTTGATGCAAGAGTTTGTTTTGGAGGGAGACTCGTTGATTCTCATAAATGCTTTGAAAGAGATCTCCCCCCCAACTTCTTCAATCGCTTCTGTTGTGTATGGTTCTTTGTCTGCCTCATGATTTTCGTCAAGTGGAGTTCTCCCATGTTTGTCGGCAAGTCAATAGACTAGCCCACCTCTTAGCTAAATATGCTCTAGGCATTGATGACTTTTTTGTTTAGATTGAAGACAGTTATTATTTCTTTGAACAAGCTCTTCTAAATGATGTACTGTTGTTTTTTTCATTTCAATAAAGCTTTGGAAGTATTTCAGATAAAAAAAAAATGTATGCGTAAACAAGTTGTATATACCAAGTAGTACATGTGGTGTCATGGGTATCGTGGGGAGATAGAAATTAGAATATAGATGTCGTAGACTTCTTATAAGAGCATTCACAGCAGTTGAGCTAAAAATTTAGCTTTTTAGCTCCACTAAAAGTTACTTTATCTATTTTACCTACACACATGCTACAGCAGTGGATCTATTTTAGCTTTCAACACAATAAAATAATAGAAACATCACAATAAAATAATATATCTATTACAATAAAATAATATATCCACTACAATAAACAACAATCACAACCACCTGCAACTGCCACCGCTACCGCTACCGCCGCTGCCACTGCTATCGCCGCCACCACCTCCACCACCACCGCTGCCGCTGACCCTTCTACTGCCACCGTCGCCGCCGCCGCCGCTGCCACCGACTTTACATAACTCTGTGTCTCTACGTGAGACCATAAAATTAGAAAAAAAAAGTGTAAACTTCCCTGCACAAGAAAATTCCCAAAAATAACATTTACATCAACACATTAGAAACAACAAACATAAACTTCCCTGCAACCAGAAAATTCCCAAAACAATTTCCAACATGACATTTATTGTAATAAATTAGAATCAACAAACAGAAAATCAGTAAGAAGCTAAAACAGAAACCAAAAAAATGTAGCCTTCCTGCACACAAAAAATTCCCAAACTAACATTTACACCAATACATTAAAAACAAGAACATAAATTCCCTGCAAACAGAAAATTCCCAATACATTCCAATTCTCTGCAAATTATCATTACAATTAACAAATATAAATTCCCTGCAAACAGAAAATTCCCAACTGACATGAAAAATTTATCATTCCAATTACCCAAATAAAAAATCCCAAGCATTACATGATGAAGAAGACAGAGACAACTCACCTGATCAGCAAGCAAGCTTCGGACTTGATGGGTCAGACAGAATAGAAGAGAGGCTGAGCTGGATCAGAGAGGCCGAGATGGGTCAGACAGAAGAGAAGGCGAAACGGGTTGGTGTGGGTCAGTTTTGGACTTGGGGCTTAGGGCTTAGGTCGACTTGGGACTTGGGCGGCGTGGGTCTGAGGCGATCGGCGGCTTGAAACGGCTGGGTCGGGCCGGCGGCAATGAATGAGGGAGCTTGAGAGAGTGACAGTGAGAGAGGAGAGTGACGGTGAGTTTTGAGAGCGGCCTGGGACGGCTGGTCGGGCTGGAGGCGGCGAATGAGGGAGCTTGAGAGAGTGACGGTGAGAGAGGAGAGTGACTGAGAGAGGATGAGAGCTTGAGAGAGTTTTAGGGAGAGGATGAGAGCTTTAGATGGAGCGCGGAGTGAGAGAGAGGCATGGAGTGAGAAAGAGATAAAAGAATGAAAAAATAAAAAGGAGCAGTGGTATTATTTTAATCGCCGGACTGAATAAAATATTACTTTTTTTGTTTAGCTCTCATGAATAGTATACATCTATTTATAGATGTGTACTGTAGCAATGGAGCTAAAAAAAATAGATTTAGCTCCACTGCTGGAGCATGATTTTAATGTTTGTGGAGCTAAAATTTAGCATTATAACATTATACCTTCACTGCTGCAAATGTTATAAGTACGTCAGTTTACAGGCACCGGTCGGTTTGTTTCTATCTACCACCATTTGTTTTTTTGTATTTTCTTGAGTTCTTATCCATTTGTTAGAATAATTGTAACATCACTCATTTACTCCAAATTGTCACCCACGTTTTGCAATAAAGATGCTGACAAGTGAGTACAGAAGATAGAGGGATGAGTGAAACCAAAAATCAAAGCTCATTTTTCAACATGAAATTGACTGGATACACTAATACATGGTCAACGGCCCATGCGATCGAGGTCCTACAGAGTTGTCACGAAATTGAGGGAGGTAATCCCACCACTTCTCCAACTTTCTAGTAATTAATTCCGAGATAGAGTTGTTCAGAAGTCACATCCTCTATTAAATCAATTTGAATTTTTCTTTCGTACATTATTGCTACAAGTATATAAATATATATATATATATTTATATATAAACGAAAATAGAAATTAGTTAGATTATGCCAGTTTCAAGTAGAGCACTATGGTTAAAACCTATCTTCTTTGGATGAAGCCAATCTTTATAGATGTTCATTAACGGCTTCTGTTGACAACGGAACTCGAACTTAAGTGAATTAAACGAAGTGTCCAAACCTTACCAGCTGAGCCAAGTTCCTTTGGCACAAGTATATACATTTATCTCAATGCTACCAGGGCACATTTCATTGAATCATTGTGCCACCCAATTGGACAAGATTATTATTCCTAGTTAAGCAACCCTTATAATACGTACCTTGTTCCAAGTCCACGGCCATGTAGGTCACTTTTTCTGACTATCTCCACTGTGGTGTGGATATCAATCGAGTCATTAAGTCTGTTGGCTATTGTTGTTGTTATCAGAGAGACTCCAAAGTCATGCAAATTTGGCTATAATTTTAATTTTACTGCTTTTTGAGGGAAAAGGGGACCCAAGTGTAATGCAAGGATGACTCAGCTTATAATCTAAAAACTAATTCGTGTTTTTTTTTTCGAACCTAACTCATGTTTAATTGTTTGTCACCACTTTTCCATCTCCCTCTTTTTGGGGAATATGATTTTATAGAGGAGGAAGTATTTAAACTTAAAAGTACTTCATGTTTTATAAAACAATGCTAGAGATACAAATTTTTTACATCTTTTTTTTATAATTTGTTAAAATGACAAGTTGTTATTGGAGCAACTTCAATTTCACATAAGTATATTATTGACATCACTTTTATTATGTATCAATCATAACATACCATATAAAAAAAGTTGCCAAAACAATTATAAATTTTTTTATGCCACTAAATCTAGTGGAGGAGCCAGATTTCATTTTAGGAGACCGGGCAAATTGAAAGTCAAAATTGAAACTAAAATTAATCTAAATATTATTAATCGATATAAATAACAAAATAGATAAACAATTATATATTAATATGTAATTGTCATATAAGATCAAAAATAATATAAACTAAAATTTATATTTGATTACCAAGTTTAATTTACTCAATTGGAAGATTTGCAAAATATACTTCGATACAAGTTCGTTTAGATATACTTTGAATTGAAATCATTATTATGATTAGGCTTCTCCATAATCTCAATTGCTTATAAGTATATATTTTATATCATTAAAATAAAGAAAATCACTTCATAGTTAATGACAATCAAATTAAGAGATTAATCTAAAGACAGAGAATCTATACATATAATTTGATTCCTTAAAATAAATTGTGAAAATAAATCAATGTGAAAGTGTTAAGAATATAGAAATATACCTGTAAAGTTTTACTCTCATGGCCTTGAATACTTTTAAAAAGTTACGTAGAATTCAACATTTCTTTATTTATTCTTTTAAGTGGTAAGAACTAAGAAGTTAAAATTTGGGTCTACGGCAAAAATAAAGTGTTTGAAACTATGAAAAATCTAATACCAAATGTTACAAATCTATGGGTAGAACTCACCGTACCCTTCGAATCCAGCTTGCAAGCAGATCGTGCTTGAGAGCTTATATACACATGTTTAAACTTACACTTAAGCAGCGTGAGACGTTAGGATCATAACATTTTAGTTTAATATAAAAGGTGTTAGGTTCTAAATATTTAGTCATAAATGTTTAGGTTCTAAATTTGTTGTATGTTGGTAAATCGAGAACAAAAATGTGTCTAGTATAAGATCTTAGTGTCTTTGACATGTTTTAGACATTGCTCAAGTTGATTCAAGTGATGTTTCAAGAACATAGAAGCTACAGAAAGAAGAATTGAAAAATTGTACGTCAAGCTCAATCGATAGAAGAGAAGCTTTGACCGATCCAATTACAATATGCAGAATTTTAAATAAGTCCCAATAGCCCGCAAAACGTTTAGGGTTTGAGTCCAATACTCCTAAGTATAAAAGAAAAACCCTAATACACGTTTTTCAAGTTTTTAGAGTTACTTTTGTGAGATCTGTGAGGTTTTGTACCTTCTAACTCTATCAAGCATCTACTGGAGATCAGATCCATATTGCTAGTATTGGTGGAGTAAAGTTGCAGCCAAGCCTTTAGCTATCAAGTGTACTGAAGTTCAAGGTATGAATAGGTGGTCCTTGTGAGAACAGATCCCAGATCAAAGAAGTCTGTGGAGTTCAGAACCTAGTTTGGTAATTGTGTTAGATTTACTACGAATTTGTATTCTTGACTGTAAATCTCAATTTGATATAGTGGATTGTTCTCTTGGGATAGTTTCCCCCAGATTTTTTTTACCTTGAAGTGAGTTGTTTTATTGGTTTTTCTGGGTCATCACATCTTGTGTTATTTACTTTTCCTTTGTGTTTGTTACATGTGATGAATGTTTAATCTAGATCTGAATAATTAACTTAAGTAACAACTTGGCTAATAAATTAAGTTAAACATATTGTATTTTCTAGAATCAAAATCCTTACAAAAGGTCTTATATTTTATTTATTTTTATTATGATTATGTGGGTCAAATAATTCATAGGACAAATTGTGTGAGAAAGGCACCACAGGATAAAAATTTGTCGCCGCTTAAGAACATGTGGTAAGAAAAACGGGATTATGGCTATTAATAAACTATCAAGTGAGACCTAAAAAACTTTGTTTTGTTTGGAAAAAGACAAATGAACCTACGTTAGTGTTATTTCTCATGGAACCTATGTATGGTAAAAGAAAAATTAGTATTTTTTCTTCTCTAAATACTACATGGGTTACTATATAGTATTTTCTAATGACCTTTCTCTCTAGCTTATTCCGGGAGAGAACTGAGAAATTTATTTTAATTTAGTTGTTTTATTTAATAGATAAAAGTTTCTAAATTTGTTGTTCTCTTTCTCGTGTAACTCCCGATCTTTGTAAGGGTCAAAGTTTTCTAAGTTCTAATAGTCTTTGTATTACTACCTTCTCTGTCTCATCTGTAGCCTCAGAATTATTATCTGTAGCCTTAGACTTGATTCGTTTCTACTCTATATAAACAACAACCGTACTCTCTCTACAGTCTACACACACAGCAGAAAAACTTACGTATAGAAGCTGCAATTATTTTGTTGTGGGTATCATCATCACGACAGTAATTAATTTCCTCCATTGTTTCTTCAACATTTCATTGTAAACTTTCTTAGAGTTTTGCTTCCATGGTGGGCAAGGACATTCCAAAGCCAGAAGACTATGAACGTTCACTGGAGCACACTCCAACATGGGCTGTTGCGGTGGTCTGCTTTGTCTTGGTTGTTATTTCTCTCTTCATTGAACATATTATTCATATCATTGGAAAGGTAAGCTTATCTATTTATCTTAATATTCGTTTGGGTAACCTGCAGTTTCTTTTGTTTATATATATTTTTTTTCTTAATGAAAGATTTTTGCATTCCTATGTAGTGGCTAAAAAAAAAACACAAGTTAACTCTTTACGAAGCACTCGAAAAAATAAAAACAGGTACGTAGCGACCATGACAAATTACCAAAAAGTGAATTTAATTATTTAACTATTATTCCAACAATCATAGTTTGATCTCTAGCATATCTTAAAAAAAAAACTGTTAAGTCTGTCCAAAGCCTAACACTTCTTCTTTGTTGGATATATATATTTTCCTTTTTTAGAGCTTATGATATTGGGATTCATATCCTTGCTCTTAATAGTGTTTCAAGCGCCAATTACTGATATATGTATACCTGAGAGTGTTGGAGCCACTTGGCACCCCTGTAAGGACGGGTACAAGGAGAGCAAGGAAGAGACAGATTCCCAGGATAAAGGACGGAAACTACTACAACTTTTGGATTCTGGTTTCGGTTCACGAAGAATATTAGCTGCAAAAGAAATTGACAAATGCACACGAGAGGTAAGCTCAATGATTTTTTTAATTTTAATTTTAATTTTTTGGATAAGACCTTTTATTTTATGTTTCCAAATATGTTGGTATTCTGGTGTAGCTACTTAATTTAAATAAATTTAATATTGTGGTACCACCAAATGAATAGCCTTCAATTATTGGGGGTAGGGGTTGTTGGAAACTTGGAATAGAATCAAGTAATAAGTAATAGTTGAATATCATAATAAATAAATAAATATTTGAATTATATTTTTGTCATCTGTAATACTTCAGTTTGTAAAGTTTATAAAAGAAGCGGGGATGATGAATTTAGTGAATTGAAGTTTTTTTTTTTTTTTTTTTTGGCAGGGTAAAGTTGCGTTGGTGTCTAAATTAGGGATTCACCAGCTCCATATATTCATTTTTGTGTTAGCCGTTGTTCATGTGTTCTACTGCATCACCACCTTGGCTTTGGGCAGAACTAAGGTACTTCTCTCGTAATTATTTTCATGTTTGTGAGAGAAATGATGTATTCATCAAATATATAGTAGTAAATCGATCCCACACTGCGATTGTACAAAATGTATACATTTCTCTAGTTCTTTTCCTTCTTTGAATGTTGTCAAAATTCTTGCTTGGATCGCAGATGAGAATATGGAAAGTTTGGGAGGAAGAAACAAAGAAACCTGAATATCAATACTATCACGGTAAGTCTCAAATACTGTCAAACGGGTCAACGTAGCAACGTTTAATTTTATGGGGTATATATTTAGTTTGAAAGCTACTAGTCACAAAAACAAAGTGGCTCACAAAGTCATCGAATTCTTGTATTTTAATTAAAAATCAATGGATTCCTTTATAAATGACTTTTCAATAAGTGTATGATAATAATCGAAAACTAGGTGTCTGTTTTTGCTTTGATTTTTGCTTCAAATTTTTTCTTTTTAAAATTTAACAAAAGTAGGCTAATTTTTATCTTTTTGTCATACATTTAGCATAAAAATTACCAAAAACTATATATTTTGTCTCATACTTAGTAAATAAGCTACTAAAACTATGTAATACCAAACAATTAATTATCAGAGGTATTATAAATTTTATTACAGATTTATAAACTAATGTGTCATTAATAATGATGAATGTTTGAATAATGTAAAAGTGATGTTAGTACTTAGTAGTTAGTAGTGTGTAAAAGTGATGTTATTATTGTTTTGTTTTGTTTGTTTTTTTTTTGTTTTGTTTTGTTTTTTTGTTTTTTTTTTCTGAATAATGTTATTATGATCACTTTTATGAGAAAATTTTGTATGATAGCAACATTAATGTTTTATTTATTTTTATCTCTTTGCTGATTGGGTAGGTGGCTAGCTACTGTTAAGTAGTATATTATTATTATATTATGCAATTGCAATGTCAATTATTTTTATTTATTGTTAATGAGATGCAATTTCTAGTTAAGGTTCTCTAAGTTATCTTTTATATATATATATATATATATATATATATATATATATATGCGGGGTCATGGGCCCAAAATCATACAATGGGGCGTGGGGCTTTGGCCGAGAGCATGGTAGTCCGAGTCCGAGGAGGAATATCTCCTCGGACCAGCTAAAGCACGATCAGATATAAGTCTTAAATAGTCAGAGTGACATTCCAGGAAGTTATAAAGGATAGGAACTCAGGAATATCTAAGGGAAAGCTGCTAACACCGCATTTATGTGGACAAGACCCTTAAACAGTGTTATCTCGGTTACCGCAACTCATAGAACGCTAGAGAGAGAGTCTGATGGGAAAGACACTCAAGTATGGGCTTGGATGATCAACAAGTGGAAGACCAAGATCATTCAAAGGGGACTATATAATAGGAGAAACCCACCATGGAGAGAGGATCCGAGGATTAATAGAGAAAGCACTGTAGCAATCTCAAGAACTTTTGTAACCATTCTCATTCAATATTTACTAGAACAAAGCTTTTCGGATTGTGTCGAGAACAAACTTTCTTTGATAAACTCAGTTCATCTCTGTTTGATTGTCATGAGCACCATATTAACTGTTATCCATGCACTAAAACCTAGCTCTTTGACCCAATCTCTACAAATTTATTGTACTGGGCTCACTGGTCCAAGATCCCATACACCTTGGGCTTGGGTTGCAAAATGTGTCCCTACAATTGGAGCCGTCTATGGGAAGGGCTTGTGTGTTAGTAAATGCAACGGTTAATCATGGTAGGATCAAGCTCCCATTAGCAAGAGTCCCCGGAGAAGACCATTTTGGCGGTGGTGCATGCTACACGAAAACTTTCCCATTATTTCCAAGAACACACACAGTTGTTGTCATAACTTAGCTTTCGCTCAGGTCTACACTTCGAAGTACTGATTACGTGAGGAGGATTGCTAAATGGGGCGCAGTTCTAGGGGCTTCTGACATCAAGTATATGCCTCGTACCTTTGTCAAGGGGCTAGTTCTCGCGGGTCTAGTAGCCCGGTTCGCTGAATTCCCATTGGAGAAAGAAGCCGATAATCAAGGCATGGATGAAAAATCGGTTGGCACAATCTCCCTGCAAAAACTTCTATTCTAGAAGGAATATATTGATATCTTCTAATCTTTTGAAGCGGTTAAACAGAACCTTAGCTATGCTGGGTCCTCGGACCTCCTGCTTTGGAGAAATTACACGCACTGACATCTTTTGAAGCGGTTAAACAGAACCTTAGCTATGCCGGGTTCTCGGACCTCCTGATTTGGGGAAATTAACACGTACTGACATCTTTTGAAGCGGTTAAACAGAACCTTAGCTATGCCGGGTCCTCGGACCTCCTGCTTTGGAGAAATTAACACGCACTGGCATCTTTTGAAGTGGTTAAACAGAACCTTAGCTATGCCAGGTCCTCAGACCTCTTGCTTTGGGGAAATTAACACGCACTGGCATCTTTTGAAGCGGTTAAAACAAAACCTTAGCTATGCCGGGTCCTCGGACCTCCTGCTTTGGAGAAATTAACACGCACTGCCATCTTTTGAAGCGGTTAAACAGAACCTTAGCTATGCCGGGTCCTCGGACCTCTTACTTTGGGAAAATTAACATGCACTGGCATCTTTTGAAGCGGTTAAACAGAACCTTAGCGATACCGGGTCCTCGGATCTCCTGATTTGGGGAAATTAACACGCACTGACATCTTTTGAAGCGTTTAAACAGAACCTTAGCTATACTGGGTCCTCGGACCTCCTGCTTTAGGGAAATTAACACGCACTGGCATCTTTTGAAGTGGTTATATTGCCAGCGAGAACTGGGCTTTGATATTGCCAATGAGAATTGGGTTTTGATGTTACCAATGAGAAATTGGGCTTTGATGTTGCCAATGAGAAATTGGGCTTTGGATAAATAAATTGCCATGAGTTTAAGTCATGGGCTTTGATCATAAATTTGAATTCCATTGATAAAATTGTTTTGCTATGAATTTGAATCATGAGCTTTTCAAATATTACCAAGCATAAGTATTCTTGGGCTTTAAATAGAATAGGATGTGTGTATTGGGCTCATAGGACCGGTTTTTGGCTTAACTAAATAATGATAATAAAATGGATAAAATAGAAGTTTTTTGGGCTATTTGTGATAGTTTATATCATGACCCAATTTAAATAATGAGATATGAAATATTTGTGATTGACATAGTAATAGAGCCAAAAATGTTTGGAAAAACCTAATAACTTATAGTGGTATAAATAGGTGGTACTCAAATAAAGTTAGGTGTAAAAAGAAGTACCCTAACACTCTCCTAACGTTATATGCTTCATTTGGATATATAGTAACACAAAATTCTATTATTATTATTATTATTATTATTATTATTAGATGCTTAGAAATATATACATTAATATTTGTTAACCTTATAGCTTGAACCCCTCCTCCCCTGAAATGTCAAACACTTCATGCATATGCATATGGAAGTACCAATTAAGTTAAAATGTCTAGCTCTTTTATCATATAATTTAGAATTTGCAATAAGAATTTTTAAGTGAACTTTAACATAATTTTGCTCTGTAAAATTTTATTCTTAAGCAAGTATTAGGTTTTATCCTACTATATAAGGATTCAAATTTAATTAAAATAATTCAAAAATAAAGGAATAACTTCATATTCTAGAAATTTTGTAAAGATACATAAAGCATAAAATATTTAATAATCAACAAAAATTAAAGTGAATATATATTCTCCCTCTCTTCTTTTCTTTTTTCCCCCTCTCGTTATTTTGTTTGGCCAAATTGACAAATTGTACCGTCGGATGGGAAAGGAGAAAAGTTGAGTAATAGGTTTTATATTTTGAGATCACTTTGTAAAATAATATTTGATTTAGGAATTAGGATTACATCTAGAATGGTACATTTTTTTACAGAACTAACTAATTTTTCAGAAGGGTTCTCATAATTGACCACGTAAACTCTCTTTTTTCAGTGGGTGTAATTGTGTAATTATAAAAAAGTAACTCTCACATTTTTTTTTTCGAAATTTCAATGGAGTGTGTTACCCTGCATCCCGATACTATTCATTGTTAAAAAGGGGGGAATGTCATATTTACTTTACCCTTGCAGAAACTTAGAACGAAATCAGCTCAATGGTTCTATTCCAGCTGAACTCATAAAAAGATCGAAGAGTGGTTCACTATTGTTAAGGTATGATTTTGTCAAAAGCGATGAACCAGTAATATCATTATTTTATTTCACTCCAATTTTCAAAAATAAATAAAGTCTGTACATAGTTTCTCTACAAAAACCTAAAGCATCAGTTAGTGTCATCATACACTAAAATAATAACGTTGATGATGATATTCCTTGCTTACTTCCAATTGTTGCTATTAACCTTGTTTTGGGTAGTGTGGGAGAAAATTCAAACCTTTGTGCATCGGATCCATGTGAAAGGAAAAGGAAGAAAAATATTGTCGTTTTAATACTGGCACCAGTTGTTGGTTTGCTTATCATCTCATTGACTATAGCGGCTATCTTATGTGGGCTAACAAGGAGGAAACAACAAGATAAGACTACAGGTTATGACATTAAATTAATATAAGATACACATTCTTGGAAACAAAGAAAACTTCAATTCTCCTAAGATATGTGCCTAATATACTTTTGATGATCTTAGCAGTTGCGCTAGTAGATACTGAACCAAACGTCCAGAATCGGCCACTGGAGTCAATACAACGACAAGTAACATATTCTGATCTTCAAAGAATCACCAACAACTTTGAGAGGATTCTTGGTAAGGGTGGATTTGGAACAGTTTATTATGGCTGCATGGATGGAATTCATGTAGCAGTAAAGGTGTTCTCTCCATCATCATCAGTTCAAGGGTATCAACAATTTCAAGCAGAGGCAAGCCACTATGACATAGAATTCTTGATCTCCGTTACACACCTTTCCATACATCGATTATTATACTAAATTAGTTAAGATGATTTGAGTTGCAGGTAAAACTTCTTTTGAGAGTTCATCATAAAAACTTGACTACCCTTGTCGGGTATTGCTACGAAGGAACCAACATGGGGCTCGTTTATGAGTACATGGCCAACAGAGACTTAGAAGCACAATTGTCAGGTCTGGTCACAATTAAAACTAGCTTATAATGATATCATGGAGACCCAACAATCATATTGATTTGATTTTTGAAAACTGGAAGGCTAAATTGACTCAACCAATAGTATAGGGAACAATTGAATTTGGCCAATAGTAGAAGGGTCAAGTTAATAATTTAAGCCAAATTTTATTTTGAAGCAACATAAAAATAATTTCCCCTCAAAAAATTTTCTTAAACAACGCGATCAAGGTTAATTTAGTTGAACTACACAACTAAGTTAAGGCGATTATTTACGGATGCAGGTCATAATACAAATATCTTGAGTTGGCAAGCAAGACTTCAAATAGCAATTGATGCAGCTGAAGGCAATACGATGATTTGTATAAATACTTTTATAGTGTTTAATCTTTTCATTTTTTTTCTATAATTAATAATGCATTGTAAAACAGGTTTGGAGTATCTGCATCACGGTTGTAAGCCACCCATAATCCATAGGGATGTGAAGACCACAAACATTTTGTTGAATGAAAAGTTCAATGCCAAACTAGGCAATTTTGGTCTATCAAAGATTTTCCAAACTGATAGCAGAACATGTGTCAACAAATGTTGTTGGCACCTCTGGATACTTGGACTCTGAGTGAGTATTTCTATTATTTAGTCGTGAGTTCTAGTTAGCTGTGTTGGTAGAGTTTCTTATCATAAAAGGTAATCATCATGAAATCAGTAGCAGAGCCACATTATGGTAACCGTTAATAGGTATTGTTATAATTTAATTTGTATAGAATTTTATATTCTACTATTGAAAGAAAATATGGAATGGCAAGATACTAATGGATGGTTTAAATACAAAATAGAAATTAAAATCTACTAAAAACATAAATGAGAATAATGACATGTAAATTGTAAGACCTCTAGAGCTATTGCGACATATATAAAGAGATTGATCAATCAAAAGTCAATAGTCTTCTATATATGTGTGTGTGTAATAATTCAACTAGGTATATTCAATGAATATCAAAACGTTACACAACAAACAATATCAAGAGTAGTATTACAAACTTTCCCTACTCCCAAGAATAATGTTGCAAAAAATATGAAATATAACATGAGTTGACTTGCGGGTACTACAAGTCGAATTGGTTAAATGAAAAAAGTGATGTATACAGCTTTGGAGTTGTTCTATTAAAGATTATCACAAATCGGCCTATGATAGGAAGATCCCAAGATAGGACTCACATAAGCCAGTGGGTGAGTTTCATGCTTGCTAAAGGGGACATTCAAAATATTGTTGATCCAAGGTTGGGGGGAGATTTCAATGTTAACTCGCGGTTTGGAAAGCTGTTGAAGTAGCAGTGGTTTGTGTATCTCCAACTTCCAGTAGAAGGCCAACGATGAGTCAGGTAGTCGCAGAACTAAAGGAAAGTTTGACAACCAAATTATCTCAAAAGATGGAGGGCTATGGGGTTGAACTGAAAGATTCATTTGATATGATCATGATACTGAACTCAATCCTTTAGCAAGGTAAAACGTTCTAAAAATCGAAATTGGCATTTTGGATCTTGATCGAACCTATTCTGCTTTAGGTAACTTTCTGTTAATGCATATTGTATGTCTAATTAGGCACATCAAACTGCTGTTAATACCCATTAATATTATAATCCTCCTAATAAAAATTACTACTATAGTCTATGGGCACTATCATTTGACGTCTTGATCCGAGTTTTTTATTTTTTTATTTTTGGGGAAATTATTGAAGGCGCCACTTATTTTAGTACTTTTTTAAAGAGATAAATAAAATAAGAAATAAACCTACCATTTTGTTTTTCAATCAAATTTAGTGGGAAGATGTGAGACAATTACATATCCTTGGATATTTAATTATCTGTCTCTAATAAGAGAGAATTTAATGTTTAATGGATTATTTGATGGACATGTTGTCATTACACAAATTTACTACAACAATTGAAACAAGTAGAAGAGTTAATTTTGAGACATGACGGTCTAAAAACTAAATCTTGTTACAAAATAAATGATATCAAAATTGACTTCTTCTTTTCTTTAATGAACTATATGAGATATGACTTGGTAACAAATAACCAAGGACAGACCCAAGATTTTAAGCTAGTGGGGGCGGTGTATGAAAAAAAATTTACAAATACGCATCCATATAGTATTAAAAAATTAGAAATACACAATATTGTTGTTTCTAAATACGTTAAGATGCAATTATTTACCAACAAAGACAAAAACAAAAACAAAATAATGTTTCTTTTCAATACTAGGCTGGCAAAGATTTTTATTTATTTATTATTGAAGTTAGAGCATTCACAGTGGTGATGCTAAAATTTTTAGCTTTTAACACCTTAAAAAGCTATTTTATCTATTTTACCATCTCACTTTACAATACAGCCAATATAAAATGTTCTATTTTTTTTATCACTTCATTTAAAATAATATAAACAACTCATTAAAATAATAAAGGAAAACAGAGAATTTGAGTTTTTTAATTGAATGAAGAGATATAATCTTAATAAAATATTGTATTTTATTTTTAACAACTTGCTACGGTCAACTGGCATTTATACTAGTTTACTGTAGTTGTAAAAAATTTAGATTTAGTTTCTTTAATAACACATGATTTTTTGGTTCTTTGGTGGTAAAATATATATATATATTTTTTTAATTATAAAATTCAATTACCATTGTGAATGTTTTTATTGCTTTTGCTAAGTTTTTTGGTTGGATAGTTGCTATTTTGGATGATGCTAGCTAGACTTATTAAGGAGAAGGGGCCTAAGATTTTGGGAGGACCCAATTACAAAAATAAAATATATAATAACTATATATAATTGGACCCAAGGGAGCCAGGCCCCTTGGACCCCCACCTAGGTCTGTCCCTACAAATAACAATAATGATAATTTACAGTAAGTGCATAAAGTTTGATAAGATTATGTATTATCTATTTAGAGAATAGGAAAATTAACAAATTAGCTAAAGTCAATCATTGTTATGCAAATCTAGGTTAAACAAATAACAATCATATCACAATAGCGGAAAAGTAAAGAAAACAAGTGATATGATGACCTGAAAAAACAAATGAAACAGTCCAGTTTCAAGGTAAAAAACCAGAGGGGCCGGGCTCCCTTGGCCCCTCCTTGGACCCCACCTGGGTCCATCCTTGCAAATAACAATAATGATGATTTACAGTAAGTGCATAAAGTTTGATAAGATTATCTTTTCTCTATTAAGAGAATAGGAAAATTAACAAATTAGCTAAAGTCAATCATGTTTGTTATTTAGGCAACCTGAACACTCAGATTGTTTAACCTAATTTATTAACCAAGTTGTTACTTAGGTTTGTTATGCTAGGTTAAACAAATAACAATCATATCTCAATAGCAGAAAAGTAAAGAAAACAAGCGATATGATGACCTAGGAAAACCAATGAAACCGTCCATTTTCAAGGTAAAAAACCTGGGGAAGAGTTAACCTAAAAAATCCATAGGGCAACAAATTCACTAAATTGAATGGAAGTTTTTACAATAAATTTTTCCCTAAATCTAATGCTACCTTTTGTAATACTTACTCACGTGACCATATGCAGCTTCGAATCGACGGACTCTTCTATTTGAATTTGTTGCACACAAATACTCCAGTTTGTGATTTTGAAATCCCACGCAAAGGTTAAGATCATCAACAGTAGTTAATCTTGTTACAACAAATTATCTCCATTGGTTCATGCAATATCAATCTAATCTCCGGTAGATATTTGTTGTGTTAGAAGGTTACAGAACCTCTTAGATCTCATAGGAGTAACTTACAAGTCTTGGAAAACGTGTATTAGGGTTTTGCTTTTATACCTAGTAGTGTTGAATTCAAACCCTAAACATTTTGTGGGCTTTCGAACCTTTTTTAAAATCTGCAGAAATTGCATCTCGATTGGGCGAGCAAGACAGATTCTAAATTCTTCTTTTTACAGCTTAGGTGTTCTTAAATCTTGACTTGAATCAACTTGAGCAATGTCTAAAACTGTTCTAAGACATAAATATCTTATATTAGACATGTTTTTATACTCGGATTGCAAACATACATAAAATTAGAACCTAAACATTCAATCCTAAATATTTAGAATCTAACAATCTCCCTCTTTGTCAATCTGTGACATAACATACATACACATGAATAGCCCTACCACAATTCAGTCATAATCTACTATTTACAAGTTGCAACAATAAACAACAATATCATGAAAGAATTAATCTGTAAATTCTTGAAACACTAAAATCAAACCATAAACGCATGTATAGAAAATACAGTATAAAACATAACTTGATTTTATCGATAAACTTCAAGAGATTACATCTAACTACCAAAGCAGCATGCACCAAAAGTTAAAAGGAAGGTCCTCCAAACCAAGCCCTAAGATCTCAGTAGAGAGGCTATACTATGAGACACAATTAGAATTTGTACAAACATATTAGAAATTACAAGATAAAAATTGAGAACACAATAACTTAATAATATCACCCAGTAGATGGCCAGAAGTTGCTGAGTTTCGTCCTTTTTGCGCTTTTTTAACTGAAGCATGATCATCCCATTCAAGCAATACATCAAACACACTAAGCTCCAAACAAAATCGCTACGCTTCTATGACTGACTGCATCCACATATGGATCCTTCCAATAACTAAACACCTGCAAATGAGAAAGTGTATGTACAATCACTAAACCATGCTCGTCTTTAGCTACAAGGTTCTTGACCTCATGTTCAACTTTGATTATTCACAAAATTAATGTAATTGATCAATTCAAATTAACAATTAAAAAAAGAATTTTGGACAAAAAGTATTTTACCAAATGCTTAAAAGATAAATTGGGATAAAACAAGTTTCAATCGCACATTCATGACTCCCATTTGAATTTAAAAGATTTGTATCCTGATAAATTCAAATGTCTCTTATCTACATACATATATAATTCTAGGCTCCGCCGATAGGCCAAACACGAGTGACCCAAAGGAGTGCTTGGCAACAGAATTAGCTCAATGTGACTACTTTAACCAATCCATTTGCAAGATAGTTCTGAAGTTGTTCCAATGATGATTAAAATTGGCATACTGAATCTTGCAGCTTTCCTTCTTTACCTACTTTTCTTTTAACATTTGTCATTGCAAATGTGTGTAATCACATTATTGTGTTAAAACCTGTACCTATGATGGTGTTGATAAACAATTTGTTTGTGATGTGTGTTGTTCCTTTGAATGCCAAACTCGGGGTTATAAATTATTAAATTCAACCTATATTTTTCATGTTCTAACTTTTTGGCATATTGAAAATTTTAGAATTCAAATTGGGTGCGAGAATAGTGAAAGGAAAGCCATTGTCAAAGTATATTAACCCATTTTTTCAATTTCAGAACAGACAAAAAAGTAACCAAAGGAATTATAGATTTTGAGGGCTAATTTAATATTCGGTCAAGCAAAAACTTAATATTGGGCTAGAAAAATAGACATTATTGGGCATAAATAACGGACCGAAGCAAGTATTAATTCTTGTTTCTTAGATTTTTTTGTTGTCTTTTGTTTTTTTGTTTTTTTTTTTTTTTTTTTGTTTGTTTTTTTTTTTTTTTTTTTGGGTTTCGTTTTGTTTTTTTGTTTTTGTTTTCTTTTGTTTTTTTTTTAGTTTTTTTTTTTAATAAATTATTGGGCACTCGGCCTACAATTACTATACTACACCAGTTGGGCCTTTGGCCCATATTCTCTTTACTACATGGGTTGGACTTCTAGCCTAGAAATACAAGTTAGTCACAAGTATTAACTCACAAAGTTATTTTCTATCTCAAAAAAAAAAAAAAAAAAAAAGTTTTCTTGACAACCATTAAACACATTCTAGCACTACTGTTGAAGCTAATCACTTTTCAGCACAAAAAAAAAAAAAAACAAAATGAGATTATGTCACTTTGTAATTGTGAAAGACCTGCTCCTTCTTCAGTAAAACAGCGGGAGGAAAGAACAAATCCCAATTCTACGTATTGCCTTCTTCGCTAGAGCTATGGAGAATAAAACAAAACACATGCATGTACTATCTTGTTCTTCGTTAAAAATGCTAGAGCAAAGTAACAAGACAATTGACTAACACAACGAAGCTCCGTGAAGATCTGTTAAGACCCACAAAAAATCATTGAGTGCTATTGTGTTAGGTTTTAAGACTTTAGGAATTAAATGTATTAGAACTTTAATGTGTAATGTGTTGGCAAACCATAATCAAAACTTAGAGTCTAGATTTAGGCTGCTCAAAGTGTGTTAATTTGTAAAGTTGGAATCGAGTGAATTGCAGGATTTATTGGCTAACTCTGCAAGGATCGATCGATCGAAAATTAGGCTCGTGTAGATTAATTTTCTGCAGATTTTTTCCAACTCAGCCCAAGCCCGGTTTGACGTGTAGGGTTTTATATTTTACTACAAGTATAAAAGGAAAACCCCTAGCTACATTTTAGAGGTTGTTGATGTGCTATGTGTTGAATCTCTTGTGAGATCTAGAGGTGTTTACCTTTATGCGTACTTAGGGTTATCAAGAACAAGATTATGTCAAGAACTTGGTGATCGTTTTAGTTGCTACATAAAGAATTTAAAGAAGATCTGAAACCTTTGAGTAGAGTCTCAAAGTCACAAGTGGGAGTACTTGTGGTTGCAGTGGATCAAAGAAAGAAGTAGTTCGTGCACTCGGAGTTGTCACGTGGTCGTGATAGTAAGTTTTCTACTCGAGGTAGCAATAGGATGTTAGTGGTCTAAGTCTTATTGTACAAATTTCAATTCTTTCATAGTGGATTTGTTTTACCTTGAGGATAGCTAGGTTAAATCCTCCTTAGGTGTTTTATCGATTTGGTTTTCTTGGGTTATCATATCGTGTATTATTTATATTTCTGTATTGCTTACATGATATGATTTGATTGTGTTAACCTAGATCTGAATAATTTATCTAAGTAATCACTTGGCTAAATAACTTGGTTAAACAACTTGTGTTTTAAGGGGTCTAAAAACGTACACATTGGACTCTTAAGGAACCTCATACGGTCATACTTCAAAGAAGGTGCTCAGACTGTCAGAAATCACACAACAGCTGCTTCCCTAACCCTAACCAATTGTGGAATGTGGTCGAAGCCCATATTTCACTGGTGATAAAGATAGTAGGGTTTGCGAGGTTGGGGGACAAGTTTTGGAAAATGGCTGGCATAGTACTCATGCACCTTGACGGTGACACTGGAGTTGGAGATAAGGTTTCTGGCGACCTAGCTCCTCCCTCTCACTCTCGTAGAACTTCTTCCTTTCATTTCCTTACTACCTTGATGATGATGTGTATGACATGTGAAATTATTTAATTTAAGAACCTAAGCTAGCTACAGTAAGTACCTAATTAAGTTTTTCCCTTTAGTTATAATAATATTTTAGAATTTTTTGAAATTGTGTTTCA